>CAUDMG010001316.1:262500-750000 GCA_958450375.1 Homarus gammarus
GTTGATGAATTTGACCTTTGGCATTATAGGTTAATTTTGACGTATAATTATAGATGAACTTTGACCTATAATTATGAAGGAGTTATTTTTTACCTCAGTTATCAGATGACCTTTGAACTGTAATTATAGATAGATAGAGAGAGAGAGAGAGATTTTACGTACTTTATATAATTTACCTCTGACCGTCAATCATAGAAGATGAGATAAAGACAGACAGACAGACAGACAGACAGACAGACAGACAGACAGACTCATAATGCCAGTGAGTTTATGTCGGTTTTAAAATGCCTCTTCCCCCCCACCCCCTCTTTTCCTCCCCCTCCTCCTCTCACTCTTCCCCCACCTCAACCAACCCCCATTTCCCCCCTCCTGTCTCCCCCTCCTTCCCCCTAACCTCTCCCTTCTTTCCCTCCTTCCTCCCCGCCTTCTCCCCCTCCTCCCTCCGCCCCCCCCCCCATCTTCCTCTTCCAACACTCACAGATAAATTGTCTAAATTATGTCAGTGCAGAACCACCACAATTTTATATGCTACGTGGGCGTGGTGGGGGGGAGGGGGTAGCGTGGGCGTGGTGGGTGGAGGGGATTATGTGGGTGTGGTGGAGGGGAGGGGGGGGGGAGGAGGTGAGTGTGAATTCAAGATGAGGGAGAGATTAAATGTTTTGAAGGTAAGAGGTAGGTCTCTCTCTCTCTCTCTCTCTCTCTCTCTCTCTCTCTCTCTAAGTACCTTTTGTAATTCAGGCAAAGATTGTCATACATACATACATACTGTACATATACAGGTATAGGCTTACACACACACACACACACACACACACACACAGGACCCAGGTGTGTTGAGTAAAACTTTACCTATAATAATTGGTCGAGGTTATTTTCCCCGGGTGCGTCCCTGACCCAGTTGTAAGTCCCTCCCTCCGTCCTCTATCTTCTCTCCTCCTCCTGTTACTATTATTACTCCTCCTACTTCTATTCCCCCTCCTACTATTTCTCCAATTAGTCCTTCTCCTATTATTCCTCCGTCTTCCTCTCCTCCTATTATGTCTCCTCCTTCTTCTCTTCCTTTTGTTACTATTTTGCTCTCCCCCCTACTTCTCCTATTCTTCCTCCTCCTCTTTTTCCCACTCCTCCTATTACTATTATTAGTTTTCCTCTCTTTCCTCCTACTTCTCCTCCTCCTCCGTCTCTTCCTTCTCCTATTACTTCCATCCCCCCTCCTACTCCTTCTATTACTCTCCATCCTCCTTTCAAATATTCTTGCTCCTCCATCTTCCCCTCCTCCTCCTTTTCCTCCTCCTCACTTTCTTCTCTTCTTTATTCCCTTCTCTTTCTTGTCATTCTTCTTTACCATTACTCTTTTCTTCCTTATTATTACTCCTTCGTTATTCTTCTTCTTCTTCTTCCCTTCATTCTTACTTCAATAACCGAACCCAGTTACCCATTGTCGCCACTCTTTAAAGTCCGTCTGTCCGTCTGTCTGTCTGTCTTATTTACATAGCCATCACGTCCTCTCAGTGTGTGTATCGACCCCAAGAAATAGTTTTAATACATTATAACATCGACTTAATCTTTATATCGTCTTCCAATTTTAAGTGTTTGTTGTACGTGTTCGTTAAGATAACATACAGGGTTAAATGTCTTAGTTGTGGGAGCGTATTACAACATCAACCTAATTACAAACATACATTCAGAAAAATAACAGTTAGGGGTAAAGAATATCACTATCAACACTATATATATCTATTACCTTCGGTCTTAATTATCAACAAACTCTATTAACACAACTAACTCTTGCTCCCGTATTATTAAACAACATCTTCCCTTGAAGAGGGTCGTCGTGTTTCAACCCGAGTTCTAAACTTATTGAGTCTTGAGAGACACCGCAGTACAGTACTTAACGGGGTGGTGTGGCGGTAAAATTAACTAATTCCAATAAAATTAATTTATAATATTGGAATAAGTTCATTTTACCGCCACACCACCCCGTTAAGTACTGTACTGCGGTGTCCCTCAAGACTCATTTAGTTTAAAACTCGGGTTGAAACACGACGACCCTCTTCAAGGGAAGATGTTGTTTAATAATACGGGCTCTTACTAAACTAATTCTTGGTTTTAATTATCAACAAACACTCTTAACACAAGTAACCCAAATTATACCACAAATTATACACATTAATTATCAAAGCACAATAAAATAAATAACAATAATAAAAACATAACATATATTACCATGAGGTCCTCAGTAGATCAAAGCGTTTAGATAATGTTTAAAGATACTGTATATACAAGTATGAGCTAAATATATGTATAAAAATATATACTAAATATACTGTATATAAAGGTGTGAAATATAAAATAGCTTATATGTTATTTAAGTGTGAACGGTAGTAGTAGTTTGTTGTAATGTTAAAAAGAAAATAATCTTACACTCGAACGTTGATTTTCTAAGCCTCGTATGTCGAATTTTCCCGTAAGTTGCGTTAAATTTTAAATATTTAACTGATTCACTAATATTTTTTAGACACAATCAAAATGTCGTCAAAATTACACTGAAACTCTACCTTACATGCTAAATAGATAGAGAATAGCCGTGTTGACACGAGAAAAAAATCAACATACGCCTTTTTTTACTTGTGTGTGTGTGTGGGGGGGGGGGGGGTTGAATTAACTCCGGGTTATACAATAAAGAATATGTGATTTAATATCGTAAATATGTATAGTTTCTTATTTGAAATTACATTGATTATATTAAGTGTTATTTTGTCAAGGGGACTAATAGTAATTGAAGTACATTAGTATTATTTCAAAGAGTATAACGTCAATATTTTGTTTACTCCACACCACAAAATGGAACTGATCTACAAGGCGAAAAATCCAAGTATGATAGGTAATATATATAACTGTAACCCCTATATTATAAATGTGTTATATATGTACCTTAATCATGATATTATGTGAGATGTGTAATTTTAGTAGTTTTTTTTATAGAGATATATATGAGAGAAAAACGGTTAAACGCAGAGCACATGCAGACTCACCTAACACTCCATGAAGTCTGTGAGGAAGAACAAGGATTATGTTACAAATGTTATATTGGCAGTGAAGCATTAACTGTACGGTATATTAGTCACGGTGTGTGTGTGTGTGTGTGTGTGTTTGTTTTGTCGAAGGAATTGGTTAAGTTTATTTAGTTGTTTTAAATATTTTAGTTACATGAAATATATAATGTTATGAAATAATTATACAAAATATGTGTGTTTGTGTGTGATGCCTCGTGACTAATATACCGTAAGCCATATTATTACTAGTAACTAATAATGGTCTAATGATCTATATTATAAAGACAAGTAATCAGCCGTAAGAAGCATTATTATCATGTAAAGCCGACGGCAGTGTTGAGCATTAATCACTAAACGGAGACAAGTGAATGACCTTGCTGCTATATTATATCTACTGGCTCTGTGTATATATAGGGTGAGACATTAAGTAGTTACCTGGGTACTATAATATATGGCCTGGTTTATTATAGTAGCCTGGATATACTTAATGATTTACTATAGCAACAGCAAGGAGTACAATTATATATATCATGACACAGGGAAATACTGTACCACATATATGGGGGTCGTGTAAGTGAAGGGTTTATGTTGACAGATCTTAGAAGGGTTGGGTTAGGTTAGGTTAGGTTAGGTTAGGTTAGGTTAGGTTAGGTTAGGTTAGGCTAGGTTAGGTTGGGTTAGGTTAGGTTAGGTTAGGTTGGGTTAGTTTAGGTTAGGTTAGGTTAGGTTAGGTTAGGTTAGGTTGGGTTAGGTTGGGTTAGGTTAGGTTAGGTTAGGTTAGGTTAGGAGTGACAGACAGTAACAGTGTGTTGAGGAGTAATGAGGGAGAGTGTGGTGGGGACGGACACAGAAGAAAACAGACGTCATACTTACAAGGTGTGTGCGCTGGTGGGCGCCTGCGAGGGAGGAAAATAAATGTTACTCGTCCTCGCCTCTTTCTCTTCCTCTCTCGCCTGTCCTCGTGGCTAGGGGGCAGGTGAGGCTGTCCTCCTAGCGGGGAGGGGTCGAGAGACCCCTCCTCACTGTCCTGTCCTCACCCCCACGCCCTCCTCGATCGCCTCACTGGACGATGCTGCGACAAAGTTGACTCACACCTGAGAGAACTGAATCCAATATCTCTTTACTTCTCTCAGCACCTTCAGCACCACCACACTAGCTCTTCCTCACTCACTGTATCACTGCACTAGCACTGTCCTGGTCATCACTCGCATCACACTACAGAAGTCACTGCATCTTTGTTGGTACTTGTTACTGCGCCTTACTACATCACTGACGCCTGGCACTGTGCCGCCTACCCGGTATTTCACGAGTATAGCACTGCATGTCACTGTATCGTTCATATGTCATTGCATCACTTAAATGACCCCTCATTTTATTTCACTGTCACTGCATCGTTCTGATATGACACTCCACATCCCTGCACCTCTTATACAACATCACAAGTCACCACATCACTGCACCTCCTATACAACATCACAAGTCACCACATCACTGCACCTCGGGTCATTGTCAACAGCACTACACACGAGCTTCCATAAATTGACTGATATATGGATCTCTCAACAGGACGCTGTATCCTGTAGACGTGTTCAAGGTTCTGTAGAATTAGTCCTATCCTGTAATGGCAAAAGAAGGTTAGGTTAGGTTAGGTTTGGTTAGACTAGGTTAGTTTAGGTTAGACTAGGTTAGGTTATGTTATGTTAGACCATTTTAGGTTAGGTTAGAATAGGTTAGGTTAGGTTTTGTTAGACTATTTTAGGTTAAGTTAGATTAGGTTAGGTTAGGTTAGGTGAGGTTAGACAAGGTTAGGTTATGTTAGACTATGTTAGGTTAGGTTAGACCAGGGGTGGGCAAAGTGCGGCCCGCGGGCCACATTTGGCCCGCCAAATTATTTCTGTGGCCCGCCACTGTATTTGGCAATCAGAAAAAAAAATTCTTATTAATTACAGAAAGGACAATTTTGGAAGTTGGGTGGACATAGCAGCAATATTGGCTCGTCGCTGTTAACCTGTGGCCCGCGAAGTGTGCCACCATTCATGAAGTGGCCCTCCATCAAAAATAATTGCCCACCCCTGTGTAAGACTATGTTAGGTTAGGTTAGACTAGGTTAGGTTAGGTTAGACTAGGTTAGGTTAGGTTATGTTATGTTAGACCATTTTAGGTTAGGTTAGACTAGGTTAGGTTAGAATAGGTAAGGTTAGGTTTTGTTAGACTAGGTTAGGTTAAGTTAGATTTGGTTAGGTTAGGTTAGGTGAGGTTAGACAAGGTTAGACATGGTTAGGTTATGTTAGACTATGTTAGGTTAGGTTAGCCTATGTTATGTTAGGTTAGACTATGTTAGGTTAGGTTAGGCTATGTTAGGTTTGGTTAGACTATGTTAGGTTAGGTTAGACTATGTTAGGTTAGACTATGTTAGGTTAGACTATGTTAGGTTACGCTATGTTAGGTTTGGTTAGACTATGTTAGGTTAGGTTAGACTAGGTTAGGTTAGGTTAGGTTAGACTAGGTTAGGTTAGGTTAGGTTAGGCTATGTTAGGTTAGACTAGGTTAGGTTAGGTTAGGTTAGACTAGGTTAGGTTAGACTATGTTAGGTTAGACTATGTGATTGCTGTTTTATTATTATTATTGAAGACAACAGTTTTATCTATGCAGTATTTTCATTCACGTATAATTCTTCACAATTGCTCTCTTTTTACAGGTGTTATTTGTTCTTCTCAGAATAATCCTGGAACCGTTTTACCGCCACCACACAGCCAGACTGAGGCACCGTTATTTTGTTCAGTGAAACTCAACTCTCTTTATGTAAGTAAGAATTTCACTCTGTCATTATAAAAGTAAAGTCTTTCTCCCTCTATTTCTCTTTTAACAGCATCAAAAGTCACGCACCGTGTTACGAATGTGTCCCTCGAGGCTGTAAAGAAATATTAGAGTAATGAGTGGCGGGAACAGTGTTACCAACCAGGGCGGTGAATGCCTGGCTCCCAAACCTGCTGGTGCGAGGAGAGTAAACGATCATGTCTATTAAGCGTTTTGATGCTAAGTAAATCCTAAGTGTGATATGTTACTGAATTTTGGGGAGCGTTCGCGTAGCATCGATACGGATGTTAAATTTAATGTCTACATTACGTTAGATTTACGTTATGTTTGGTTAGATTTTCTATATGTTAAGATTAAGAAAGGATAACTTGAGGTATCCAAGGTAAGGATAAACATAGCGTTCTTATACAATATACACATACATTTCTCATCTAACACAGTCCCCCCCACCCCCCTCCGTGACTCGTTCGTTCAATAAGTAATTATGACATTTAACACAAAAAAAAATCCAAAACTTTACGTTGAGTCGATAATAATGTGAAGATGGAAATTATCTTCTGTGATTGGTGACGATCTCGTTTTATTATTATTGTTTATTTTGTTTTAATTGTTAGAAAATGTGCAGTTATGCCTGGGCTAAAAGGGCGTCTTTACGGGTCCAGCCAGAAGAAGATTTTGATTATTAAAACATCATTAAGTCTTATTAAAGAAACTGACAGAACATGATCAAGTCTTATATGTGTAGCTGCCAGTGTATCGTAAGTAAATAAATAAACCAAATTCTTACAACGAAAAGACAACCGTGAACGAAGGTAAGTTAAGTCAATTCCACACAAGCGTTCACTTATAGTCAAACACGACGTCACCTGAACACACTTGGTCATTTTTTAATGAAGTGTCTTTACTCATAAGGTGTTCAAATGTGTGTCAAGTTTCAAGAAAGTCCCTCCTCTCGTTCACAGTCAGGCTACACCACAGACGAGACGACCAAGTTTATTACATCTACATAACTCGTCTGGGTAATAACTGGTGGTGTTATGGGCTCTCGTCACAACACGTTCTCTCTCCTTATCATTATGTATCTGTTGCGTTAGTGACATAACTCCTTGTATAATAATTCTTCGGCGTTGTGAACGTATGATAGACGTCTACGAGTTGTGATGTTAATATTTATGGTTGTTATTGTGTGTTGTAATATAGTGATATATATCTAACAGTAAAACTAATTTAATTATATATAACTATCTTCTATATCTAGACATCTTGTTGTTAACTTATTCAATAACATATGGTATCAATGCCATCTAATAACAGATTAATTACAAAAACACAATATAATTCTCTATATAAAGAATTATTGACTTTATAATTATACAGCTTTGACGTTGCCGTTTATGTTGCTTCTTTCAGATTATAATAGTTATGGCTCTCAACTGTTAGTATTTACCTCACCATTTTCATAAAGACGTTCTTGTTTGGTGTTGTAAGCGACCATAACAGTGACGGTTCATTTACCCCAGTTGGTCAGGTACTGTACTCCCAAATACCTCTTGTTAGTTTGACCTTTTTGACGAGTTTCTGTGGCTAGAAGTCCAAAGAAAGTATACAGTATAATTTAGGCTTATTTTAGTAATATTTAGGCCAAATTGAGTTGAAAATTAACACTAAAATAATTTGCTATCAACCACACCAATCAGGAAGAAAAAATGCGACTTGTGCATATTTGGTTAATTTGGTCAGGTCATATATCGTGAATAATCCTAATTTGGGAGACTTATTATAGTGTTTAATGAGAGTAAAGTCTGAGCTTGGTTTTGTTATGTTATTTTTAGACGTTAATATTTGTGTTTTGGGTTGAGAATTTCAGTCAGTCAGTTTTGTACATTTTTACACGTTAACCCAGCACGAGAAACATTCATACCCGGGAACTATAACTTACCCTAATATTTTTTCATATAGTCGAAAACTTTGAGTGAAGATTTAACCCCATCGTGAATATAGTGAGTGAATAACGTGGTATATAACTATGGTATAAGTAACGTTGTTATTCATTATATAGTGTATATTTCCAGGAGACTCGTGTTCTTCCTTATATAGTATAGTTATGTTATTATAGCAGGATGGAAGCGAACTGGTGACTCTTTGAAACACGAAGCAAGGGATGTATCCAATCAGCCACTGTGGACCAATTATATTACTTGATGGTTTTTTTAAAAAGAACAATACCACATTTTATTTTATTTTTAATTTCTTTTATGAATGTTGATCAGTTTTGGGGTATTTTGTTATAACGGAAATTAGCGAACGCGGCGCTTCGATAAATACAGGTTAAAGCATCGTCGATATTTATAACACGGGGATAGTTTACGATTATTCTATTTAACGGACTATTATGGAGAAAATAGTCCCTTATATCGAGGGTTCGCTGGATGTGAAACCTCCATCTAACGAACTATATAGAACTCCGTTATATCGAGGGTTTGTTAGATGAAACCTTTATCTAATGAACTATATAGAAGTTCGTTATATCGAGGGTTCGTTAGATGAAACCTCCATCTAATGAACTATATAGAAGCTCATTATATCGAGGGTTCGTTACATGAAACCTCCATCTAACGAACTATATAGAAGTTCGTTATATCGAGGGTTCGTTAGATGAAACCTCCATCTAATGAACTATATAGAAGTTCATTATATCGAGGGTTCGTTACATGAAACCTCCATCTAACGAACTATATACAGTAAAGAAAATCCGTTATATCGAGGATTCGTTAGATCTACAAACCCCCATCGAACGGATTATATGGAGAAAAGTCCATTATATAGAGGTTTCGCCGTACTCTACTTATTAAGAATCTTATAAGAATTTATTTAAAATTTAGAGAAAATCCACTTAGTTGTTGACGTATTTCATCGATTATTTGAATTATGCTACAATTAATTTTATTTAATTCTAACGATATTAATGTGGATTATATTTATTTTGTGATTATTTAAATGACAATATAATTTGATGTAGTAATTAAGTACTTTTAATTATACCAGTGTTAAAATTGGTCTTATATATATTTTGTGATTATTATATTTATTATTACTAGTATTATCATTCTAGTAGTAGTAGTAGTAGCGTATGACAACACTTCGCTTGGATAACTCACCTCTGTCGTCATACCGCTAACTACAATACTTACCTTCAGTTATGGTATATCAGTTATCGGTAAAAATAATCTAAATTTACTCAGTGATAATTTATAGTCATTAGGGGTTATTATGGATCGCACCGTTGTTTTATAGTAGTTTTCGGTTATAAATAATTTGTACAGTACGTGTGGGTGCGGCTCCCGGGGGCAGATGAGAGAGATTTGCTGTATATTTGAGATTAATTACACACACAACAGTCAGTTCATAGTCAGTTCACACTTCATCACAGTATCTGGCGGCCTTAATTATTTCAACTTCATATTTTGTTACTAAGAACTCGCCCGATGAACTGTGTATTTTTTTACTTTATTTTTTTTGTCAAGTTATCATCATCAGGAGACAGTACAGTACAGTATCAGGCTGCCGACACTCACACGACACGACTGATGATGCTCACGTAACAGCTGGCCATAATCACATCATCTAGTTCACACAACCTCGCCGCTGTCACCAGTCCTCACAACTCTCACCCGGGATCATTTTTCATCGGTTAATATGTTACAAACACTGTGTTATCTCGAGGGGCAGCACATTATTCACCTGCTTGTCACGGGCGAGGTTGGCCAGCAGTAATTGTGCTAGGGGTCGCGTGTCGTGCATAAGTGTCACTACAAGAGGTTCTCTGGTTATCTTGCCACCACCCTCCTGCTCTCCCTCTGATGCCTCTTGCTCAATCCTCTCAGGTCTTGAACATATGTTTTAAGTAAGTGTCTGTCACGTATGCCTCAGTAAAAATAGATACATCACCACAACACCACATACTGTACACATCTGCCCGGGTAATGAGTGTTGCTACTTTCCCGTAGTTTCTCCCCTAAACTAACACACAGAGTGTCTACCACGAGAACAGAAAAACACACACAAGAATTCACAAGATGGGAAAACCGAAAGGGAGAATATATTAACGATGAAAAGGCAGTGGAGGGTGGTGGTGAGTGGCCGGGAGCGAGGCGCTGGGTGTGTGGGACCCCACCTGTGTCTGGCGACGGAGTGGCAATCGTCTGCCTGTACCTCTCTTCCTCCCTCCACACCAGCCCACTCACTCGCCCTCACTCACCTCCCACCTCCACCATCATGCATTCAACTCACCCGCTAGCCATTATAGGCCCCTGGAAGACTGGAGGACACACCAGCCTCACCTCACCCGTACATGGTAACCCACCTTTTGCTCCCATATGACCTGAGTTAATCCTAACCCAACATAAATGCCATGATCCGAGTGATCTCACTTAACCCAAATTACTTAAACAAAAGAATTTAATCCAAGATAAATAAATTCGCCCTATATATATATATATATATATATATATATATATTATATATATATATATATATATATATATATATATGATATATATATGTCGGAGAGAGAGTGTGTGTGTGTGTGTGTGTGTGTGTGTGTGTGTGTGTGGATAGTCGCGATCTCCAGCTATAGTTTTGAAGAGAGTTGAAATTTGGCGAAGAGCTGCACAAGTACCCCCAGAAGTGTCCCGAAAGTGGAATTTTGTGGGTTAGTCCCACAAACCGAAATCCCTCCCCAGGAAGACCCCCGCATTAAAAGACGAATAAATTAAAGGGTCAGCCTCGAAAGGGCCAACCACCACCTAAAAGTGATAGTGTAGCTGATAGTGTAGTCACGGTCACAAACTGTGGGCCGCCCCTCAATACTTAGACATAAACCATTGACTCTTCAGGCTTCTACGCCTTTAACTCACGAGACAAAGGCAAGCATGAACTTAGCATGCTTCCCTGGTGGGCGCTGTAAACGCTTCTGCACTTCACCTTACATATGATGTAGGGGGTTGCCCAATAAAAAAAAACAAAAAAAAGCGTGTAACATCGGGCTCACCAGCTGGTCTAACCTAACCTCACCTTATTCGATACCAACTCAAACTAAATAACCTAATCTAAACCAAACCAAAATAACATAGCAAACTGACTCAACCTAATCTTACTTAGTTTCAGTTCCCACCAGACCTAACCTAACCTAACCAGTATGACACACTACAGACAACGATCAGATACCATCATCAGTCACCCTTGGTAATGATCCCTTCATCCATCTCTTGACAAACTCGACCCACTGCTGCCAAAAGTCACCTGATGTTCCCCCCCTCTCTCTCTCTCTCCTGAATACTTTTGCCAGGGCCCCGTGTGTGTGTGTGTGTGTGTGTGTGTGTGTGTGTGTGTGTGTGTGTGTGTGCCAGGGATGGTGTGGCAGCCGCTAGGGTTAGGGGCAGGCAAGAGGGCCACACATACCAGTCGGTGCCTTGAGGGTGTGTCAGCTTGCCAACCACAGTCATGCCCGTGACAGACATCACCACTACCACTACTACCACCACCACCACCACCACCACCACCACTACCACCACCACCACCACTACTACCACCACAACCGCCACCACCACCACCACCACCACCACTACCACCACCACCACCACCACCACTACTACCAACACCACCACTACCACCACCACCACTACCACCACCACAACTACTACCACCACCACCACTACCACCACCACCACAACCACCACCACCACCACCACCACCACTACTACTACTACTACTACTACTACTACTACTACTACTACTACTACTACTACTACTACTACTCCACCACCACCATCACCACTATCACCACCACCACCACCACCACTACTACACACAACACTTCATCTCTAATGGCAAGATAGCCGACATATTAAGATTGTATCCACTTTTTTGCACTTAGTAACTATATCAGTTCTCATGTACAGAACCAAACACGCAATGTGCTTGAATACCTCCCACGTAAATGTGAATAACAAAGTGTGAGGCCAGACATACTGCCTCACACGCCTGTACTCACGCATTTGTGAATAAATTACCCTTTATGTATAGAACTAAACAAATAATGTAATTGAAATACTGTGTAACATTCAGTGCCATAATATCCTGACAACGGGGGTTAATTATTATGACCAGTTGTAAATTCTACTCTGTAATCCTTTTTGCGCTTCCGCTCACAGGATGAATGTGGGGTGCACAACAAACTAGCCGCTGCAAGCGGCAAAATCAAAATCAACTACTACTACTACTACTACTACCACTACCACTACCACCACCACCACCACAACAACAACAACAGTCACTCTTCTCTATACTATATTTCTATTACTGTAGGAGCTATCAAGTGTCAAGAGTCATTATGGTGTCATTTTACGAGTCCACAGGTGACACGATACTATATTGACCTCTGTGTGTGTGTGTTGAAGGGAAAAATCAGACACCAAATAACACAAATCAGATAAACAAAAGATAAATTAAAAACAAAAACATAAACACAGCAAAACATTAAATAAAATACAAGAAATAAATGACAACAAAAGAAAATAACAAAATAAACAGAAAACGATACACACACACACACACACACACACACACACACACACACACACACACACACACACACACACACACACACACACAAAATAATCATTAACCTTGACTTTGAATTTTATATCCACTTGTGACCCCCTTCCCTCCCCCCTCTTCCCCTTCCCCTCTCCATCTCCCCCTCCCTCCTTCCCCCTCCCTCTCTTCCCCCTTCTCCCTTCCCCTCTCCCCCCAAAAGAGTTCATTGCCCATCCTAAGTTCAGTCCAGCCAGGTAGAAAATTTGGTAAGAGTTTGATAATTAGTTGGTGGTAGACCGTGGTGCATGGCGTCCCCTGACCTTTATCTTACCTTAAGTAGTGGAGTAAGGTCAGGAGTGAGGTGGTCAGGAGTGAGGTGGTCAGGAGTGAGGTGGTCGCTGGAGTAAGGTGGTCAGGAGTGAGGTGGTCAGGAGTGAGGTGGTCTGGAGTAAGGTGGTCAGGAGTGAGGTGGTCACTGGAGTAAGGTGGTCAGGAGTGAGATGGTCTGGAGTAAGGTGGTCTGGAGTAAGGTGGTCAGGAGTGAGGTGGTCGCTGGAGTAAGGTGGTCAGGAGTGAGGTGGTCACTGGAGTAAGGTGGTCAGGAGTGAGGTGGTCACTGGAGTAAGGTGGTCAGGAGTGAGGTGGTCACTGGAGTAAGGTGGTCAGGAGTGAGGTGGTCGCTGGAGTAAGGTGGTCAGGAGTGAGGTGGTCGCTGGAGTAAGGTGGTCAGGAGTGAGGTGGTCACTGGAGTAAGGTGGTCAGGAGTGAGGTGGTCACTGGAGTAAGGTGGTCAGGAGTGAGGTGGTCGCTGGAGTAAGGTGGTCAGGAGTGAGGTGGTCACTGGAGTAAGGTGGTCAGGAGTGAGGTGGTCACTGGAGTAAGGTGGTCAGGAGTGAGGTGGTCACTGGAGTAAGGTGGTCAGGAGTGAGGTGGTCACTGGAGTAAGGTGGTCAGGAGTGAGGTGGTCGCTGGAGTAAGGTGGTCAGGAGTGAGGTGGTCGCTGGAGTAAGGTGGTCAGGAGTGAGGTGGTCGCTGGAGTAAGGTGGTCAGGAGTGAGGTGGTCGCTGGAGTAAGGTGGTCTCATTTGTAAAAGCATCATAATGATCGTTCAGTAATTACAAGAGCTACTTACCCTGAGATGACCTTCATTGATGACCTCTGACCTTGACGTTGATCCGATATTAACTCTTAGCGAACTGTACTTTCATATGAGTAATGTTATATTCAAATTTGGATAGAACCAGCCAGAGGAAACTGAAGTTAGAGCACGGACAAACAAACAAACACTGGTTGGCAGTGTAACATAGTGATCAAAAAGGAAAAAAAATAGTGTAAGTATGACACTGCTGAGGGTAGTGCAGATACTGTATATTAAACCTCGGAACAGTGAGGCAATGTGGCTGGCACTGTACTCGATCCTTCTTCACTTTCTCAACTGCAAGTGAAGTACCCTGGCATCTAATGATTACTGTATAATAATAATAATAATAATAATAATAATAATAATAATAAAACAGTTCATAGATAAAAATTCTCAGAAATACACAGTAGAGGTTGACATACTCAGTCGTTAAGGCAAATAGTAACCAATAGCTAATAGGTACAATTATTATGGTCGTCTAAAAAAATAGCAGAAACACTAAGAGATAAATTAATAGCTTCCTGGCGACACTCAGACCGCACATGTGTATCTCTGTACATAAACTTAACGAACGGCTAGACATCTAAAAAAATAGAATACAAAAAGTAAAGATAAAGTAAAGAAAAAAAGGTTTTAAAATTTGTAAAATTACTTTGAAAATAATTAACACGTAGAGTTTTTGGTAACACTATAACTGTTACTTAGACCCTTATGAGTTATATACATACTTGATAAAATATATGTCTAAAAGTGAAGTATATATGTATTTATATAAGAACACACAGTTCATATATTAAAAATTAGCGGAAATACCTCCAAGGCTTGCTGGCAACACGTGAACTGTGTCAGCCAATAGGAGCTCAAGATGGTCGAGGAGTGGGCGTGGTCTTCTCGTGGCACTGCTGTGGGCTATTATCTTCTTTATCACACCAACACACACTGATGATTCTCCTGTGTTCCTTCCTTTTGTCTTTGGTCCATGTACGTCTTTTTTCTTTATTTCTGTCTCATAGTTTCTCATTTTCCTATCTCTGTGTCTCCCTCTCTTTTTGTTGGATATTATGTGTGTATATGTCTTTCATTTACTCTATATGTCTATTTTCTGTGTCTATTTATCTGTCTGTTTGTTTATGTCTTAATATCTATATTATACATTTACACACACTCTCTTTCTCGTGCGCTTGTGGGTAGATCGTAAAACCAATTAATTAAGTTAAATAGGGTTTAGTCAGCTAATCTGGTACAGTGTAAAGTTGTTTTCTTGCTGTACAGACACAACAGGTAATATAACAGCAGGCGACAACGTTGATTGGCTGGTTGAAGTGGGTTCATACCTATTGTTGTCGTGGGTACATCAGCAGGGTACCAGACCATCATCACAACATCGGTCAGGGATCTGTGATATAATTAAACAACATTGATTATATTACAGAAATTATTAATATTTTCTAGCCACTCAATTATGACAAAGGATTATAATGCGTATACTGTACTTTAAAGAATAATCAGTTGTATATGGAATTACGCGGTGACTATAGCGGGGCGGTCAAGACGGTGACGCAACACTACACAGTTACTTTTGGTTTCATGTTCATTTATTTTTATCATCAAGCGGGCGAGGGAGTCATCCTGGCCCCGCTTCTGCTGTCATGATGAGATTGTGATATTAAGATCATTGGTGTCATAGATGAGATATGTATACTGTTTATATATTGGTTGTTTTCAGGTACCCAGTACTTTGTCACCTGATGATTAAACACCTTAACCTAACTAACCTAACCTAACCTGACTAAGACAAAATAAACCTAACTTAATAATATCCACAATTACAATACCACCCTCTTGTCTGCATCATAACTTAAAGAACACTTAATCTTTGTCATCTTGTCCGAGGAATTAACGTAGATGGCGCGTCATATTTATAGGAACATGAAAACAATGACTGGTCGGGATATATTAAATAGTTGCTGGCAGCGTTTAGTGGTAGGCGAGGCGCTGAGGTTAAAGTTATTAAACACTTGCCAGCGAGCACATAACGTTAGCATTTTTATAGGGCTAATTAATGTATGGACCCTCACTAGGAAAACATAGCTTCATTATCCTAACTTTAGCTTAACTACATCAAACTTGGATTAATCTGAGCCAACGTAACGTAACTTTTGCTAAACTACACTACACTTTAAACCCAGCTTACATTAACCTAAAGTAACGTAACCTTACCAAACTTAGACTATTCTCACCTGAAAGGCACTATCTTTAACCCAACCTAAATGGCCGATATATTCCTTCTGTCCTATTGAATCAATTAATAAAGCTCTAAAATAAAACATTACCATCGCATGAGCAACCCTTAAGAAAACACAAAATGTATTATAGTTACTCAAGGAAACTTATCAAAGAAAACGTACAACTTCCCACTTTTTATGACACTATTTTTTTCATATACAGTACAAAGATAACACTGGTCAACAAATTTTTTTTTTTTTTCTGGCATGAAACCTTTAAACTGTTTTTTACTAACTTTAAGGTGCTGAATCCAAATCTGATCTCAGATTTGCTCCATCACGTAACGTGCCAGAATTTACTGAGCTACCAGAGATTGAGGATATAGACCGGAATTCACCTGTTTCTACTGATGAAGGTGAAGAGACTGATCTTTTCAAGCCATCTGGTGAAGATTGTGAAAAGCCAACGTTGTTTACTCAGTCAGAATTGAATGATCTGGTCAGAGATCTAAATTTGCCAAAACAGTCTGCTGAATTGTTAGCTTCCAGGCTTCAAGAGAAACGACTCTTAAAGCCTGGCACGAGTGTCTCCTTTTATCGCAACAGAGAAGAGCAACTGCGGAAGTACTTTCATTCATATGACCAGCTTGTTTTTTGTAATGATGTAGAAGGACTTCTTCTCTCCATGGGACTACCAGCATATGATAGTAAGGATTGGAGACTTTTTATTGACAGTTCTAAACGGAGCTTGAAATGTGTTCTTCTTCATAACGGAAACAAGTATGGTTCAATTCCAATCGGACATTCTGTACAAATTGAAGAAGAGTATGAAAACATTTAGACTGTTCTAGAGAGGTTGCAATACCATGCTCATGAATGGTTAATTTGTGTGGACTTGAAAATGGTAAACTTTCTATTGGGCCAGCAAGGAGGGTACACAAAATACCCCTGTTTTCTGTGCTACTGGGACAGCAGGGCTACAGCAGACCATTGGGTGAAAAAGAATTGGCCACCAAGACATAGTTTGACGCCTGGTGACAAAAATATCATTAACGATCCTCTGGTTGACAGGAAAAACATTGTCCTTCCTCCTCTGCACATAAAACTTGGTATCATGAAGCAATTCGTCAAGGCTCTTGATCATAGTGGAGAGTGTTTCAGATATATATGCTCAACCTTTCCAAGTCTTAGCGACGAGAAGAAAAAGGCAGGGATTTTTGATGGACCTCAAATAAGAACACTACTCAGAGATCCACACTTCCTTGCAACAATGACTGAGGCACAGGCAAGAACTTGGAATGCTTTCTCTAATGTGGTGCGGAACTTCTTAGGGAACAAGAAAGCGGACAACTATCAAGAAATTGTGGAAGAGCTGCTCTTGAGTTTACAAGCACTTGGATGCAGAATGAGTATCAAGGTTCACTACTTACACAGTCACTTGGACGAGTTTCCAGAAAATCTGGGAGAAGTGAGCGAGGAGCAAGGGGAGCGCTTTCATCAAGACATTAAAGTAATGGAAGAACGTTACCAAGGTCGATGGGACTCGAACATGATGGCGGACTACTGCTGGAGTTTGATGAGAGACATTCCAGAAGCTGTACATAAGAGATCGGCCAAAAAGAGGAAGTTTATGTAACTGTAACTTGATCTTAATACTTGCACTATTTCTACCGTACATTAATTGTTTTTTTCACCCTTCAATGTTACATTTAAATATTATATGTGCATTAACTTTCCAATTTGATATTAACAATTTTTGGTTATAGAAAAATACAAATTATAATGCTGAAAAAATTTATGTATACATGTTTAAACCGTCAATTTTGATCCAAAAGTTTACGTTTCCCAGCAAAAGTGCAATATGGTATATCTCAAAAACCTGATGTGATAGACAAAAACCAAAGTCATATTTGGATTCTGCACCCCAAATTTACTTAAAATCCGTTTAAAAACCTTGTGCCAGAAAAATTGTGTTGACCGGTGTAATAATTGACTTTATCCTCCTACCCACTGAAGTTAAAGTAAAATAAATTATAATCATATATATATATATATATATATATATATATATATATATATATATATATATATATATATATTTCATTAGCCCAATAAGCACGCTGATAACCACAAGGAAAGAAGAAAACACGAAGTTCCCAAGCGCTTTCGTGTAATTCACATCTTCAGGGGTGAGTACAGTCTGTACTTGGGAACTTCGTGTTTTCTTCTTTCCTTGTGGTTATCAGCGTGCTTTATTGGGCTAATGAAATATATATATATATATATATATATATATATATATATATATATATATATATATATATAGAACTCCATATTTTAAAAAGGTGGGACGTTGAATGTTTTTTTTTTAATAAATATTGTGCATTAAGAGCAAAATCCTCGGAGGTGGTTTGGTACGTGACCTTGATGTCTATCATTTGATAATATTGTGCCTTGATGGAGTCGATCATCCTACCAAGAAAATGTGGAGAAACTGGGACAGATGGAAAGACAGACAGCAAGGAAGAGATAATGAGACAGAAGCAGTGAGATTAGACGGGGATACAGATGGGCAGGAAGATAGACAGAAAGTCAGACTAATAAAAATACCCAGAGAAAGAGAGAAGGGGGGGTGCAAAAATAAATAAATAATTACAGAGAATAAGGTAAAAACAAAAAATGCCCCAGAGAAATTGTGGCTTTATTTAGAAATTCATTACCTGAGTTGTTCCACAGGTGGCGAGCCTGATTGACCCCTAAAACAGGTGGGTCACGCGAGGCCACACACCCGGTCATCTTGGGTCACGCGAAGCCACGGTACTGCTGGTCAGTCTGTGTGTGTGTGTGTATGTGTGTGATGCCATTCTTGTGACCTTCATAGGTATTGAGGGAATTATTCTCTCTCTCTCTCTCTCTCTCTCTCTCTCTCTCTCTCTCTCTCTCTCTCTCTCGTACTTGTATATTACCTTGTTTAATATAACTTTATTTAACATAATATAGAGAACTAAACATATGCTGTAGAGATGCTGTCATTATTATATTATTATTTATACTACTACTACTACTACCACCACTACTACTACAAACTTATACTACTACTATTACTACTACTTCTACTACAACTATAAAGAAAACGATAAATTTATGGGTCTTGTCAGCTCTGGGTTTCATTATAGGTTAATTAACTTTAGTTGGCCAACTGTACTAATTACTTTAATTAATCTGTAATTTGAGTTAATTAACCCCGCCACTTGGGTTGGTTAGGTTAAGTCAGTATCTCTGGATTGGGTTAGATTAGATTAGGTTAATATATTGATTGGGTTAGGTGAGATTAGATTGAAGTTCTTAGGATTGGGTGGTGGTTTGTGTCAGACGTGCTCCACCACTGGCCGAGCCCGTATGAGGAGTGTTGTAGTCTCAGCTAACATTATGAACCTCTGTTTGTGTGGTTGCCAGCATAGAGCACTCACCCCTCGCCACCGTCACCCCTGGGCGTCAGTCAGTCACTCTGTCCGCCGGGATCTGGCAACACCCACTCAAGTCACCTGCCACATCACACATCTTATTTTACAAGTTCTGAAATATTTTATTCGTAAACATAAAAACCTGAACAAGTATTAATTTGGATAGACAGTATAGATATAGTAATTTTAATATAGTTATAGAATAGTAGAGTCGAGGATTAACGTAAATGTGAATAGAAATTACCTTAAAATTACGTAATTCAACATGTCATACAAAATATTACACAGTCTTGGGCTTTTAAGGATAGCATAACGTTTTCTCATGTTGTTGTTGTTAGTGTTCATGGATAGTTGTGTTTGTTATGTGAGACTGAGGTAATGTGATATGGATTTCTCCTCGTCTTTGCAATGCTCGGGCTTATGTGTTGCTGTCAAGGTAGCCTAGTGTTGTTAGTGCGTTACACCTGTACCCGAGTGCCCGCCGCCCTCCCCCGATGATACACACTTAGTTAGCTACATGTTAGAATACTTCCCGCACGCATTTATGGAGAGATACTGGCGTTTATTGTTACATGGGGAGGGGGGGGGGTGCTTGTGTCCAGGAAAAACGGTGTTTGGTTGAGTGAGGGGATTAACGCGGTCCTTTTTTCTAAGGTGAGACAAGTAGGTGCTGTATGTGAGGTCTGGGAAGGTAAGGTTAGTTACCTCAGCCGTAACTAAGGTTAATACTGTTAAGTTACAGTTATATTAGGTTAATTGTCTTAGGTTTTTTAATAATATGTCAGGTTAATGTTATTTCAGGTTGATATTAGGTTAGGTCAATGCTAGGTAAATATTTTATGTGGTTTTATCACCAAAATAACTTCTCAATCGACCCAACACAAAACATTGCTCGACACCTGCCGTCCCTCACACCTATACTGGTTCCCGTTGGTGTCACTTACCGAAACAACAGGTATGCATCACTCAACTACATAATACTTCCTTGAGATAAATGCACAGTATATATCAGGTGCCTTCAAGAAAGCTCAGACTTTCAACTGGCTCATTCATGTTAATATTGTTATTATTTTCAACTCTATCTATATTTTCTGGCTAAATATACTGTACCAATATCAATATTATAGGTTGAAATAATTGTGCATCTCTTTAAGTGCTAAGTAAGGACAGTGTTGCTCTTATATGTAACAAGATAAATAAAATGTATGATGGTACTGTATGCATTCTTGGATATGTTAATTAAAGTTTACTAACCATCTTTTTAAAAATGACCCATTTTTTTATTACTGTACAGTACTTTACTTTTATCCTTTTCACCCTGATCGGCTCGTTCGCCGCTTGGGCGATCGGTCACGTTTCTGTTACGCACTGTTGGCAAGTACTGGGCATGCACCGGCTCCTGAATGTACCTGTACCTGCTCCAGTATTGGTCAAGTCTGACCTTGAAAGAGCTCACACTCGGTGCCGTCACAACACTCTCTAGTAAATTGTTCCAAGAGTTCACAACTTTCACTCAGAAAAATTTGCCCTTGCAGTTTTCTGGACTTGCGGCTTCTTCAATCTTGAGCTGTGACTCCTTGTGGGGCGAGCGTCCGCCAGCTCCAATTAAGGACACTCGACTGAGTAGTGCTCCCTGAGATGCTTATACACCTCAATTAGGTCACCCCTTGCCCGTCTGTAATATAAGCTAGGCGCTCCAATCTCTCAGGGTAGCTGAGGTGCCGAAGTGCAGAATAGTCTGGTGGCCCTCCTTTGAACATTTTCAACCAACTGATAGTCCCTAGCATATCTCGGGGACCAGACGGGGTGACAGTACTCCAGATGGGGAAGCACTTCACTCTTGAAGGTCGTTACAAGGAAGGGACCTCCGTTTTAGATATCTGAACTACCTTCTTATAAGACCCAATAATTTATTTACATGATTTACCTTCTTCTCGCAATGGCCCGAGAACTTCAGCTCATTGTCAACATACAGTACACACCTAGGTCCTTCTCACATTCAGTCTCAAATAGTGCAGTTTCTTCATCCCATTAGGACATTATGATGCGCCTCCTCACCGTTGGTACGCTCCAGGTGCATCCTCTTACACTTCGCGACATTGAATCTCAGCAGCCATTTCTTCGATCATTCTTCTTTTTTTATCCTCTTCACTACTGATTGGCTCGTGTTAATCTATTTTATATTTATTTAACAACCATAATATCTAATTATATTGGCAAGTTTTATAATATTTTCTGTCTAGACAGAAATTAGCAAGGTTTCATATTTATTTTCTGGTGAATTTGGCACTGACATTCATTGTTGTGCGTTGAGTTTTTAATCTTCGTAGCTGTAAGTTAAAGCATTATATTACCAATCAACATTTACACATTTTCAATATACAGTATATATATATATAAATTGATATATTTTACCATAGTGAATAGTGTATAATGATAGTCAAATAAGTTATTGATATTTTGAGGTAAGACGAATGTACAACACAAAACCATAACAACATGATGGAACCTGCGGATTGGTGAACTACAACACCTTGAAATATTAATGATACCTCATTCTCCTTCAATTCGTTGATGATGAGATGATATATGTAATGCGTTATGTCATGACTTTCACTAGATTGACCTCCTTGTTACCAAAATTCAAAATTAAACAAGTAGTGAAGATCCTAACCTACGGCGACATGTCTGGGGCCTGGCAACAATGGTGCAATTATGCTTCCACAAGTTCTAGCCACAACAGGAGGTTCACACTTCAGGTTGCAGAGCTGTTTGGTAAGTACATGTTTCACTCTGTTGATTTAGGCGTGTCTTTAGCTTGTATTAAGATAAGGCTAATATGGAGGATTTCACAGCCGCTTACCCTCGTCTCGGTAACAGTAAGTTCGCCCACGGCAGGTGTTAAGATTATGCTAGGTTAAGTAAGTAAAGGTTAGGTTAGGTTCGTTTAGTTTAAGATTAGGTTAACTTAACTTTAGCTTTTAAATTAACACTTTTCAAGGCATTTGTTATAACTACAACAGTGTCCACTATAAAATAGTGAAATTGCGGCGTTTTTAAATTTGTTTTCTATGAAAAATCAGCAGACTTCACAGCTTTAATTGATTTGAAATAGTAATACCATTAAACATTTAACACAGAATTTCAGGTGCTATTATAGTGTGTGGTCTACAAAATGGTTAGGTTAGGTCAGGTCAGATTAGGTAAAGTTTGGTTAGGTTAGGTCAGATTAAGTAAGGTTAGGTTAACTTAGGTCATGTAAGGTTAGGTTAGACTAAAGCTATCTTGGCGCTACTATAGTATGCGGTCTACCACATGGGTGCTACTATACTGCAGTATGCTGTCTACCACATGGGTGCTGCTATACTGCAGTATGCTGTCTACCACATGGGTGCTACTATACTGTAGTATGCTGTCTACCACATGGGTGCTGCTATACTGCAGTATGCTGTCTACCACATGGGTGCTGCTATACTGTAGTATGCTGTCTACCACATGGGTGCTACTATACTGTAGTATGCTGTCTACTACATGGGTGCTACTATACTGCAGTATGCTGTCTACCACATGGGTGCTGCTATACTGTAGTATGCTGTCTACCACATGGGTGCTACTATACTGTAGTATGCTGTCTACCACATGGGTGCTACTATACTGCAGTATGCTGTCTACCACATGGGTGCTACTATACTGTAGTATGCTGTCTACTACATGGGTGCTGCTATACTGTAGTATGCTGTCTACCACATGGGTGCTACTATACTGTAGTATGCTGTCTACCACATGGGTGCTACTATACTGCAGTATGCTGTCTACTACATGGGTGCTACTATACTGTAGTATGCTGTCTACCACATGGGTGCTACTATACTGTAGTATGCTGTCTACCACATGGGTGCTACTATACTGTAGTATGCTGTCTACCACATGGGTGCTACTATACTGTAGTATGCTGTCTACCACATGGGTGCTACTATACTGTAGTATGCTGTCTACCACATGGGTGCTGCTATACTGTAGTATGCTGTCTACCACATGGGTGCTACTATACTGTAGTATGCTGTCTACCACATGGGTGCTACTATACTGTAGTATGCTGTCTACCACATGGGTGCTACTATACTGTAGTATGCTGTCTACCACATGGGTGCTACTATACTGTAGTATGCTGTCTACCACATGGGTGCTACTATACTGTAGTATGCTGTCTACCACATGGGTGCTACTATACTGTAGTATGCTGTCTACTACATGGGTGCTACTATACTGTAGTATGCTGTCTACTACATGAGTGCTACTATACTGTAGTATGCTGTCTACTACATGGGTGCTACTATACTGTAGTATGCTGTCTACTACATGGGTGCTACTATACTGTAGTATGCTGTCTACCACATGGGTGCTACTATATTGTAGTATGCTGTCTACCACATGGGTGCTACTATACTGTAGTATGCTGTCTACCACATGGGTGCTACTATACTGTAGTATGCTGTCTACCACATGGGTGCTACTATATTGTAGTATGCTGTCTACCACATGGGTGCTTCTATACTGTAGTATGTTGTCTACCTAGCTGGAGTTGGTCTACCGGGATATTTACACTGAAGCATCCATTAACCTGACCTAGGTTATGTTAACTTAGGTTAGGTTAAAATATATTAGATTAAGTTAGGTTGGGTTAATAGATGCTACAGTGTAAATATTCCAGTAGACCAACTCCAGCTCTGTAGATCGCATTCTATAGTATCACCGAATTTCAAGTACAGTATTTAGGGAGATAAAATGGTGATAATTGTTCTTGCACACCTATTTCTTACTTATTGTGTATTGAAGAAAATTTCCTTAACTTACGAACACCACAAATTAAATACAAGAATTGCAGTTTTAATATTTTTCTGCCTGAAAATATTTATGTCCATCTGATGCCATATTTGTGTTTAATGTTTTGTCATACAAACACTTATAGTGGCTGCTTTTTACTTTTATCCTCTTCACCACTGATCGATTCATTAGCCGCTTGGGCGGTTGGTCACGTCTGTTACGCACTGTTGGCAAATACTGTCCATGTACTGGCTCCTGAATGTATCTGAACCTGTGCCAATGTTGGTCAAGTCTGGCCTTGAAAGAGCTCACAACAGTGCCTGACAGATTCCAAGAGTAAACAATTCTCATTCCAAAAAGTTTGCCCTCACATTTTTCTGAACTTGTGGCTTCTTCAACCTCGAGCTGTGACCCCTTGTGGGGTGGGAGTCTGCCAACTCCAGGTATGGATACTGGACTAAGGTGTTTATAAATTTAAATTAGGTCACCTCTTACCTATCTATAGTATAAGGTAGGCAGTTGCAGGCATTCTGATCTCTGGGTAATTGAGGTGCCATAGTGCAGGCACCAGTCTGGTGGCCCTACTTTGGATATTTGCTATCAACTGACAGTCTCTACATTATATCGTTAATGCACGATAGCTTGCATCAACTTAACCTAATCTATTGTTGGTTAGGTTAGGTTTAGTTAAGTTAGGTAGGTTTTGTTGGTAAGGTTAGGTTAAGTTAGTTAGGTAGGTTTAGTTGGGTAGGTTAGGTTAGGTAAGGTAGGTTTTGTTGGTTAATTTTGTTTTCAGGTAAATGATATACTGTAGCAGTCACTGTAAACATTCATGTGGAAACATTGCTGTGACAGTTTGTCATTGTAAAAAATGTTGACAACATTATATCAAGCGCCAAAATGGTCTCAGAAGGAAGTAGATTATATTCAGGAATAATTGTGATTTATTTGCAGTGTTGTTATGAGGAAAGAAAGAAGCTGCTGTTTGTAGATAATCAGTCAAAAACAATTGATTTAGTATTATCAAAATTTAGTTTTCGCTTGTGAATCTCATGTATGTTTCTTTGATGCAGTTTTAAGCAATGAAATCTCTCACATGAAGTTCTTTACACATGATTAACGTGTTACAGTTTTACAGTACAGTAAATGCTTTGGTTTGATGAAAAGAATAAAACATTACTGAACGAAGTCTGACTATAAGAGGAATGATTGTACCAGTGCTAAGTGGTTCATTCCTGGTAAAATCAGTGTGAGTTTTCTTTTCAGTGTCAAAGTGTACATCAGTATTTGTGAGGAATCTTTCATTTCCCCCTTAACATGAGTAAATAAGTCCTTGTTTTATAAGATTTGTCAGTGATACATTATTTATGATAACAGATACTAAGGCTGAAGTGGATTTTGGAGTACAGTACAGTATTGTACTGTACATCATAATTTGTTTTGATTAATTTTACACTTTATGAAGGAAAAGCATTAGAACTTTACTACCTTTACATACAGTGCTTGGTAAAGATTAAAGTCAGACATAAACTAATTTTCTGATATTTTTTTATGCAATTTTTATGGATAAGTTAGTTTAACCAACAGAATGAAAATTTGGTGTGGAAGAAAAGAAAAACAGAAGACAAGGTTCACAAAGAAAATTTCTGATATGCACGAGGGCAGTTCCCCGAGTTCTGTACACTTCCAGTTTAATTTTCAATCTTTCATGAGGTATGCTGTCAAAAACCTTGGCAACATTCTCATATACAGTATACCTATGCACTTTCCTATAATCTCCACTCGCAGGGTTGCCGGTGTGTTATCCAGGTTGGATGTGAGTAAGGCGCATGGACTGGACGGAATACCCCCTCGTGTTCTGAGGGAGTGTGCTGAAGCCCTGGCCCCTGTGCTTGCTCGCCTCTTTCGCCTTTGCCTCAAAACCCAAACTTTTCCTTCTTGGAAGCATGCCTTGGTTCAGCCCATCCTGAAGAAGGGTGACCATTCTAATCCCTCTAACTATCGCCCCATTGCCCTAACTTCATCCCTCTCTAAGATTTTTGAAACTATCTTGAACTCCCATTTTCTCCGTCACCTTGAACGCCTTTCTCTTTTGTCGGATCACCAGTATGGCTTTCGCCAGGCGAGATCTACTGGTGATCTGCTCTCCTATTGCACCCATCTTTGGTCATCCTCTCTTAGGGATTATGGGGAAACTTTTGTCGTGGCTCTCGACATCTCCAAAGCATTTGACAGGGTATGGCACAAGTCTTTGCTATCTAAACTTCCCTCTTTTGGTTTCTCTCCCCCACTTTGTTTTCTCATCTCTAGCTTCCTTGAGAACCGACCCATGGCAGTTGTTGCCAAGGGATCGATTTCTCGCTCTTTTTCTACCAGTAGTGGCGTCCCACAGGGTTGTGTTCTTTCACCAACTCTGTTCCTTCTTTTTATCAATGATTTACTTCACACTACAACTAATTATATCCATTCTTACGCTGATGATTCTACTCTTCACTCTTCCTCACATTTTATCCTTCCTCCTAACTCTCAAACTAGATCTGTGTCTAGAACTGATATCATTACTTCTATCAACGCTGATCTGTGCAGCATCTCTGAATGGGGAGGTTACGTTCAATAGTAATAAAACTCAATATTTACCAATTACACTTTGTAAATTAGACGATCTCCCACCAATTACATTTTAGGACGCTATCACCCTCCCAAATTCTGAAATAAATATGTTAGGCCTCACCATTTCCTCCAATATGTCCTGGAAATCACACATCCTTAGTATAACTAAAGTTGCCTCCCGAAAGTTGGGAATGCTGTACAGATGCCGCAGCTACTTCACTCCTGAGCAGTTGCCCCAAGTATATAAGAGATTCATTCGTCCTAACTTGGAGTACTGTTCTCATATCTGGGGTGGCTCTTCTTCTGTCCAACTATTAGATAGGGTGGAATCAAAGGCATTTTGTCTTATTAACTCTCCTCCTTTAGTCGACAATCTCTCTTCCCTTTCTCTTCGCCGCAATGTTGCTTCACTCTCTCTCTCTCTTTTATAGGTACTTTAATGGGCAATGTTCGGTGGATTTGGCATCCTGTGTACAGCCGGCAAGGCCGTGGGTTCGTAACACATGTCTTGCCCGCGGTGCCCACCGTTTCTCTGTGGATGTCGGTCACACGAGAATAACCCGTTATAGTACCTCCATCTTTCCTCACACAGCCAAACTGTGGAATGCTCTGCCTTCTGTGTGTCCATGCTCTTACAATCTGTCTCGCTTTAAAAAGCTGGTTTTCTGGCATCTCCGTGGTGTAGATTATACAGTATAACCTTTTTTTTTCTATATTTACAATTTCTTTCCGCCCCCCCCCTGGCTCCGTTGTGGGTCGTTTGACCTGTGCCCGGTTGGGCTAATTCTCGTAAAAAAAAAAAAATATATATTGTCGATATTGCCACCACTCTCCAGGATATGGATCCACACATCCAGCACCTTGTTGGCATTCCTTCACAAGGTGGCTTCATACAAGATGTTCCATCATGGCATATCGTATTATGCTCTTTAGTATCTAACACACTATGCTGATCAAGCTCACCGGCCTATGGTTATTTGTGGAGTGGGGATCTCCAGTTGCTGGGTATTTTTTGCTAGCCCATGCATCTCATTGCTCAAGAATATATCATTTTGAGTGTTGAGACACATGTGTATATACTATTGGTGCACAAAAAAAAAGTTATCATACAAAATAAAAAGTACTGTACAGCAGTTTAGTATAAATTTTGTGGGATTGACCAGTATGTGTTGCCGTGGTCACAGGATAAGTTAGGTCACTCATAATCACCCTGGCCCAAGCCAAATGTCCGAATCCAGGAAAAATAGTCAAGATAAAAAGTCAGATAAAAAGGCACGGAAAAAACCTAACCTAACCTACGTGCAATGCCATCATATATATATTGTGTTGTTAGTGTGTACAAGTCATGTGACTTTTTTTCCTGTGGACTTTATTTCCGTCCACCAAATGTCCGTGGCCCAAATCATACGTCCAAAAAGTAATATTAGATTGTGTGATGCAGGGTGGTAGAAAATTCCAGTCGTCAGCTGGTTTGCTAAATTGTGATGGTCTCCAGTTACCAAGTAAAACATAAGGATGCTTTAATTTTGTTTTATTTATTTAATTCAATTTAGGTAAAAAGTATACTAAGGTTTCAAATTCTCGTTATCTGCAGACTGGTGAGGTACAGGCACCGCTTTGTAACCTTGTAAACAAATGTTCGAATGTATTAACTCTACCTTGAAACGGTTATAATGTCTGTATTTATGTTATCAATGCTCTTAATTAATTTTGAATTTAATTTTATGTATTTTCTTTCATTTTAACCAATACTAAGTACGATTATAATGTTTTATGACAATGATAACTATCTCCAATGTGTCAAACTGGCACGATTTCGGACGTCACAGTGCACCCCAAGCAATGTGTTGGTGCCATTGAAGTTTTCTTCATTATTTTCACTTATATATTAACTAAAATAGCTTTTGAATTAGTTTTTAATATTGTTGCTTACGTTACAAAATTTTGTTAAATAAATATTATTGGTTATGTGTATTCGTGTATAATAAATGTTAGTATGTTAAAAGAACAAAGAACATAAGAATGCAGGAAACTGCAGCGAACCTATTGGCCCATACTGCGGTCAGTCCCATTTACACCCAACCCCTATTGCTCATATGTCCATCCAACCTATGTTTGAAGCTATCCTGCGTATTCGAGTTAATGATAATATTTGGTAACTTGTTCCATTCATCCACTACCCTATTTCCAAACCAGTGTTTACATTATTTCGCGCCTAAATCTAAATTTGTCTAATTTAAAACTATTGTTACGAGTTCGCTCCTGGTTGGATAATTTGAGTATCTTTGTACTTGTTATAGGAAAACTTAATGAATTATGTGATATACAACATACTTTTGTTTTCTTGTGACGCTTATGTATTATCTTTGTTATTTAATAACTCGTATCGTCAGTTCCTGAAAGGGCACCTGGAGATCTTGCTCGCCTGAGACAGCGTGGGATTGGTGGGTTGTCGGGGTTGTGTAATCATCTCCTCTCTCCTGATTGGCTGATTTAAGTGTTGACTCGCACTGCTAGTCCCACAAGCAGCTCAATATTACCGCGAACTTTGTCTCCCAGAACAGGCTCTAGTACACAAACGTCTGACAAGAATTTCCCTCCCGATGAGTTGTTTCACGTCGTTGGAAAATGGACCAAGTGCCAAATTCACGGTGTGTGTGGAGGGGAACATTGGCAGTGGGAAGTCGACGCTGCTGAAACATTTCTCTCAGTGTGGTGATGTTGAAGTCCTCGAGGAACCTGTCGATAAGTGGCGCAATGTCCGAGGTTGTAATCTGTTGGTAAGTTAACTAAGTGTCAAGTGAGGCTTAATTTATTTATAATTATTAATACTGTTTGTGTACATTGTGACGAAGTAAGATGTTTTTGTTTAACCCTTAAGTTAAAGATGTTTTCTGTCGGCTTCAAGTATTTTATTTATTATTATTATTATCATTATTTAACATATTCATATTATTCATATTCCATAAAGGTTCCTTGTAGTTTGATTTGCTTTGGGGGTTAAACAAAATATTATTGGTATAAATAGTCCGAATTCTTAGAGTTAGAAAAGGTGAAACAATAATATGATAAAAAGTAGACCGTTACTGCCCACCTGAAGAATATCCTCCCAGCTTATTTCACCGAAAGATTAACCATCCTAACACTACTTTGGGTGGAATGGGTTATGGGGTAAGTTAGCATTAGGGTGTTCAATCTTAGTGATAATAAGCTGGAGTGAGATTCTTCAGATGCTCCCAGAACTATTTGTCCTGTACTGTACCCTGAGGTTTTATTTAAGAGTCTAGACAAGTGTGTACGAGTTATTCTCGTATCTTTCTGAATCTTGATTAAATGTTTTAGTGAGAATCCTGATGAAAACCATTAGGCTATGAATGACACATCATACTATACAGTGGATATATATTATTTTGGTGGTCAAAGATATCATGCTATACAAAGACTACTCACCAGTATACCAGTTTCTAAGTTAGATCACCTGAAGATTAGACACCCAGTTTATTTCACCTTAGAATTCACTACACTAACCTAACCTCCCATTTAGTGTTAGAGTGGTTAATAATCAGGTTAAATAAAATATGGTGTCTAATTTTCAGGTGATCTCTTAAGTTTTAAGAGTACAGTACAACACAACCTCAAGTGAAATTTTGCACCTGCAGGAATTGATGTACAAGGATCCATCTCGCTGGGCTCACACCTTCCAGGCGTATGTACAGATGACCATGTTGGAGCACCACCTGCAGTCTACTTCACTACCTGTTAAACTGATAGAAAGATCTGTGTACAGTGGCAGGTGAGTTATAGTGGAAGAATTGCCATAGTCATCAGGATAGTGGGGCTGGGGGTAGTGGAATGTGTGTGGTGTCGGAGATGGTGGAGTGTGTGACGTTTAGGGTGATGGAGTGTGTAGTAGAAGGTTGGAGTGAGAGTGAACATCGTAGAGGGTGTTCGAGTTGAAGCGTTGTGATTGATTGTGTTATTGATTATTTCACCTAAGCGACTATAATTGATTGTTTGGGTCACCTGAAAATTAGGAACCCTGACTTATTTCTCCTGAAGTTTAACACCTTAACCTAACCAATCCTAACCTGACCTCTTAGGTAGCATTAGTGAACTGATTATTCTCGCCATGTGTTTAATCCATGTTTACATTAAGCAGTTGAATATTTTAATATCTTTTGGCATAACCACTTCACAATGGGGCACCATTTTTAACTTGATTTGAGACGGTCTGTGTTTATACCTAACACCAGACGATTTTATTCTGTACAGAGGACCTCGCACACAAGGGGTTAAAGTAGATTCTTTTTTAGGCCTTATGTAGAAGTGTCAAAGTAACATATATATTGCACTGTTTGTGGATTATTTCAGTGTTTGATCTTTACCCCAGGTACTGCTTTGTGGAGAATTTGTTCAGGAGCGGGAAACTACTGGATGCAGAGTTTAGTGTTTACTGTGAGTGGTTCAGGATGATAACGCAGCACGTCAACCTTGGTGTAGATCTCATTGGTACGTCTTTTCAGACTTTGTGCAGAATAATACAACTGTTTTATTTAAATGTTTTGTGATTTTAAAAGGGTCAGAAATATTGATGAAATTACGTCATGCATAGGATTCCCTGTACATGTACAAGCAATATTAAGGGTTTGTGTGCTTTATAGATACTGTACTCATACAGTATGTACAATATGATTCAGAAAAGTTTTGTTTTGTCACTGAAGCTTATGTTAAAGTCTCTGTGTTGCATCAGAGGTTGTGTTCTGCCATGATTGTTTTTATGTATGTTTAGTTTTATGTCTGTTGTCATGGTGCTCACACTCCTAAATCAATTGTATACATCTTATGGTGTGATTCTGTCTATGTGTTTTAATTTTGTATTGTGATACAGTGTATGTTTGTAACTATAATATGGGACTTAGGTGTTAAATCCTTTTTTAATGTGTGGATGGTAATTAGCTGTGACTAGTTTTTACATTTTAAGGTCTCAGTATAGTAAGTGATGTGTACATCTGACATTTTTTGTATGGTACTGTAATGCAGTTCAGTACATGACTTTGGAGGCTGGGTGGTTTGGTGGGGCTACTGGGTAGTTTGAGTGATATGAAGGCGATACACGTTTAGAAATTAGTGTCAAAATTATTGGTAATGTTTCTGTAGTATTTCTGAATAGTGAAGTGTTTAAATTTTAATTTGTAAACCAGCCGAGTTTGTTAACATACGTACAGTCTTACCACAGTGTGATGGAGCTGTGATCTGTTGGTTAACATTATGTCAAGATTCCTCTGTAATTAACCCAGAATAGTACTGTATTAGCAAGTTGATTTATGTTGAATTATTAAACTGTATAATAACAGGAAAATTTGATAAAGAACTGTATTGCTCTTATAGACACATGTGAGCTCCTTAGAATTACTTGATAAAAGTTTTGTTTATTCATCATCTCCACAGTGTACATGAGGACTGACCCTTGCAAGCTCCACGATCGCATCAGGAGACGATCACGTTCAGAAGAGCAAACTATTCCCGTTCAGTACTTAGAGGACCTCCACAGACTACACGAGGAGTGGCTGATAGAGAAGAAATACCCTCTGCCATGTCCTGTGCTTGTCCTGGATGCCAATGATTCCTTACCTGTCATGTGAGTTACTGCTTGTTCAGTTCCAGAGGTTGTGTGAGTGGTGTGTTTTCTTCTGTTTATTATTATTGTTCTAAGTGTTTTTCTTTCACTCTCGCTTGCTTGACCGACTGAATGTTTTAGAGTTATTAATAGCCGTTTCCTGTTGCACTTGTTTCTTTAGATGTTAAAATGTTAAATCAAATCTACTGTTGTTAAAAGAAGCTTTATATATATATATATATGCTGATAACCACAAGGAAAGAAGAAAACACGAAGTTCCCAAGCGCTTTCGTGTAATTCACATCTTCAGGGGTGAGTACAGTCTGTACTCGCCCCTGAAGATGTGAATTACACGAAAGCGCTTGGGAACTTCGTGTTTTCTTCTTTCCTTGTGGTTATCAGCATATACCTAGATCACGCGCACCTACAGTGATTTACTTGCATATATATATATATATATATATATATTTATATATTTATATATTTATTTATTTCTGCCTTTTTTTAATACCATAGTTAATGTTCATCTAAAATAGTTGCTGCACATTTAAATTTTCTTAATGAATTTTATGCTGTTAACTATTGTCAGGAATCAAGTAGTCACAACAAAGACCGTGTGGTTACTCCTCGGACTGACATACAGTAATGGAGGCATTGAGAGGAGTGTCAGTCACTAGTTGCTGGTACTTGCGATAATCCTCCTACAAGTTTTGCTGGTACTTGCGATAATCCTCCTACTAGTTTTATTTGATACTGTAATATTTTATTAAGAGCAAACTTTTAAATCAATACTGTGCCTTGCTCTTATATTTACTCTATGCCTGTTTGTGTATTTTAGTATCTGTGACAATAACTGTACAGGGAAAATAGATTTCCTTATATTATTCTTATATCTCACAGGTACAAAAAGTTTGAAGAACATACATCAGACATCCTGTGTAAGAAGCTGGTGGAAGGCAGTGTCATGGGAGCCTCAGTCATTACTCAACCATCCTCGCCGGTTAAGGCTGTTGTATGATGGTTAAACTTTTATTAAATTAAATGTGATTTATTTTATATGGTTTGAAATGTTTTGCAAAAACTATGGGATTCAAATATTATATTCACCTCAACAAGTGAGTGCCAGCATATACCTTCTGGTGGTCAGGATGCTTGACTTACCATACTCAGTACAGTATTAAGCTTCATACAGAACATGTTTGAGTGTGGTTAAGTTGTGCAAGAACATGAAAGACGTATTGATGGTTGGGAATAATGCAGTACCTTGGGACCACTTGACTCATGTCTCTTTTTTGTTGATTATCAAATTTTGTTTCTTTATGGAAATATAGTTTTATATTTTAAGATGTTTCCAGTGGAGGACTGTAGTTGCCATCCCTCAGATATGAGGATGGTACAGTACTCTGAATGAATGGCATTTAATAATTGCCAATATTTTTTTAACCAAAGTCTAGTAATAAGTGAAATGATTTATATATAAAATAATGTAAATGAATGGTTTCTTATTTACACTTGAATTTTTCTTCTGGGAAAGTGTGTAGAGGCAATGAATTATTGCTCTGGAACAATTGGAGTAACACACATTTTAGAGATGTTTGTAAATTCTAAAATACATACCGGTATGCTAGGCCTCACCATTTCCTCTAAAATGTCATGGAAGCCACACATCCACAACATTGCTAAAGCTGTCTCCTGAAAGCTGGGAATGCTGTACAGATGCCATAGCTATTTCACTCTTGAGCAGTTGCTTCAAGTTTATAAAGGATTCATTCGTCCTAACTTGGAGTACTGCTCTCATATCTGGGGTGGCTCTTCTGTCCAACTGTTAGATAGGGTGGAATCAAAGGCATTTCGTCTTATTAACTCCTCCTTTAGTTGATAATCTCTCTTGCTTTTCTCTTCGCTGCAGTGTTGCAGCACTCCCTTTTACAGGTACTTTAACGGGCAATGTTCGGTGGCTTTGGCATCCTTTGTACCGCCGGAAAGGCCGTGGGCTCGTAATACTGGTCTTGCCCGCGGTGTCCACCGTTTCTGTGTGGATGTCAGCCACACTAGAATAACCCGCTAAAGTACCTCCTTCTTTCCTCACACAGCCAAACTGTGGAATGCTCTGCCTTCTGTGTTTCCATACTCTTACAATCTGTCTCACTTCTAAAAGCTGGATTTTCAGCATCTTTGTGGTGTAGATTAATATTGCCTTTTTCTCTTCTATTTTTAATTTCTTTATACTCTAATTTTTTTAACCCACCAGGCCCCATTATGGGCCGATGACCTATGCCCAGGTGGGGTATTCCCCGTAAAAAAAAAAGCATTTTGTGGTTAGGATTGTCTGTGAAGTATATTTTTAATTAGATGACAACAAGAACCTGTTTTTATTACTGTGGTATTCTACTCTAAACCATCTTCACTTGTATTTTCTCGTTCATCCCATCATGTATCTCAAACCATGACTAATTGCAGGCTCTTCCTGAAGGTAGAAGTAGATTAATGTTACGACAACCCTGATGAATGAAAGAATTCAGTTATCCTGTTTATTATGGTAAATGGGAATACCTCGTATCATACTTATATCAGCTGGGCACAGGTGAGTGGAACAAAGAACCATCTAAAAGGTTGAGAGCTACAGGTGTGGTGTTACTGATGAAATGAGGCATTGTAAGACTGGTTACAAGGAAGCCAGTCCCAGAAAATTATGAAGCAGACTCATAGTTTGGCTCTTGTAAGTGTGTACATTATGTTCCAGGGAGAGGTTAGAGAAAAGCCAGAACAACTGTATTGAAAAATTTAGTATAAGTTTAACAAGGGTGAGAGATTTATTTGCAGGTATGGTGAAGCCTCACACACATTAATTAGCAGGATGGTTGTATCTTGTATCACTTATTTTCCCTTTTTATCATATTACTGTACTCATTTATTCACTCTACACTGAAGTGGGAGAACAAGGTAAAGGAAACGGAGATAGAAATCCACCCAGATGTCTGACAACCAAATGAAAAAAGATGTTTTGTAATACACTCAGGACCTACTGTCTTGGTGGGAGGTGTTGTCCACTAGTTTAATTGTAACACTGATTAATTTTGTTCATTGTGTATTGATTACCATATACCAAAAAGTTCCTGGGGAGAAAATGTAGTCAAGAGGTGGGATGTTTTCAGGTCAATGGCATCATCTGGATAAGCTGTTACCCATGAAGTGTACCAGTAATTGATTTCATAGAATCACTTGAAGACTAGATCCCCTAGCTTATTGCGCCTTAAGATTAGCTACCATAATATCTAACTTAATCTAAGTACCCCAGGTGGCTTTAGGGAGCTTCATCATCAGGTGAAATAAAACGGGGCTAATATTTAGGTGATTCCACTAACTATACAAAGCAAACCACGGCTGCAAAAAACTGGCTCAAATAGTGTTCAGTCTCAGGCGCTCTTATTAAATAAACTGCAGTAGGAGTGAGATCATTTTCAAGTACAGTACATAATCCAGAAGTTGGTTATAAGCAATAATGTTGCAAACTGATCAAGAAGCTTCAAGATGCTTGTGTAGGTTCCCCAGTTGCTGTCTATGGTCATATTTCCTTCCGATCTTCAAATGGTTCTATTTCAAGTTAAGTTAATGACACGCATCTATACTGTATATGTATGCTATATACAGAGACGAATGTAGATAGATGTACTGTAATCAATTTAGCCATCTTGGATATATCCATAAACAAACTGAGCAATTGTTCCCATTTGAGACTAAAATTAGTATTACCAAGAATGCTTACAGGGAAAAAGAGAGTTAAGAAACAGAATTTTTTTTTTTTTTTTAAGTAGAAGCCAAAGTCACTGTTAGAACACGAGTAAAATGTCAGCTGCAAAACACTATACAGTATATATCTCCACCAAAACAAAATGAAAGTAATATATAAAAACTCCAACGCCTTTAGAATATTCATATAAGAATTATATATGAAATTTACATATGTTGAATATGTCTTGGCGTACATTAAATGTTTATTATTAGCGACTTGGTAACTGTGGCCAGCCGTGTGGGTGGATAACACTACAGACGCTACAGTCTGGCGTCCCCTGTATACCTGCCAACAGTTTCTTCCCTTCAACATGCCTAGGAACGAGAAAATTGGGATTGTGGGCAGGTAAGGAAGTTAATGTATATATTTACATTTGGATTAAACTTTAAATTCTGCCTGTCAATTTGTCAAGGACCGTAGTTAAATATGTATTCACTTTCACCATCACACGAGTCTTCATTGATTCATTATGTATATTGGCAATGTAGTTAGTGTATTTAACAATGGCAAGACCCGGTAAGTTGATTTAGCTATAGACAGCATAAGAATGTTGTATCTATTGGAGTGATAATATTAATACATTATACTGTATATGTCTCGTCTTCACTTGTATGTGTAATGTATTTATGTTTTTAAGTGTTTTGGCGTTTAAACTTTGCAGTGGATATTTTGCTGTGACTGGCTAAGTTCCTACTACCTAATGTTATTTTACCTGGCGTTTGCGCTTATTGGCTTAAGTACTTAATAATATGACGTGGGGACCGTCCATGAAGTTAGGTAGGTTCTTTGGTTGGTTTGGTCAGGTTTTATTATAGGTTCTAGTAAATGTCGCCTCTTTTAATGATAAGAACGTGTGGGAAAAAATTAACAAAATCGAACAACAACTTCTGGTGGTAGTGGTGTTCTCAGACATTACTGTATTTTTAACCTCTTTATAGGTTAGTTAAGGTTTTCAGTGGTTTGTTTGGTGTTCTTTTTAGTATTTTACCTCATATTTTCCCTCTACTGCCCTTTTTGAACAACCAATATTGTTGGTAATTGGGGAGGTCTTACCGGTTAAAATCCCAAAAAAAAATTAACTTTGCGCCGGAAACATAACAGAATACAGTACAGTATTTTTGGGGTAATTTACGAATTCACAGCCGCTGATTTTTCATAGAAAAGAATTTAAAAATGCCGGAATTTCACATTGTTTTAAAGTGAATACACATGTAGTTATGGCAAATTGATCAATTAATGATAGTAGCCAGGTTTTGATTTTTCCATAAGGAATATGTGTTTCCTGTGATTCGAACGAATCTGACCTTCGTTTATGGTGCTACCCTAACCTAACCGGAACCTGGCTACTGTCCTAAAGTGACCAGAAAATGTGTTAAAAAGTGTTTATTTAAAGGTTTAATTTCAGTTAACCTATCCTCTGCTCTCCTAACATAACGTAATCGAACCTTAACCTAACCTTAAACTGACCTAACCTAGCTAAACACCTGCCGTGGGCAAACTTACTGTTACCGAGACAGGGAAAGCGGCTTTCTCCCCAGATAAATAGAAATATGAAATTCTATGTTTGACGTAAAACGATTTTTTACCTCTATTTTTGTTAGTAGTTTCCATGCACAACAGAAATATAGTTAGGAATGTTTATAGCCACACAATGATCAACTCAAGGTGAAATAAATGCCAAATGCCGCCAGTGTCACAGTTAAATATAGTTCTCGCTTTGTCTGCCGGTAATGGACTCTATATTAATAGAGTGCCAGCATACAACATACAAAGACAATGCAGGTATATAATCTACACAGACAGAGCTGGTTTACACACACACTATATAGTATTTAGATAGTGATATTGCTTTCTTAAATTGTAGCTGTGAGAATACATTACTGAATGGAACCACTATTGTGGCAAAATTCAACAGACCCAGAAGTTTTTCCCAATTGTGCCAAGAAACCTTGTGCTTTACACAAAAGGCTTCTACTTTGTTTATCAAATCTGTTACTTTTGTTCCTGGTAAACTGACTGACTGCTGCTTGTATCCCACTGGAGACCTAACCAATCCAACTTTTGACATGGTATTAAATTTGATTTGACCTGGTTTATCTTTAAACCAAGGTTTTGAAATAGTACTAGTGTGCGTTGGGTCGCCCTTTGACAATCTTCGAAAGAGTTTCCCATCATCAGCCAATCGTCTAGATAAGCAAAGGTTCTTATGCCCTCCTTTGCAAGGCTCTTTCTGGGAATGTTTGTCAGTTTTGTAAAGACTCTTGGTGCAATTGTCAGACCGAATGGCATCACTGTGAATTGATAACTTAATTCCCCTACTTTGAACACCAGAAATTTTCTGTACCTGGGAGCAACAGGGATGTGATAATAGGCATCTTCGAGATCCACTTTTGAGATCCAAGCATTGGGCGGAAGTAGATGCCTCAGATGGTTGTAAGTGAGCATCTTGAAACTTCTTTTGGTAATAAATTTGTTTAGGATTGAAAGATCCAAAATCCACCTTAATTTGTCGCTGCCTTTCTTGGGGACTGCGAATAGGCGAGACATGAAACATTTCTCTGACTGCAACAGTTCTATGACACCTCTGTTTAGTGGTTGACTTACAAATTTTGCAAGTAATGGGGTTGGTTTTTGACCCTTTTTTGGAAATGCTAGGGGAGGGCGCCTCAACCAAGTCCATGTGAGACCCCCTTTGATTGTCTTGTAAGCCCATATGGAAGAAGTCCATTTCTGTTTTCTCATCAAGGGATGGTAAGAAATTATCTCCTAGTCAATTGACAAAATCCTTATATCAATTGGTGAATCAAGCAGACCCTGGCAAGAAATTTTTGGCACATGACACTAGGAAATATGGAGGGTCTGTGGCCTTTCTGCGGCATATGAGTCTCAGTCAGATCAAGGAAATGGGCTTTTGGAGACCTTCAAAAACTTTCAAAGACAGCTATCTTCATCTATCTCTGAGAGATGCTTCAAATGTGGTGGTGCTGGGTTCCCCTCCCCCACTTAGTCAATCTCCACTACCAGGACCTTCTTCCTCATCAGAATAAAGTGAGTATCATTTTTGTGTAAATTAACGTTTTTACCTTCTGGTAAATATTCCTAATTTTGGAAATACAGTGACCCCTCGGTTAACGAACTCAATCCGTTCCAGAAGGTCGTTAGTTAACCAAAAAGTCCGTTAACCGAAACCATTGTTTCAATGGGTGTTTGGGTAATTGGTTCCAGCTCACCGAAAATTTCCTAAATTCAACGTAAATGGTAGAAAAGTTCACTTAATTTGAGGTGTGTATGTAGAAGGCTCCTGGATGATGATGATGATGATGGGAATTAGAATGGGGGAGGAGGAGAAGGAAGAAGAGAAGGCATTGGGGTGGAAGAGAAGTCACCCCATGGCACCATTTCACTCATAAAATTTTAGTTCTCTTGGTGTATTTCAAGATTATTTTCTTTAAATCAACACTGCACTGCATTATATATTGTCAATATGTAAAATATATTTCAAAATGACCAATAATTTGCTTGGAAACACAGAAAAAAAGCATTTAGTTGGAGAGTCTCAAGCAAGATGTTACCTCCAGTGAAAACAGAGAGAGACTAACGCCTGTTTGCTGTGTTAAGAGGCTGGATGCCGCGCATTAAACTAGTCACTTTACCTTCAATTATGTTCAATAATTGTTAAAATGACTAAAAAATTGAATATTAAACTTTTAAAATTATTGAATAGTATAAACTTCTTGATATTTACTAAAATAGTAAGGAATTTAAGCCCTAGAACCGATTAATGTATTGGCGGACTGATACTAAAGCTGGTTGCCCATTCAGTGCAAGTGAAAACATGTTGAGGTCGGTTTGTAAGAAATTCGTTAACCGAATTGAAGATCCTTATGGAAGGCAGCTCGTTAACCGAGGCGTTCGTTAAACGAGGGGTCACTGTATTTCAAACGGTTTATAATATAATCTGGACCTCAGTCAGCGGAGCCTTGTATGCAAAGTCGCCTCCCTCTCCACCTCCTTCTCGGGTATTCTTGCTGACGTCGCATTCAGAGCTTGAACAAAAAGCCGTTTTTTTCTAAAAACCAGTTTTTGTGATATAGCTCGGAATGCGACGTCCATAACCCACCCATCTCCACCCCTTGAGAATTGACTTTTATTTACTGCTCGCTCTGAGGCAAGAGATGAGGGTTGTGATGCATATAGTGGGGGGTGAAGGAGGGGGTTTGAGAATTGCAATTTAATGTCAGGTAGCGACGTGTCCTCCTAATATTACTTATTAAGTAATTATTAGATGTTTTAATTGCCTGTATGTTGGCCTGGCGAATTGGCTAGGAATTAACATAGTCTCAACAGGTTCTTCCTGCTCAAGCGACTGACTACTATGATTAGAACCAGCCTCATCGTCCTGATCCTGGAATCCACTGAAATCAGATTGAGTAGATAGAGTTTTTTGTAGACTTCCTACTGACCCATTGTCTGGAGTTCCTTATATGAACTTTCCCAGTATTTGTCGGCTTCAAAATATGTTGATATAAGTTATGAAAAAAATTTGAAACCAGTTGCCCCTGCACTGCTGCATGAGGAATTTAAAATTAGGAAATTGGCAGCAGATGTTTGGTCTGCAATTATGATGTGTCAGTTATTAACTTAGTTTGTGCTGGACTGTGAAGCAATTCAGAAGTGGACAAATGTTTTGCTGCTGCTCTACAAGGAATCCCATATTCCCTGTACAGCTCATTTTTAGATCATTTGGTGAAAGCCCTAAGACTGAAAGTCCAGCTAAGGAAACAAGCATCAAATAATGCATCAAGTGGTAGCTCTTATGTGTTGATACGTTCTTCTCCTCTTTCTCCGGCTTTGTTTGGTGAACAATCATTGGTTAATTATAGATCATCTTTGGAGAATACGTACAGTTTATAATACTGTACTCATTCTTACAATTCAAAGTTCTCATGTGATGTTGGTTACATTATTTAGAGACAAGAGTCCACACTTGAGAGATAGAGACCTGGTTTAAGGAGTCTATTTTACTTGATAAGATAAAAACTTGAGAACCCGACATTAAGAAACAGGTGCTACTATAGCGTACCGTCTACATAGATATCTTTAGTCTAGCCCAACCTAACCTAACCTAACCTAACCTAGTCACAAGAAAATTTTGGTAGTACAGTACACATTCTAAAGTAGTACAGTATTGAGCAAATTGTAGACTGCAGTCTATAGGGTAAATATGTTGTAGACTACACACTACAGTATAGCTGTTGTAGATAGTACCATTGAGATAATCTTTTTGCTTTATATCTTAAGTACTGTACTGGTACTTATGTTTCATGGTCAGGCTTTTTTCCCACGTCATGGAGGATGGCTAGACGAGCAAACACATTTTTTTTATTCTTTTTTATTTATCAGCTTACTACCCATTCAGTTGGTCAGTCCAGTGCTCTGGTACAGGAGGAAACCGTAGAACTGTACAGTACCCAGAGAATTTAAGATGTAATGTCTGGTAGGGTCACACACACACACACACACACACACACACACACTGGAAAACATCCAACTCATGTGAACATATCTGTCATAGAGATTTGAACCCATGCCTTTCTTTTAATTTGTACCTGAGTTGTTTTATAATTACTGTACATATTCCTAATGTCTTCCATAGTGGCTTCATTGGTCGCAGCTGGGCCATGCTCTTTGCCAGTGTTGGATATGAGGTCTGCATTTATGACATCAAAGCAGAACAGGTATGTGGCTGAAAAAAGTACTGTGGTTAAAGTGTGCTTCATTTTGTGCCTCGCTGTTACATGTTTTTCTATACAGTGAACCCTCACTTTACGCGGTTAATTGAACTCATGGCGGTCCGCGTAAAGTGAGAAACGCGTTAAGTGAACAACATAACATATGGGATTAATTGAAATAGAGACCGGGCCGACCCCCAAACTCCACTTTTTCCCGACACAATACGTATGTTTTACTAAAAATAACATCTTAACTTTATGATGGTATTCACACACACATAATATAGAAAGGAATAATCAATAAGAGAATAATAAACTGAAGGTTAGGTTAGAAAAAAGCAAGGTTGGGGTTAACACTTACGTTAGTAGAAGAGATGGGTCGGCGTAGGGGAATGGAGGCTGGTTCCGAGGCAGAGGGCAGGCTACTGGCCCTCAGGTGAGTCTTCATCGGTGTCATCCACACTTACTAGTGCCTCCCTGACAAATCCCTCAAAGTCATCATCACTGTCTCTGCCTCTGTCACTATCACTGGCTTGGGCTGGCTGTGGTGGGTTGCGGGCGAAGAGCTCTGTTATGCTTTGCTGACGGCTGGTGTTTATGTTGTCATGATAAACCTTGATGTAGGGCTCCATAGTCTGCAACAGCTGGGTAGTGAAGATTTCATACCTGTTAGCGTCAGGGTCGTCGGAAAGGAGGAGCTTGACTTTCTCAATACACGCGATGGCACCCCTTACATTACTATGGGATAAGTGGCGTTCTTCTTGGGATGATGCACCACCTGCCTCTTCACTAACGTCATCGTCATCTACCATCTCTTCGGTAGTCACATCAGGATCCCATATCACCTCCAGGATGTCGTCGTTGGTGGTCTCGGAGAAGCCTGCAGCTGCAACACTGCGCAGCTTCTCTGGCAAGGTCCACTGCTACTGCAACAGTTTGAACCTCACCAGTCACAGATTTACTCTGCCCAACACCCGGAATACCTTGCAACACATGTCTCCATGTGTGACGAACAGTTGCTACAGACAGCTGATCCCATGCCTCCACCAAGAAGTCCACAGCTTTCTTGACGTTGAATGTTCTCCAGAATTGTTTCAAAAGTACTTCTTGCTCTGCCAACTGTTGATCCTCGTCGTCTTCGCTCTTGCTATCGGTGTTGGTGTCACTCAGGTTACGCAACTCTTTCTTGGTGTTGGTGTAGTCGTTCAGGAGCTTGAATTTTTTAGCAGAGAATGCAGCTTTTACATTACAGATCAATTCTTCGTCCATGGGCTGTATTATAGACGTAGTGTTGGGAGGAAGGAAGACCACCTTTACGTTGGGGTGACGATCTAACAGTAGGGGCGAGTGTCCTGGTGCGTTGTCAAGCAGCAACAAAATCTTGAATGGCACATTCTGTTGCTCACAGAATTTCTTCACATCAGGAACGAAACAGTCATCAAACCAGGAGAGGGACAGGGTAGAGAACATCCACGCCTTACGTGCGGTCAGCCAGTGGACATTTAGCTTGGTCATGTCCATGCTCTTGTAGGCGTGCGGCTTGCGTGCTGTGTGGATCACCGATAACTTGAGCTTACAGGTACCGGAGGCATTGGTGGTAAACAGGACGGTGATGTGCTCCTGCAACTTCCTGCCCCGATACTTGCTGGCATTCTTCACAAGGAAGGTCTTGGAAGGTAGCTTTTTCCAAAAAAGACCAGATTCGTCCATGTTAAACACCTGGTCGTCGGTGTACTGTCCTTCCTCCATAATCTCACGTAGAAACGGAGGAAATTCCCTAGCCGCAACACGGTCAGCACTAGCTTCTTCACCACCAATGTTGATACTGGTGATCTTGTTCCTCTTCTTAAACCTCTGTAACCACCCAGAGGAAGCATTAAAGGGTTTGGGCTCTGTAATTCCCCTTTTTCGTGACACCGCAGCATACAGTTCACGTGCGTACTCCTTAACTGAGCGTGTGTCCACCGCCATGTTCCGTCGCGCCTGACACACCAAGTAGCTCACAAGTAATTTTTCCGTCTTGAGAAGCACCTGGTTGTGGAAATACTTGATCATAGAAGCACCTGTAGACTTTGTGATGTTCATGTGCTCCTTTATCTTGGCTGCATCCTTCTTAAATGTCCTGATAGTTGATTCGTTAACACAATGCTGGCGCGCGAGGTCAACCTGTCTTGTGCCTTTCTCCAACTCTTGTATGATCTTATATTTGATTTCGTAGCTTAAGGAACGTCGTGTCTTCTTTGGCTTAGGGCGGCTGGGTCCAGGTAATGCAAGGTTTCTTTGTGGTGGTGGTGGTCCGGTGGAAGCCATTCTTATGGAACAATGGATACCGATATACACGGTGCAGCCGGGAGGGGTGTAATTGACGCGGGTAGGTCAAGGGGCTTGAACGCTCCCGCGGCGGGGCACGTCATAGTACATTAAACCAATCACAGCTAGCGGGGAGGTAGGTAAGGATGCTTTGCCCAATCACAGTCCGCTACGTTGTAAAGGCCTGGGACTTTGGGGATAGAAATCCCTTACCAGGCTAATGAGGATCTTAATAAAGGAAAGTCAAGGACCATGGTTTTCGGGGGAATAACAAACAACCGTTTGAGATTGACATCTATTTACTAAAAAAATATAACAAAACTCTGACACCACTCGACAAACATCAAATAATTACGAGAGACAAACAATTAAGTCAAGTCAACAGTTAATGGAGTCAAACAATTAATGGAAGCAAACAATTAAAGGGAACGAACAATAAAAGGGAGTCAGCAACTGATAGAATCAAACAATTAATGGGAGTCAACAACTGAGAGAATCAAACAATGAACGGATATTTCCAGTACGGCAGTGGCCCTGGGGGAAGGTTCTGGAACACGGTGATGCACACTCAGGGTAGGGAAGCGTCCATTCAACTCCACACTCGAGCGATGTCGTGAAATGGCAGGAGAACACCGGGGCACAGACGGAATGAGATGAACTGACGGTCGTGGTATGGTAGTGGTAGATGACCAGAGAATTGACAGTCGATAGGTGAAGGTCTGGGGACACAGCCCACGAGTCCAGGACCTATGAATGAGATCACAGCCAGAATTTGACGAACAGCGGGGTAGCTAGATAGTAACTGTATGGCGGCCGGGTTGAATCTGCCTGTGACCCAGATAGTCGCTGCCGTTCTCACCTCTGTCCAACCGCCCCAAGTGTCGTCTGCACCAGCAAACGGGAGAGTTAGCAGCGGTAACGAGCCGGAAGATCGTTTCCGCCCTTACACAGCTCCCCCAACAAAAATCTATTGTAAGGTAGATTAAAACTTAAGATTAGTACACAAAGCATATTCATCTTACAACAAATGCATAAATACACATTGCACAATAAAGAAGGGTCATAGAAAAGAATAGGTGGTAACTTGATGTCCAAAACGTAAGGCCGTATCAAGGAACTGCATGTGGGGTCCACTTCAGTCCAAGTTTGAGTTTGGGCCTATTTCCAGTCGGAGAGGATTCTTCTATCTCGTCAGGTGTTGGCAGCAACTGGCAACCGAGATCAACAGACTCTGGCGTCCGAACTTCACAGGAACTCTTGCTGGGTAGTGCCTCTACTAACTCCAGCTTGGGGACGTCGTCAAGGACACGAGCAATGTTGGTCCTGCAATTATATTTCCTTAACAAATTAGCTTGATGTAATTTAGGCTTCTTAGAGGAAGGGGGTGAGAATCGTCCAACAAAATCTATGGCTACCCGAGAAGATGGTTCTGCAATGACGGGTAAGGGTTCAAGTGGAACAGGACGGACTCTACCCTTGGCGGACATACGTGGGTGCTGATCACAACTCCTACAAAAAACTCTAATATCCGCTCCCATACCTGGCCAGTAAAACTGATCAGCAACCTTCCTATAAGTTTTCCTACGAGAACAGTGACTTACAAGAGGGCTCTTGTGAGCTACAGAGAGAATGTTATTACGACAAACAGCAAAAACCAACTTACTTTGGCTGGTCGCTTAGATGAAACACAAGACCTGTGTAACACCCCATTAATAGAAACAAACTTATAAACCGACCCATCTCTCACCTGATCCTCCTCCCCGGAAGTCACCTTCTCCCTTACCCGCTTCAGAGTGGCACACGAGTCTTGAAGCTTGGCGAACTCCTTGGGCGTCACAGTCAGTGGCAACAAATTCGGCAGAATCAAGGGATGCGGTCGTTTCACCTTCGCCGTCCTTGTCCCTACAGCTTGGACCTTGGCTGCAGGCGTGGCGGTGTGTGAGGGTGGCGAGGCGACGTTGGCAGGTGGCGAGTCGTCGTCGTCAGCAGGTGGCGTGAGGACTGGTGCTGGTGGTGAGGAGACTGGTGCTGGTGGCGAGGAGAGTTTTAACGGTTCCGGGTCGTTAGGGTCACGAATACCGGGAACATTACCAATGAGGACACTAGCAAATTTAATGGGAGCTCTTACACATTAGACCAACCAGTAAAATAGGGGCAAAACAGGTAGCACCTAACAACAGGGAACTGGTCAACACGACCTAAATAATCGGCGACACTAACCTTCGGGCAGCTGGAGATGTCAGCGTCAGGCAGGGCTTCAGAGACAACAATGTACGAGTAACCAGTGTCCCTGATGAAAGTAGATGCCCTAGACCCATTTATTGTTCCACTGACACAATAACGGGGGCAACTCCTGTCTTCCAAACAGAATCCGACCTTGTTGCTGGGCTGATGAGTGTCAGCAGTCTTGAAGGCGAGGGGATTCCTGGGACAGCGAGAACGAATGTGCCCTTCTCCTCCACAGCTGTGACACCGCACGGCTGGTGAACTACTCTTGTGTACTCCTGGGGATGGTTCCTCGGAGGACGGAGGCTTCGCAATCTTCACTACAGGAGGGGAAGACTTGGAGTAGGCATTGCGAGCAGACGCCCAGTTGTCGGCAAGATGCACAGCTTCTCCAAGTCTCGCTGGCTGGTGTTCTTTGATGAAAATTCTCAAGTCTGGTGGTAGAGAAGACAAAAACTGATCTAATATCATGAAGTTAGAGAAAGACTCAAAGGTTTCTTCAACCTCTGATGCCTCCAGCCATTGTTGAAACAAACGACCCAGGTGAATCGAAAACTGCTGGTACGTTTCTCCTGTTCTAATCCTCGTTCTGGGGAAATCAACACGATAACCGTCAGAAGTTTTGTTATATCCTCGCACGAGAGCTTGCTTCAACAAGAAGTAATCTCGGGTGATGTCGGCAGACAGGGACGTGTAAATTTCTACCGGCTTACCACTCAATAGGCTACCCAACCTTACAGCATAGCTATCTGGGTCTACACCAAGCAGCTCAGCTACCCGTTCAAACCTAACAAGGTAGGAGGCGACGTCTTCTCCTTCACGGTACACAGGCAAGCTGGGTTTTACCACATTGTCTTGTATATGGCCAGAGGATTCAGGTCTATTTGAAGCATTAATCCTAGCTAGTTCTAGGTCCTTTTCTGCCTGCAACTTAGCTAATTCGAACACTCTCTCTCTGACTTTCCTCCATCTCTCTCCCTTTCTGAAGTGCCTCTCTCTCTTTCTGACGTTCCTCCATCTCTCTCCCTTTCTGAAGTGCCTCTCTCTCTTTCTGACGTGCCTCTCTCTCTGACGTTCCTCTCTCTTGGCATTCTGTTGGGTGACCACATACTGACCAATCTCATTACCTGTCAGACTCAGGGCCACCGCTTGACCTTTCCACACCTCAAAAGTAGACAATGATCCAAAAGGCCAAGAACAAAGGAAAAACAAACAATTTACCCTGCAAATAGCCAAAGGTAACTCACCTAGTGGCTCAATCAGACCGGTAAATGATTTGATCCGACTGGAGGGAACCTCGTTCCGCACCCAGCCCAGCTGAATCACCTCAGGGTAACGAAACCGCACAAGGTGAAACAACAACAAAAATGCTATGACAGCATCAACAGTGCACCCCAACCAACACTAATTAACTTCCCCAAGTACAAGGGAGAGCAACAAAATTAGCACACAGAAGGAAGGGATAACCACTGAACAACACTTGCTTCCGGGCCACAGCAAGGTGGCGCGCTCACGGCAACTTACAACAACACCGGAACGAATGTTAAACCTCAGAAACCAAAGGTCAGAGACTATTCTGGTAAGGTCGCCACTAGTAAAGGCCTGGGACTTTGGGGATAGAAATCCCTTACCAGGCTAATCAGGATCTTAATAAAGGAAAGTCAAGGACCATGGTTTTCGGAGGAATAACAAACAACCGTTTGAGATTGACATCTCTTTACTAAAAAAATACAACACAAAACTCTGACACCACTCGACAAACATCAAATAATTACGGGAGTCAAACAATTAAGTCAAGTCAACAGTTAATGGAGTCAAACAATCAATGGAAGCAAACAATTAAAGGGAGCAAACAATTAAAGAGAGCAAACAATTAAAGGGAGCAAACAATTAAAGGGAGCAAACAATATTAGGGAGTCAGCAATTAATAGAATCAAACAATTAATGGGAGTCAACAACTGATAGAATCAAACAATGAATGGATATTTCCTACGGCAGTGGCCCTGGGGGAAGGTTCTGGAACACGGTGATGCACACTCAGGGTAGGGAAGCGTCCATTCAACTCCACACTCGAGCGATGTCGTGAAATGGCAGGAGAACACCGGGGCACAGACGGAATGAGATGAACTGACGGTCGTGGTATGGTAGTGGTAGATGACCAGAGAATTGACAGTCGATAGGTGAAGGTCTGGGGACACAGCCCACGAGTCCAGGACCTATGATGAGATCACAGCCAGAATTTGACGAACAGTGGGGTAGCTAGATAGTGACTGTATGGCGGCCGGGTTGAATCTGCCGGTGACCCAGATAGTCGCTGCCGTTCTCACCTCTGTCCAACCACCCCAAGTGTCGTCTGCACCAGCAAACGAGAGAGTTAGCAGCGGTAACGAGCCAGAAGATCGTTACCGCCCTTACATACGTCATATGATGTCACCGATAACGCAACAAAGACATACACTGCGCAACCTACTCGCGCCGCTTACACAACATGGCGGATGGCGGGAGAGATGGCGGAGGTTTGGATCAAAAAATGGCGCGGCACAAGAGGACATCCAGCCGCTCTCCGCGTAAAGGGGTACACACACACCGCGGAAAGTGAGCATTCCGTGTTCGGCAGGGTACCGCGTAAACGTGGAAACGCGTAAAGTGGGACCGCGTAAAGCGAGGGTTGACTGTACATTATATTTCTAATTGTCTTGAAATGTTTCTGCTGTCATTATCAGTTTCCATCTTGCCACTGAGCATATCTTGACTCTCCACCAGTGCCAGGCCACACCATCCAAAGAGCTGTGCCTGACTTGGTTGTTTTTTAATCCTCCCTATTGAAAGTTCTGTCCACTTTACCGGTAAATGCGTGTGTGCTTACTCATCATGGATAGCAAGTCAAGAAAATACCGCATCGTTGGTTTTCACTACAATATTTTGTTTTTTTATTTTTACTGTTGCAAGCTCTATTCCATTTGGTGCAAGGTGGTGTGAATCAATAACAATAGTCTTCATTGCTAAAGTTTGATTGTCTTTGATATGAAGTAAGTATACATTGGGTAAAGTATAAAGGATAAAAGGATATTATTTGAAGTAAATTCAAGGTAATTTCTGGAGTTTATTTGTATAATATCAAATTGTCTGCCATAAATATACAGTACTGTACAGTATAGCTATTGTAGCAGTAAATGGTATAAAATTGTGTTTGTATTATTAAGTACTGTACAAGTTTGTATATTGAGTATTTGCATTAACACAGTGACTGTTAGTGCTGCAATAGTTACTGGTAGTTGTCTGGATCCATCTCATGTTTTGCCAGTTTTAGCAAAATTTGTGTGACCTAGAAATTTAAGTTCTATAATTTATTTGGCCGCCAAAGCTGTGTAATTTTTCTTGACTAAGTTCAAGATACTATATACTGTACAGTAATACCCCGCTTAACACGGTTTCGCTTAGCGCGATTTATACGCGGTGCCTCGCCAGAGCCGAACTTTCACTTAACGTGGGTTTTTTCCACATATACACGGAGATGTCCGGCTCAAGACCCTATTTTTAGATTCGCTCCATCCCCCCACCCGCCACCCTGCCTGCCTGCCTGTTTTAGCTCATAAAATTCATACAAATTACCCGGCCAGAATATAATTTACATTGCTGGAATTCTTACAATATGATGATCATTTTGAATATAAACATCATAGATTTTGCATTAGACATACAAATTTTAGATATAATGTTTACTCTGAGTAAATATGTTATTTTTTGTGCAAAATATATGACATTTGTATTCAAAATATTCCTGGTCTTACAAGGAATCCAGCAATGTCAATTATATTATCCTAACTTTAGTTTGAGGTATTATTTATTACTAAAAAGGTAAATATTCTGGTTTTCCCACACATCTGGTAGGGAGGGTTGGTGGGGGGTGGGGGGGAGGGAGGGACCGACCGACCATCTGTTACCGTGTGAAGAATATTTTTTTTTTTTATTAACTGAAGATATTTGTTTTAGCTCATAAAATTCATACAAATTACCCGGTCAGAATATAATTTACATTGCTGGAATTCTTACAATTTGATGATCATTTTGAATATAAACATCATAGATTTTGCATTAGACATACAAATTTTAGATATAATGTTTACTCAGAGTAAATATGTTATCTTTTGTGCAAAATATATCACATTTATATTCAAAATATTCCTGGTCTTACAAGGAATCCAGCAATGTCAATTATATTATCCTAACTTTAATCTGAGGTATTATTTAATACTAATGTTAAAATTTAGTTTTTTCACCCAACATCTCTTGAAGGGAGGATTGGTGGGGGATGGGGGGGAGGGTTGGGACTGACCCACCACCTGGCGGGGTTGGAAGAGGGGGGGAGGCAAGGTGGGGTACTTTGATTGACAGATAGTGTTGTGAAGAATATTTTTTTTTTTTTATTAACTGAAGATATTTGTTTTAGCTCATAAAATTCATACAAATTACCCGGCCAGAATATAATTTATATTGCTGAAATTCTTACAATTTGGTGATCATTTTGAATATAAACATCATAGATTTTGCATTAGACATACAAATTTTAGATATAATGTTTACTCTTGAGTAAATATGTTATCTTTTGTGCAAAATATATGACATTTATATTCAAAATATTCCTGGTCTTACAAGGAATCCAGCAATGTCAATTGTATTATCCTAACTTTAGTTTAGGTATTATTTATTAAAATTTAGTGGTTTTCCCCCAAAAATTTATCAGAGGGAAGAGCCAGTGAGTGTAGTGTGAGAAGAGGGGGAGGGAGTTGAGTCCATTATTTGAATGGACATTAACTTGGCGACTGTATTTCTTTATTTCTCTTAAGTATTAATTGTGTGCATGTACCATCATAAAATTAAGATGTTATTTTTACTAGAACATAGGTATTGTGTTGGAAAAAGTGGAGTTTGGGGGTCGGGCCAGTTTCTATTGGAATTAATCCCATATGTTCTGTTGTTCACTTAGCGGTTTTCACTTGACACGGTACCCTGTGGGTTTTATTGACCGCGTTAAGCTGGGTACTACTGTATGTCACAGGTGTCATACTGGAATTTCACAAACTTTAAAAAATCTTGCCAGAATGTTCTAGATATAGAACATGAACCTCCTCTGTAAGTGGTATAGTACTGTATGTAGAATATAATATCAAATTGTGTTTTTACTTATTGTTGCCCAACCACAGTGTGAGGCCTGACAAATATGGCACTTAGTGAAAATGCAGCTCCTCCCCGACTTATGACCTACTCGACTTACGACCACCCACACTTACGACCTGCCTCAGTCGTACCAAAATTTTGTCAAATTACGTATTTTCGAGTCCCAGCATCAGTGATTACACTGTGTACTGACAAAATTTTCCTTTGTAATTCACTTTAAAATGGCTGGCAAGCTTAAAAGTGAGAGTTTTGTGGTGCTCTACAGTACAGTCAACCTCTCCTCTCAGGTGTCGGCAGCACTGGACGACATTCTGCACCAGCTGAAGAACCTACACAAGTCAGGACTACTGCGGGGCAAATTATCAGTGGAGGAACAACACAAGTGCATCAAAGGTTAGCGTTGGCTTTGTTCATCTGTGTAACACTCACTTCTGGGAATATGTACCTGATATCCACTCATAGATTTTTAATACATTTTGTTTTATAATTTTCACCACATCCATCAGCTTACTAGCCAGTCAGGCTGTTGTTTTGTTCTCTGTTATGCACATCTATTTACTGTTATAACCCTCATCTTCCAGTATTAGCATAGGAGGGAACTGGAGTTCTGTACAATAAGTACCTAAGAAAATCTGCTTTATTAATCAGAGTGAAAAATATTTGCTTTTACTGTGCATTCCTTGTTAAAATTATCCTCACTTTGTATACCCAAGATTTCTAAGGTGTCTTGTGTAATATTTTCCCTAATTTATACATGAGAGACTTAGTATTATTCATTCTTCAGGTGCTACCAGTTTGAAGGAGTGTGTGTCAGGAGCTGTATTCATACAGGAAGCTGTGTTTGAGGACCTGGAACTGAAGAAGAAGGTAAATAAAAATGATACAAGCTGTCATCACTGACAGCAGATTATATATTAAAAGATACTCACAGTTATGTAGAATATAATCATATGGATATTTGAGGTAGCTAAGGAGTTGTTAACCCCCCTGACCATGTAGGTGTGTGAGGCTGTAGTAAGACTATTGGTCTGTTCATCTGTGTGTAGTTCAGGGTGTCCATTAGCATAGTTTTGTACTATATTTAAATATTTTACTATCAATGCTCCATAAATTCAGGAATTCTCGCTACTAAAGAATGAAATTGCTCGCCAAGACTTGATTAGGATTATGGGAGATCATCCGTTCTGTGCTGCTCCACCCAGGTAGTCATTGTCTTGTGACCTAGTGTATCATATTGCTTGCCCTGGTTGTTACTCTGAGATTTTTTTATTTTTATTTACAAATTCTGTCCGAACAGTGGCTGATATATATATATATACAGTATACGGCATAGTCTGGATTTACGTGGTTTTTGTTACGTGTTTGGTCATTTACGCGGCGAGGTCCAGACGCAATGCGCCATTTTTTACTCATGCGGTCCATTCTTGACCATACGCGGAAGCGGCGCGGTGAGGAGCGCGCATTAGGTCGCTCTTACTTTATCGCTGACGTCATATGACGTATCGGACTGTGATTGGGCCACACATCATTACCACCCACACATTCCCTCCGCCACTAGCTGCGATTGGTCTATTGTAACATGACGTGCCCTGCCACCAGAAGTCGCTGACTTAGCCGGGCCAGTCTCATTGTTCTCAGTCTGCGTATACAGTTCTCTCTTGTGCCTGCTATTACCCTCACAATGGCTTCCGCTGGACCCCCACCACCCGAGAAAAACCTTGAATTACCTGGACCAAGCCATGATTATGTGAAGGAAATCATCGAGTTGGGGGAGAAAATTAAGCTCATCCTTGACAACGAACCAGACAAGCATCAGTATGAAGTGTCTAATAACCATCTGACGAACGTTATGGAGCTGTATATCCAGATCTATCTCGACAACATCAATGCTAGTTGTCAACGTAGTATTACTTCTTCACCCGCAACCCACCACAACCACAGCCAGTCCAAGTCGGTAATAGTGACAGTGAGGATATGGACTTTGAGGGGTTTGTCTGGGAGGCCCTGCAAACCTCTGCGAGTAGTGAAAGTCATTCACCGGAGGGCAACTAATCTGCCCTCTGCCTCGGAACCAGCTGCCAGCCACGTGTGCCGACCCATCTTTTCTACTAACGTAAGTGTTAAAAAACCTAATATTATTGATATTTCTCTTAATTATTAATTGTGTGCATACCACCATAAAATTAAGATGTTATTTTGACTACAAGGTACGTATTGTGCCGGAAAAAGTGGAGTGTGGGGGTCGGCCCAGTCTCTTATTTCAATTAATCCCATATGTTCTGTTATTTCGTTTACGCGTACCTCCACGGGTTCAATTGACTGCGTAAATGCAGACTATGCTGTGCTGTATATATATAAAAACATTTAACTGAGAGATTCTTTCCTATTAGTATTCAAAAAGCTGAAATATTACAAAACTAAACAAAAGTATTTCTACACACTAACTCAACTGCATGGTGAAGGAAACAACAATTTATGATATCAAGAAGCATTGTGATAGTGTTTTGAAATTCAATACTGTCAGTGAGATAAATGAGGGCATGGCTAAGTATAAGTCATCATCTGGAGCAAGAGTTAGATGCTGTGTTGTGGGAGTGGCCGAAGTAACAGAGAGTGATGGGGTACATATTCTGGCTCTCTTCTGGGTGTAAAAGTCAGACAGTTTCACCAGAACTTTAAATTAAACGTGTAATACAATGTGTACCGGTAGTGGTGAAATAGCAGTGTCTCGCTCACACTGTACCGATGACCTTGTGCCTCATAAATAAAACACTCAATCACAATAATTTATCAATTTTATTATGAATATATATATTTATTGGTGTATCTTTGTTTATTACTTAATAGATACCACAAAAACAATTTTTTGAATGCAAAACCACAATCTTGCCTCCTTATTGCTCATAAAGTATATAACATGGTAATCCTCTTACTACTCCAGATTTTTTATTTGGGTTTATTTCCAGGAGTAATTGTTATTTTTGACATTAGATAAAATTTATCTTTGAATTCCTTTCCTGAGAATATCAGGAATTTTAACCTTTACAGTATACAATACTAAATTTACTTTTCACTTTTTTTTCAGTCTTGTGTTGATATTGCACATACAGTACAGTTAGTTGACAATAATTTTCTCTTAGGAAGTGGAAATGAACTAAATAGTTTAATAATTTTTTGTGTTCCAGGTGTTCCACCAAATTGATGAACTGGTAGACTCCAACACCATCATCTCATCCTCTACGTCCTGCATTGTGCCGTCAAAGTTGTCATCAGACTTGACAAACAAGACAAACTTCATTGTATCTCATCCTGTATGTACTGGAGTGACACTTGTTTGGTTAACAGTATAAAATTAAAAGCTTATAAAATTATTTTTTTTTTTTTTTACTATTAACTGTTGAAAACTTGAACTCTGTATGATTTACACCTAACCTAAGTAATAATAATAATAATAATAATAATAATAATAATAATAATAATAATAATAGAAGCCCCTCAAAATCGAGGATGGCCGGCCCTTGGGCCACCTAGGTGTGAATTTGTTTAAGGTATAGAAGCTATAGTTATCACAACAACCACACCCTAAATTAACGAGGTGCATGACTCAGTGTCAAGGAACAGTCCAAGAAGACTGGACAACTCGTCAACTGCACTGGTTAACCATTACCCCGGAACATGATTCGCAAATCGATTAACATCCAGGTCCCCAATTACTGCTGGGTAGACATAGGCAAATGGCATAAAGAAACTTGCCCGGGGATCGAACCCAGGTCCTCTCGCTTGTGAGGTGAGCATGCTGACTTTTACACCACAGCTTAGACTAACTTAACCTGATATAACCTAACAAAACCTAGCCTGTCCTGATTGAACATCACTCAGCCTAACATAATGACAACAAGTGAGTGGGAGTGTTGACACTGGAGGTCACATGGAGTATGATCTTACATAGGTCATCCCATTCTACAACAGTGGGAGGAGTGAAGGGTGTAGATCGATATGAAAGTTAGCTTAATGATTCCACTTACTATACAGTATACAATACGATGTGTATATGGTATACCTGCATTGTCTATATACTTGCTGAACTGTATACCTGCATTGTTTATATACTTGCTGAACTGTATACATGCATTGTCTATATACATGCCGAATCAGTTGTAAACTTGATTGACAATTTAACCTAATAATTATCTTATCTATCTGTCTTTCAGGTGAACCCTCCATACTATGTGCCTGTGGTAGAAGTGGTCCCTGCTCCATGGACCTCCAAGGATGTAGCGGCTCGTACACGGGCAATATTGATTGAGATTGGTCAGAAACCCGTCATGCTCTCAAGGGAGCATCCCGGCTTTGGACTGAACAGACTTCAGTAAGTCTATTGTTAATGAGGCAGTAGGCGTGTCTTAGTGAAGTTAATGAGGCAGTAGGAGTGTCTTAGTAAAGTTTCATTGTGTAAGTCTCTATAAGTTCAGGAGAACAATATGATAGTGTTGGTTATGTGTTTGTTAGTCATTGTGTCAAATCAGGCAGTGTGAATTTGTAGGAGATTTTTGCATTTCTCAGCTGAATAACATGACCTAGCCTAACCTATACACAACATAAACAACATGAAATGAAACATTTTCACGGATATTTTACAGGAGTGCCGGACTAAGCACCCCTGGACAAAACTCCCCAGTTTAAGTACAAAGTAGGACAAAAGTCCCCATTTTTATAATACAGGTACTGTAATTATTCTTAAGGTCAGTAGACTCGTACACCCTGGTGGGAATGTATACAGTATACAGGTGCTATTAATGATTCTTTTTTTACATCGTTATTAGTAAATTACTAAGATAAAAATTTACACAGCAGTACAAAATAAACAGTACTGATTACATTGGATATATTGTATTGTACTGTATAACAATATGGTGACAATGTTTAAAAAAACAACCTAACTTTACCCAACCCATTCTAACATGAAGTAACCTAACCTAACATAAACAACTTAGCCCTGATCTGACACACTGGATCTGTTGCCAGATATGCCATCCTGAATGAATGCAACCACATGGTGAGTGAGGGCATTCTGAGCGTCGAGGACGTGGACACCATAATGAAGGATGGACTCGGGTTTCGCTATGCCTGGATGGGACCCTTTGAAACTGCCGCTCTCAATGCTCACGGTATAGTGAAAAATATTACGATTTCCAGGGTTTTGAGCCGCAGATTATTTTGTCATATTTCTCTTGTGCTGCTTTGTTGATTATCTCTCCTTTATATTAGAATATTTTTTTCTTATTTATCTTATATGATTTTCTCACACTGTTTGTTATATCATCATTGGGGTTTTATCCTTTGTTTAAATTACACTCGGATGTTTGACTAAAAAGCTGTATTTTAGGCACATCAAAGAGTGGTTTTCTTCAGCACTTTGTCATTTCTTTGTGTAAACTTAACTTGCATCATTCTCTCCTCTCTTTCTCTCTCTTGGAAATTTTGTGCCCCATGACCCAGGCATTACAAAACTGGGGAAGGATTGATACTCCATTGTATTCGGAGTCCTCAATACCTCATGATGCTGCTTCATGATATACTCAGCAGTCTCTCACGAATTTGCTTAACTTATAAGATTTTCCTTTTTATGCTGTCTGGTGCCAAAGAAACAATATACAGTCATGCGCCGGTTAACGTCCGACCGAACAACGTCCGATCGCATATACGTCCGTGCCCCCCCCCCCCCCCCCAAAGTAACACCTGCTGGACCACCACTCCACGACCCCCTGATGGAGACATGATGATCCTCCCCATACTGGCTTTTTTAAGCATTTGCATACAGATGAAATGTTAACCTACATCTATTGAGGATAAAATCTTTCACCTACAAATTGACAATAACACATTTGCTGTAATCAGACATATCTAGTTGCCTCAACAATTGCAATTGGGGTTGCAATTTCAAATTCTGTGGCATTACTAAAAATAGTAAAGTTTCTGGTGCACTCTAAGATTAAGAGAGAAAACAGAGGACTCAGGTGTCCTGATGTGAGAGAAAACGGAGTCGTATGGCGGGGGACCAAATAAAATAAGCATAGCTTCATGTTTTGTGGACTACAGTATTAAGCGTACCCTTTTCATCACTTTGTAATAAACCTAGCCATGCCTATGTGTGTTTATGATATTTACCATAACATTATATATATATTTAGTGGGTCTAAATGGTCGTAAAATGGGAAACTTGGGGTTGGGTCTTGGGTAAATGAACCAATTAGAATAAATCCCATAGGTTCTGTACTTTCGTTATCGGCGGGGTCCCAATGAGGCGCGATAACCAAGGGATGACTGTACTGTACTGTTTATACTTGTGACACTGGCCAGTTGCTTCTGGTGTTATGGTACAGGGGTACCAAGTGACAGCACTAGGATCCCGCTTGCTCTATCAAGGTATAAACAATTAAAATTTAAATTGAAAAAAAAACCCATTCAAATAAATTACTATCTTACAAAAATCCCTCCAATGTAAGTTATATTCACCCAGGTCACTTGGGTGGAAAATTATGAGAAGAGCTTAGTCACTCTTGAGTAATGATAAATAAACAGGCAGGCAGGCCTTCAGCGCCAACTGTCAAATCTTATCTCAAATAGATAAACAAACAAACCCCAGACACCCCCCCCCCCCCCTCTTCCCACAACCCTCGTGTTCAAGATAAAAGATTGGTGATTTCTCTATGTTTATTTTATATAATATCTCAGACTAAAGTTAGGATAATATAATTTGCATTGCGGAAATCCTTGCAAGACAGAGATTGATTTGAATATAAGCGTCATATATTTTGCTCAAGATATAAAAAATGTAGTACATTAGTGTACAATACTGTAGTACATTTTATAAAAACCTATTTCTACTGTATATTTGGGTAGATTTACATAAATTTCTTCATTTATTTTCATACATTTACATGCACACACCACACTAAAAGAAACGTAAAAGAAATACTGTAAATGACTTTAGTGCAAAGCTAGAGTGCACATGTACTAATTTGATTACGGTACTAAAATTGTTATGTCTAGTGCCAATTACAACATGTTTATATTCAAATAAATCAGTATCTTACAAGAGTCCCAGCTATGTTAATTATATTCTAGGTCATATCACTGGCATTTTAAAATGAGAGAAGCTTAGTAGGACTGTTAAATAAACACAGAGACCTTCGCCTCCTACTTATCACCTCAACCCCCCAACCCCTCGCTGGGTGGCGGAGCTGTCAGTCCCCCCCCCCCCCCCCCAGCCAGGGTTGTAGGCTTACAGTTTTTTATCTTATATAATATCTCAGACTTAGTTAGGAGATTATAATTTGCATTGCTGGAATCATTGCAAGACAGCCAATAATTTGAATATAAACGTCATATATTTGGCTCAAGAGATAAAAATTGTTGTACATTAGTGTACAGTACTGTAGTACATTTTATAAACAAATTTTTCAACTGTATTTTTGGGTAGATTTACATAGATTTCTTAGTGCAAAGCTGGAGTGCACATGTACTAATTTGATTATGGTACTAAAATTGTGTTGTCTAGTGCAAATTATAACATGTTTATATTCAAATTAATCAGTATGTTACAAGAATCCCAGCTATGTTAATTATATTCACCCAGGTCATTTCACTGGCTTTTTATAAGAGAAAAGCTTAGTCACCTAAGAACTGATAAATATACGCATTAGACCTGGGCCTGTGCCAACTGTCAAACATACTACCTCCCCTCCCCCCACGCCCCCTCGCTCCTGCCCTCTCCCCCATCTGCTCAGCGTTGCTGGAATCCTTGTAAAACAGTGAATAATTTTAATATAAACGTCATGTATTTTGCACAAGAGATAAAAATTAATCACCTGTATCACATTACAGTAGTGATTTAACAGTAAAAGTGTATATGTACGTATATAGTATTCCACATACACATAAGTATAAATAAAAAGTTTATGTGATGATCAAACAACGTCCATTTCGGTTAACGTCACGTTTCCAAGAACGTATCTAGGAAATTAACTGGTGCATGACTGTATATACAGGTATATATTTAATTAAATTTTTTGGCTGACACTCTTCACCAGGTGGGTTCTCATGATAGAGGTAATTAATTTGAGAGTATATTATCCTTTGACAACTTAAGTTATTTCTTCTATGGAGTTATATTAACCCAAAAGACACATTTATCATCATCGACCTCACGTCAGTCCATCAGCCCAACATTGGAAGGTTTACAGCAACAGTTGTACAGTATTATAGGGACAGGAGGAGGATGTGTGTGTTGTGCACCACCTCCAACTTCATTCTGCCACCTCTCTTTTTTTGGAGCTGACATCTGATTATGGTTCACTCTAAACTGGCATCATTATATCAGTGAGGATTTGACCCTGAAAACCTATTTTATAACACACACACACACACACATACACATACACATACATATCTAGGAATAATAATGATAATATTTTTTGACCAGTAAAGTATATTTAAATCAGGATCACATCTTGAATACATGTACAGTATTTAGCACACTACATTGATCACATGTACCAGGTATGTTTATATATATACATAATTATATATATGTATATTAGTGAGTTATATAAACATCAAAAAATAAAATGATCTATGATGGGCACTGTCTACTAGTATAATATCAAGCAGTGGCATTTATCTATCTCTACTTTCATGTACAGGGTATGTCTGTCTGTCTTTATCTGTGGTATTTTTCATTATCTAGTTATTAAGGTGAGGTTAAGTCAGTTGGTTAAATAAAATCAGGTTGGGTTAGACTAAATTAGGACTGACTAAACTAGGTTATGTTAGGTTAGACGAGATTCGACTAGGTTAGGTCAGGTTTCTTGACACATCAGTCTTAGTACATTTTCACACATTTCTCACTGAAGACAACTCTGTTACCTTTTGCTTTGATGGGTACAGGAAATCGCTTAAATTATGTGTACTGTATATGGTTTTGTGACACATACGGTATAAAGATTTTTAAACAATTACAGTCGAGAGATTTTCATTTCTCATCAATACTTCAGTTCACATTTGGTGTTACGGTAATATATATATATGACCGGACTGAGACAATTAATCATACATTATTACATGTAAGACCTTATAGCGGGTCATAATCAATTATACACAAAGTTTTTTAATTTTTGGAACATGTTTACACCTTTTCCACTTACCCCAAAGTTAGTGTATATGGATATTTTTCATGTGCTTTCAGGGTATAGATATTTGTGAATACCTTCTAGTGTCCAAAATTTGAAGTAAGAGGTGGGTTGTCATACACAGACAGACATAATGGGAGGACGATTTTGGGGATGAAGTATAATGTAGAGCATTAAGTTATATACCTAAATGATATGTTAGGGCTTAAATTAATATGAATAACAGATATACCTGTACTTTAGTAGATATTGGGAGGAGGATGGAGTGTTTAACATGAGTACGAGTGAAGGATGATGTAAAGAGGGGGATAATGACATAGGGGTTATGTGAACACTGTTACTCTACTCATGTGTTATGAATGTTTATCAGGGAACAGGAATTAACTCAACATTTACAGTAGACATCAAGACTGTTATGATGTGTATGTATTTATATCATACAAGAAAGTTAAAGACATGAGCTTTATATATTTGTGTACGTTACCTGAGGCGGTTTTGTACAACTGTTAAATAAATACAAATTATATGCTAATATGACAGTGTGCACCGTAGACGATTCATGCAACGTAATACATTTTAACTTACAGTACAGGGTCAGTATAATATATAATTAACATTGATCACAAATCCAAACTGCATGCTTTGCTAGTTTGTGAGGTGCAGCCTCTCTAAGACTGTCGGTAGCCACTATATGCACATGGAAGCCCAACAGTTTGATGTCGTCTGTCTTATAATACTCTTACTGAAAACCGTACACACTGAAGGCAGGTTTGATATGTCATGCAGGAGAAGAAAATACTTAGAGTTTAAAAAAAAAGAGGACACAAAGATTAGCCACCCCAGCTTATTTCACCTGATAATAAAACACCTTGATGCTACTTAAAGGGGCGTTAGTTTAGCATCAGTTTGGTAAATCACTCGGTGAAATAAAACAGGATGCTTAATCTTTCCATGATCCGACATTGGCAGTAAGGGTTGAAATTAGATGACATTCCAGTAGATGTTTAGGTAAGTTAGGTTGAAGAGAAGTAAGGCTAAGAAGATGAAGTTATTGTGTTGGGAGAGTTGATGGTCCTTTATATAAGTGTTGTATCAGGAGGAGAGTTATGAAGATGAGGGTCAACAAGGATAAAGGATTATATTATTGTATTGAGAGAGAGAGAGAGAGAGAGATTGATTTTGTGTGTGTCAGATACATAGAGAGAGGAGAGAATTAAAGTTGTGATAATGCAGACACTTACAACATACAGTATAAACATCACACTTCACGAAGCCCGCCATGCATTATCTTGATGTTTCATGTCAGAGGTATTGCTTATGCTGTGATTTTTTTTTTTTAATATATAAATTTCTTCAATTTTGTAGACCCAAAAAGTGATTAAAGTCTGATATTTTGATTGTAGTTGAGAGAACGGTAATTGCATGACAAAACTGGAGAGACACTTGCAGGCAAAATGACATTAATGTTTTTGTTTTTCTGCTCATTTTTTCTGTTATTTATATATACTGTATTTTAATAAGTTGCCATGAGAGCCAGAGCATAAAGCATTATATACAATAAAAAATAACCGTGGTATACTGTGTCTAAAGAAAATTGTCTGATTGTTCTTTGGTGATTGTAGTCAAGTTTTAGTGTTTACAGTTCCTGGTGTTGTGTTTCTTACATAGCAGTTGTTCCTGGTGTTGTGTTCCATATAGCAGTTTATTGTTCCTGGTGTTCTTTCTTATATAGCAGTTGTTCCTAATGTTGTGTTTTTTACATAGCAGTTGTTCCTGGTGTTGTATGTTGTGTGTAACAGGTTATTGTTCCTGGAGATCCTCGTCTATGAGTCGAGCCATAACTTTAGCCGATGGCGTCCCTAACATCTTGTCCATGTCAAACACACGGTCGCCAGCAATCTCAAAGGTAGCGTAGTCCATTGTGTAGAGTGACTCGTAGCCAAGGCGGTATAAGAGTCGCTGGGATGGTACTGCTGTTGCCTGTGCTGTGGCGAGCTGACACCCGAGGCGTCTTCCCTGGCGTTCACTCTCCTGTAGGATGGTACATGAGTGAGGCAGGTGGAGGAGGTAGTCTGTGTGTTGTCATAGAGGAGAAGTGTGTAGGAAAATTCTGCCCTCAGCGTTGGTACTGAATACTTGAACAATAGAATATTTAAAGGAATATTAAGTAGAATAGTGAAAAGACATTCGGTGATGAAAGTCGAGCTATGAGTTTATACAGGTTACTGTATTGGTATTTAATAGTTGCTGACATAAGTATTGAGTTTATGTGCTTATTTATTTTTACAATGCCTTTAGCTTTACCTGAACGAGTCTTCTGCCCACACCCTGGCCGCTGTACTCCTCGGAGACGGTCATCATGGCCAGCTCAAGTATGCGATCCACTTTTTCGTAGCGGGAGAAAAAATCCACCGCCGCCTCTAACACCGAGAGCACCGTGTGTAGTGTCTTCACCTGGAGTTAGGGAGGAGTGGATGGGTGTTAGTCCATGGAGATAAATATGTAGTGAGATGTACTGGACAAAACAGGTAGAAAGGTGACAAGTGGTTAGTGTTTGTACTCATGAGGACCTGGCCATAAGTGCAATGTACTATTCTTGTGTGAGTTTACTTACCTTAGTCTTTGGGCTCATGAGGGCCTGCTCATAAGTGTTGGACTGGACTCGGGTGAGTATTGTGGCCAGAAGGGTTCCTGCCACCTTCCCTGTGCTCGGGTCTCTTCCCACGACAGACACTCCGCTCTTCACCCAGTCCCTTACAGACCCGTGGATCCACTCTTTGTTGTCTTCATATGTCATGTGGAGTCCTGTACTCTGGGGTCAGATCACAAAATCATTCAGACAAGCTGCACTGTACAGTCGCAACAAAAAATTTCGGTGCAGGGTGTGATCGACGACTTCCGAAACGATACATATACCCTGTGATATGTCGGGAAAGTTGGTAAGTGTATCCTCATAACACACCCTCCCCCCCCCCCCCCCCACTAGGTGTTGCCATATGGCTGACAATCAGTGTGTTTGTTTCCTCTTTTCGTATTGTTGCTTTGTGTCGACTGAATGATGAGCGAGGGTTTGGTCTCAGTGAACGTGGGTATAAAACAGAGGCAATATGAAGCAGTAGAGATCTACACATGCCAGACGACATGGAAACCTCAGAGGGAACACGAAGGGTTCGGCGTCACAGATATTAGCCAGCGGGTTGGTGTCCACAGGAACACCGCTGCACGATGGATTCGGCGATACCTCAAAGGTGCTACAGATGACAGGTCTCGGAGCGGCCGTCTACGCTGCACCACCCCTCAGGACGACTAGGTTGAGTGGTTTATTTGGTAGCATAAATTAATGTGGCAATATTCACAAGTATCACTCTCTATTTATCACTTCCCGACCTTATTTATAATGGTTTGTTTCACTTGACCAGGCCATAGTAGCTGCTCAGCAGGATTACAGGGCTGCCAAAATACGGCTGGAACAACTCTCCTTTCCCAATACCTATCGTCACTGGTCTCAAATTGTTCACACTACAGTATGCACCGATACTTTTTCTTGCGAGTGTACCTTACAGTAGCTATGGTTATGCTGCTTTTCAAGACTTAAATAAATCTTTTTACTGTCTACTTTAATCTCACTTGCACTGATTAAACAAACTTGACAACATTTATCAGAGTCGGACATTACCATAATTAATTTGTTGTAGCTTAAGCAGTTCCCTAATTCACTTCAGAGGTGCTCATATGACAGCCACTTCACACACCCTTACACTGGCACCTGACCTACAAGACAATCTATCTCTGAAATCACCAACCTAACCTAACCTAACTAATCTTAACTTAACTAACCTATCCTATCCTAACCTAACCTAACCTAAGTTAACTTATTAAATCAACACGAAAACAGGAAATTCATACAACAACAAAAAACAGTGAAGTGTCGAGGACTTACCACAGGCTCTCTCGGGTAGAAATGTTCCGCCATGAACGCAACCACTTCCTCCACGTCCTCTTCCTTAAGGTCTGCATAATCTAGCGTGTTTACGTCACCCATCCTACGTAGAGAAACACTTATCATTACGCAATTAATTCACTGCCGGGGGGGGGGGGGATTATGTGTTGATCTACTTTATTTTTTTTTAACGATCATATCACCTGAATAATCTCCACCCTAGCATGTTTCACCTAAAGATTAACCACCCTGATATTCTTTGGGGGGGGGGGGGGATAAGGTTAGGTTAGGTTTAGCGTAATGAAAATGATCCATCTCTATTCATTATTTAGCTTTAGTGGTTTGAGATATGATAAGAGAAGGAACAAGAGATAAGGGACAATGAGAGAGATATATACTAAGAGACAGTGAGAGACAATGAGAGAAGGAACTACAGTAGGTATGTGAGAGAGAAAGGGGGGTAGCTGAGAGGTGCAGTGAGAGATAAAGAGATGTAGAAAGGAGAAGGTAAGAGAGGGAGGGCATAACTGAGATAGAGATGGATGTAAAGAAGGAAGATAAGAGAGGGAGAGGGATAACTGAGATAGAGATGGATGTAAAGAAGGAAGATAAGAGAGGGAGAGGGATAACTGAGATAGAGATGGATGTAAAGAAGGAAGATAAGAGAGGGAGAGGGATAACTGAGATAGAGATGGATGTAAAGAAGGAAGATAAGAGAGGGAGAGGGATAACTGAGATAGAGATGGAGGTAAAGGAAAAAGATGAGAGGGAGGGAGAGGGGATAACTTCAAGAACATAATCACCCAGTCGTAAAAGGTCATCACCCATTATGTATTGGTAAACCGATTAAGGTGGAGTCGGTACTGTAATATAGGTTCAAGACAGACAGACAGGTGGGTAAACATTACTGGTACATATAATATAAGATATTGCTTTCAGGTACAACACTAATTTCGAGGTATATAGCTCTCAGCCAATAGGAGCATCTGAATACATACTGTAGTTCTCAGCCAATAAGAACATTTGAATACATTGCTGTCAGCCAATAGGAACATCAGAACGAATAGGTATCAAGTACTAGTTTCCTTGTGATAGAAAACAGCTTTAGACCGAGAGAGAGAGAGAGGATATAAGGTACTGTTGTGGGAGAGAGAGGATATAAGGTACTGTTGTGGAAGAGGTAGATGATATAAGGTACTGTTGTGGGAGAGAGAGAGAGAGAGAGGATATAAGGTACTGTTGTGGGGGAGAGAGAGGTAGGATATAAGGTACTGTTGTGGAAGAGAGAGAGAGAGGGAGGATATAAGGTACTGTTGTGGGAGAGAGAGAGAGAGGATATAAGGTACTGTTGTGGAAGAGAGAGAGAGAACGGCTATAAGGTACTGTTGTAGAAGAGAGAGAGAGAGAGGATATAAGGTACTGTTGTGGAAGAGAGAGAGGGAGGATAAAAGGTACTGTTGTGGAAGAGAGAGAGAGAGAGAGAGAAAGAGGATATAAGGTACTGTTGTGGAAGAGAGAGAGAGAACGGCTATAAGGTACTGTTGTGGAAGAGAGATAGAGGGAGGATATAAGGTACTGTTGTGGAAGAGAGAGAGAGAGAGAGAGAGAGGATATAAGGTACTGTTGTGGAAGAGAGACGATATAAGGTACTGTTGTGGAAGAGAGAGAGAGAGAGAGAGAACGGATATAAGGTATGTTAGGTTCTGAATAATAAGTTCTATATACAGGAGAGAACACAAACACCTGTATAGTTTTGTAGGTTCGGTTTACTGGATAAGAGTATGTACACAAAGGAGAGCAGCACTCTCTCTTGACTAGGCTCCCGGTCAACTGCCATAGGCGACGTATGGCAAGTGATACATTAGCAGCTTCCATACGTCGCCAGGCACATTAATTAAGCGTGTGGGATATGGTAATAACATTGCCACACGCTGCTAGCTAGGCTGAATAAATAATACATAAATGGAGCACATACATAATATACATACATGATATATAATCCAGCATACATAATATACATACACCTCCCTCCCCCCTATACGCTCATAGCAAAGTCTTGAGCGGACCTTTTCTTTTGGATCCGTTCTGAGCGTCGAGGGACTTCATCACTGGGAAGGGTATGGGACTCGACACTGGTGGCGGGGCCAGCAGAAGGCATTGTTACGGGTCGGAGAAAACGGCGGTTCCTCCACCACACACGACCACTGGGTAACCGCACCTGGTAGTCCCGTGACCTGCCGAGACCCATGACTACGCCTACTTTGTCCCAACGTAGGGAGGTCGGGTCCTGAACACGGACTTGGGTGCCAACACTCAACCTGGGGAGAGAACGGGCGTGGTCATTGTAGCGGGCGACGACGTCCTGAACACGTTCGGCGGCTCGGCGATCACAATCCTCTGTCTTGGCCTGCCACTCCTTGGAGAAGGATTGAGGGTGAGCAGGGACACAAGAACGAAGGGGGCGTCCATACAAAACCTGGGCAGGGGAGCGTCCGGTGTAGTTAGGTGTGTTGCGGAGTTCAAGAAGACCCCTGTCGAAGGCCTCGCAGTCAATGTTCCCAGAAGGGGCCACCTTAAGGATGAGGTGCTTCAGGGATTTGACAGCAGCCTCAGCGTGGCCGTTGGACTGCGGGTAATGGGGCGATGACAACACATGCCGGACTCCCCATCGGTCGAGGAACGCAGCAAAGTCCCGGCTTGTGAACTGAGGCCCTCCGTCGGTTCGCAGGCGTACAGGAACGCCCACGTCACGGAAGTAGTGGCGGAACTTGCTGATGGTGGCGGCAGACGTCGTGTCATTACCGCACTTGATGACAACCGGCCAACCAGAGAGACGGTCGACGATAACAAGGAAGGACTTTCCTGACACACAGAAAAAGTCGGCCGACACAGACTCAAAGGGGCGGGTGGGGTTGTCGTCACTCATAAAGGGTTCCTGCTGCTGGCTGGGTTGTAATATGTGGCGGGGCTTACACACCCGGACAGCATTGGAGATGTCGGGGTCGATGCCAAGCCGGAACACAGTCTGTCTTGCACGCCGTTTGGTGGCCTCGGCTCCACAGTGACTGTCGTGGAGGCGAGCCAAGGCGTGGAGACTTGAAGCAGCAGGGACAACTACCGAAGGAGAGGTGTCACTGGCCAGAGGTAGGGGCAGGGCGGCAGCAGGGTAGTTGCTGCTCCCTTCGTGCACCCTGTTGGCGTGTTTTACCTCGAGAATCGGTGTTGGGAAGTCCTGGGGGATGATGGCCAACTCTTGGCAATGTCTGTAGGACAGCAAAGGAGTCGGGACGCCATTATGCACATCAATCCAGGCTTGACACGACCTGTTGCCAAAGGTGACGTGTGCATAGAGTGAACCTAGGGCCGGGGTCATCTGTGAACCATCTGCCATAAAGCGGAGATCCTTGGGGGGCGGTCCTAGATCACTTGGAGAGAGCCCCAAGCATTGCAAATGCTGGGGACCGATGACTGTAGCATCAGCGCCGGTGTCGGGCAACATCTGAAGACGGGATGACACACCGCCGTAGGTCACGATGACGCTGATGTACTGGGGGACTTTGGTCCTGGGACGCGGGGGGGAGCACACATTCCTAATGTGGCTCGAGCGTTGTCAGGAGTCGTCGTACCTCTGATTGGAAGACTGTGGGCGGCCCTCTCTGGTGGAGGGGGGCTGAAGCTTCCGCCGACGCGGTCCCTTGGGTATGTTGGAAGGGCAACACTTGTCATAGTGGCCCAGACGACCACACACATTGCACTGGACGCGTTTGGCTGGGCACCGTACTGTGAGTGACCAGTGGCCCTTACGGTCACAACTGTTGCAGGTAGACTGAGCAGCTGGACACACCTGTGTTCCGTGCTGCTTACCACAGTTGTTGCAAAATAAACCGGGCGTGGACGTGGTGGGCGAAGGCGTAGGAACGGACTTCTTGTCCTTCTTGTACCGGGACACAGCGCGTACAGCTGTAGGGGGAGCACGGATGGCAGAGGTGGCACACCTGGCAGCCTCATAGGAGCGACATATCGTCAACACATCCTTAAGAGAAGAGGAAGAGTCGAGGGAGGTGAGGCGTTGGACAAGTTCCTCGTCCTTAACACCCATCAGGATCACCTGCCTCAACTGGGTCTCCTCGCACTGCTGGTGGTGGCCTGGACATATATCTACCTCTTCCGAGGCTCTCTTAAGACGCACGTAAAAGGCATCAAAAGACTCACCCTCCATCTGTCTGCAGCTAAACAATTCCCTCCTGCGCAGAGCTTCATTCTGCTGTCCTTTGATGTGCCGTTGTAGAACGTCCAGTACCTCCTCTACAGACAGCAAAGAGGTTGGGGGTACCTGCAACGTATGTTCCAAGACACGCTGAATTTCCAAGGACAGGCACATGCGCAGCTGGATGAGTTGTTTAGGCTGTGACAAACTCTGGAGATCCACCATTGTAGAGTAATCAGTCCACCGTCGCCGCCATTCACGAAAAGTCTGGAAAGTCTCATCAGGCTTCAAGATGGGCGGCGTTTGAGCTGCTGCTTTAGGTGGGGCTGGGGGGTGTGAAGGAAGCATGGATGAGGTATCTGAACCAGTCAGTACCGAGGCAGTGTTAGAGCCAGGGGCTTGGTTAACAGTGAGGCGAGATATCAAGGCTTCAAACCGTTCACTGTCTTCCAATCTCCGTTGGTTGTCTCGTTCTGCCTCTGCTTGCCTTCTGTGCTCATCCGCCAAACGTCTGTGGGCTTCATCCTCGCGTTTCTCATCTCTCATAAACTTCAGTAAAGCAATTATCTCTGGAGACAACGCTGAATATTGAGGTGAGGGACTGCGCGATGTGGGGGCTGAAGCGTCGTGGCCGGTCTGGTCATCCATCTCTGCGGGGCTATCACCCGCCTGGGTCATCCAGACGCTGGGTCCACGGCTACGTAAGGCGTGAGACATAACTACTTCCTCTGTGTACTATGTCTTAAATCAGTGTTGACCGGTCAGCCCGTCGTATCAACAAGATTTCAGACAAAAAATTAATTAAATACACAGATAAGTAGGTTATATATATAAAATATATATAAGGAAGCCGCGCGGTCAGCGAGTGTTAGTGCATGTATGTGTGTGAGTGAGTGTGTCCTGGGCCGGTAGAGCGTCTCGCCCCAGCTGTGAGGGGGGTGGAGGGAGAGGCGCGGCGACTCCCAGTCAGTCTAGTTACCCTCAGGACGCGGTCAGAGACGGGTGCACTGAACTTTACTCCTTACAAATGCCCAGAACGTGCCGTATACCTTGGGAATCCTTTAGAACAAGGTCACACATGAATGGCACGAACACACAATGCACTAAACACTTCACAGAAAATCACTGTCACTGACACTGCTCAAAGTTGCTGAAATTCTTCGAGGAGAGATGGCGCGGGAGTTGACCCAAGGCTTGACCCAAGACGGGAGGGGACCCTAGCCGGCTTTCTACAAACTTTGCACTATCACTCGTAATTATCCAGTAAGACTACGCACTGCGCCATGTTAGGTTCTGAATAATAAGTTCTATATACAGGAGAGAACACAAACACCTGTATAGTTTTGTAGGTTCGGTTTACTGGATAAGAGTATGTACACAAAGGAGAGCAGCACTCTCTCTTGACTAGGCTCCCGGTCAACTGCCATAGGCGACGTATGGCAAGTGATACATTAGCAGCTTCCATACGTCGCCAGGCACATTAATTAAGCGTGTGGGATATGGTAATAACATTGCCACACGCTGCTAGCTAGGCTGAATAAATAATACATAAATGGAGCACATACATAATATACATACATGATATATAATCCAGCATACATAATATACATACAAGGTACTGTTGTGGAAGAGAGAGAGAGAGAGAGAGGATGTAAGGTACTGTTGTGGAAGAGAGACGATATAAGGTACTGTTGTGGAAGAGAGATAGAGAGAACGGATATAAGGTACTGTTATAGAAGAGAGAGAGAGGATATAAGGTACTGTTGTGGAAGAGAGAGAGAGAGAGAGAGTGGATATAAGGTACTGTTGTAGAAGAGAGAGAGAGGATATAAGGTACTGTTGTGGAAGAGAGAGAGAGAGAACGGATATAAGGTACTGTTGTGGAAGAGAGATAGAGGGAGGATATAAGGTACTGTTGTAGAAGAGAGAGAGAGAGGGAGGATATAAGGTACTGTTGTGGAAGAGAGAGAGAGAGGATATAAGGTACTGTTGTGGAAGAGAGAGAGTGGATATAAGGTACTGTTGTGGAAGAGAGAGAGAGAGAGGATATAAGGTACTGTTGTGGAAGAGAGATAGAGAGAGGATATAAGGTACTGTTGTGGGAGAGAGAGAGGATATAAGGTACTGTTGTGGAGAGAGAGAGAGAGAGAGAGAGGATATAGGGTACTGTTGTGGGAGAGAGAGAGAGAGAAAGGATATAAGGTACTGTTGTGGAAGAGAGAGAGAGGATATAAGGTACTGTTGTAGAAGAGAGAGAGAGGATATAAGGTACTGTTGTGGAAGAGAGAGAGAGAGAGAGAGAGGATATAAGGCACTGTTGTGGAAGAGAATGAGAGGGAGGATATAAGGTACTGTTGTGGAAGAGAGAAAGAGGGAGGATATAAGGTACTGTTGTGGAAGAGAGAAAGAGGGAGGATATAAGGTACTGTTGTGGAAGAGAGATAGAGAGAGAGGATATAAGGTACTGTTGTGGGAGAGAGAGAGAGGGAGGATATAAGGTACTGTTGTGGAAGAGAGAGAGAGGATATAAGGTACTGTTGTGGAAGAGAGAGAGAGAGAGGATATAAGGTACTGTTGTGGAAGAGAGAGAGAGAGAGGATATAAGGTACTGTTGTGGAAGAGAGAGAGAGAGAGGATATAAGGTACTGTTGTGGAAGAGAGATAGAGAGAGAGGATATAAGGTACTGTTGTGGAAGAGAGAGAGAGAGAGGATATAAGGTACTGTTGTGGAAGAGAGATAGAGAGAGAGGATATAAGGTACTGTTGTGGAAGAGAGAGAGGATATAAGGTACTGTTGTGGAAGAGAGAGAGAGAGAGTGGATATAAGGTACTGTTGTGGAAGAGAGAGAGAGAGAGAGGATATAAGGTACTGTTGTGGAAGAGAGATAGAGAGAGGATATAAGGTACTGTCGTGGAAGAGAGAGAGAGAGAGAGAGGATATAAGGTACTGTTGTGGGAGAGAGAGAGAGGGAGGATATAAGGTACTGTTGTGGAAGAGAGAGAGAGGATATAAGGTACTGTTGTAGAAGAGAGAGAGAGGATATAAGGTACTGTTGTGGGAGAGAGAGAGAGAGAGAGAGGATATAAGGTACTGTTGTGGGAGAGAGAGAGAGGATATAAGGTACTGTTGTGGGAGAGAGAGAGAGAGAGAGAGGATATAAGGTACTGTTGTGGAAGAGAGAGAGAGGATATAAGGTACTGTTGTGGGAGAGAGAGAGAGAGGGAGGATATAAGGTACTGTTGTGGAAGAGAGAGAGAGAACGGATATAAGGTACTGTTGTGGAAGAGAGAGAGAGAGGGAGGATATAAGGTACTGTTGTGGGAGAGAGAGAGGATATAAGGTACTGTTGTGGGAGGGAGAGAGGATATAAGGTACTGTTGTGGGAGAGAGAGAGAGAGAGGATATAAGGTACTGTTGTGGGAGGGAGGGAGGATATAAGGTACTGTTGTGGGAGAGAGAGAGAGAGAGGATATAAGGTACTGTTGTGGGAGAGAGAGAGAGAGAGGATATAAGGTACTGTTGTGGGGGAGAGATGCAGAATGAGAACGGATAAAAATATTGAAGGTCAAAATAGTGAACAAGGAAGAGTGAGGGTCAGTAGGAGAAAGGGAGGGTAGGAGGAAGGGAGAGAGGGGGAATAAAAGGAAGGGGGAGGGTAAGAGAGAGAAAGGGAGGGAAGGAAAGAGAATAGGGGTGAGTAGGGGTAGGCCGAGAGGAAAGGAGAGAGATAGGGAGGGAACGTAGGAGAGAGATAGGGAGGGAACGTAGGAGTGAGAGAGACCCAGATGGTTGTCAGTCATTAAGGTCATTAGCCAATAGGAAGCATCGTAGCGTATGACTGCTTTTACCCCATAAGCCTCTCAATCGGCCTTTGGGAAATGGGGACACCAATCCTATTTTATACCTATTTTGATCCTCCAGGCTATTAGGGGAATACCAAGACCTTTGTTGTTCCCTATTTTATCGGTATAATAGGTCAGAAAAGCTTTATATATTATACCTATTTGGGACTTGCTTAAAATAGAATACTGATCCCTATTATACAGCTCTAGATAATCAGTCCCACATTTTGTGTACCTATTTTGAGAGGGGTGAGTGAAGTAGTGGATATCCACCAATAGAATCGTGACATGGTTAAACTAATGACACAATTCGTTCATGCAGTGTAAAAGGATTACTTTATGGGTAATTAATTATTTAAGTATTAAACATTACACGTTGCGCGTTCACAAAGGCATCTCGAGGTAAGGAAAAGGTTGCGGTCAGGTGAAGTGAACGGGTCCTGGGTTTGTTTATATATCGTGAGCTGTGTGTGTGTGGGGTGTTACTCTGGTGGTCAGCTACTGTTCTACTAACTCTTAATACCAGGCGGGTTAACAATGTGGTCATGATTTGGTTACTAACTATTCACGAATAAAGTATAAATACACATTGTATTTAACAAGATACAAATGTTGTAAATCTAACATTCTTTACATCTCTAGGTTACGTTAGCTCGGTAGGTAAGACTGGGTCAGCTAGGCAAGGCGGGGCCAGCTCCAGATACTACAAAACAACCCCTGCAGGGACGCCGGTGGTAGAAGCGGTACCGCTCTTTCCTCGCAAGCGAGATGTCACGGGTTCGATTCCCGGACCGTTGGAAAAGTTGTTTGGACATACTGTACTTCCTAGCCCCCATTAGTCCCTGTTCACCTAGCAGTAAAGTAGGTACCTGTTGTAAGTCGAAAGTTGCGAATTCGTATTCAGGGACAGTTGTTGGAGCTTCCAATAACTTAATGACAAAAAAAAAAAAAACCGGTTGACTCTTCAGGCTTCTACGCCCTTAACTCATGAGACAAAGGCAAGCATGAACTTAGCATGCTTCCTTGGTGGGCGCTGTAAACGCTTCTGCGCTTCACCTTACATAGGATGTAGGGGGGTGCCCAATAATAATAATAATAAAAAATAGCGCCCCCCCCCCCCCCCCCCCACAGTGATTAGTCAAAATATATACCAGGTAATTGACTTGTCTTGTACGTAAGTCCAAACAGAAGGCAGTTTCCATCTTAGAATGTCAAATCCTCAGGCTAAGTTGTGCAATATGTTGGGTGGCACAAAAAGAAGTTTGACCGTGGGGGACCATTATGGGCGCAATAACAGCAGTTCCCGGTTGTCTCCTCTCTCCTCCCCTCCCTCCCTCACCCTCAAGCAGTTCCCGGTCGCTTACCCCCTCCTCCCCCTCAACCAGGGTAGGCAAAGACTCGCCAATTTCCAATAATCGCCATTCCTGCGGGGATAGTTGGAGAGTTCCTGAGCACTCCGGCATCCACACACACCCCATGGATACCAACCCAACCATCACCATAATGGGTTTCTCAGCGAGGTCCTTTGAGCGAGCTTATTCTAAACTTCTCATTGTATTCCTATTTATCTGGGGATAGTAATTCCTTTTGTTGATTTTATGGAGTATTAATGAAAAGTAATTTGTGATAAGGGCAGGTAAAGGGATGGGAAGGTTGGTAGGACTGGTTTTTCCCCATGGCGAGGAAGAAGGCGGGAAAAGGTGGTGTTGAGGAGCCATCGATGCGCCACGTTTTCCAACATCATTCCTTCTAGATTATTAATGCTCCCTCCCTCCCTCCCTCCCTGCATGCCTTCCTCCTCCCCCTTCCTCTCTCATGCCTTCCACCCTTCATGCCTTCCTCCCTCCCTGTCGCCATGCCTCCCTTCCCTCCCGCCATGCTTCCATGCCTCCCGCCATGCTTCCATGCCTCCCATCCTGCCACCATCTCTCCCTTCCTCCCTCGCAAATTATCACGTATTCAAAACTGACCTTTAATTGAATAAATTATAATAATAATTTTTTTCTTGTTTCCAATTTAGATTATATAGTAGAGATATATTAAATTTATCCAAGGTTCATAATTGTTCTAGGTGTAAATAAATGCCATGATAGATCTCTATTATCTTGAAATACTTAAAATACCTAAAATAAAATCTTTCGTAGTTGAAACATATATACACCACCACAACACTCCTGTCACAGCCCTAACTTCTGGGTCAAGATTCTCATGAACTAGCATGCTTCCCAGTTGGGCGCTATAAGCGCTTCTGCGCTTCACCTTGCAAAGGATGCAGGGGTGTGCCCAATAATAAAAAAAAATAATGGTAAGTCTGTTGCTCCCCGCCGCCATACAAGGCTCACCTCTCACCTACTCTCACAAATTAAATTGTTTTCTCTGGCCAAGAGCGACGCTCCTGTTTGTTAGATACTTTGTTTACTAAAGGCAACTACAGTAAACAATGTAAATGGTTAGCAGTAGTAGTAGTTAGAGTAATAATAACAACAATAATAAAATAATAAGTGATATAGTAGTGATAATAATAAACTAATAACAACGATAATAATACAGTAGTCTCAATAATAATAAAGCAATATTGCCATGTCTCTTCGACGTGTGGCCCCGCTGCGTATTATTATTCCAGACTCATAAACGTTATCGTCCTGCACTGCCGTGCGTGAGTGTGTCAGTCTGTCTGCAGGGGTGATATCCACATGACTGTAGTCCCTTTGGGGCACATTATAACCTTAAGTTCTCTATACACAAGTTATAAATCTCACGTGTCTTATGATTTCATGGTTTAAATAATAATCTTATTTATAAATATTACTGCACTACAACTATCTCAATTATATATATATATATATATATATATAATATATATATATATATATATATTATATATATATATATATATATATATATATGAACTGTCTTTTCTGTTGTATATAATCACTTCGTTTGTGTTTGTGTGTGTGTTTGTATGAATGTATGTCTGTGTGTGTCAACTAAGGGCATGTAGCATAACTAAACACTTGACATTATCTTCTCCAAATGACCTTAGGAACCTCTACCTTTAGCTCACTCGGGGGGTGAGCCACATCAGGGGAGGGGTTATTCTGGAATGATGAGATGTAAGTACATTTGTTTGTTTGTTTACGAGGGTTTTGTTTTGTATACAGTTTACCTCTAATTATAGTGTGAAGTATTTATTATTATTATTTTAGTGTGAACAGTATGTGTTGTGTGAAGATGGGAAGGGAGGAATGAAGGAGAGGGCTATTGGGAGGTGAGGGGGTGATTGGGAGAGTCCGGAGGTATCTGTAAAGCTGTGTATTGTCTCCTCCCTCCCTCTTTCCCTCCCTCCCTCCCACCTTCCTCTCTTCCTCTTCCCTCCCTCCCCCTCGTGCCCTCCCTCCCTCACTTGTATCTCCCCTTTTGAAGAGAAAGGAGGAGTGAAAGAAGAGTATGCGGGGAAGAAGGAAGTTATAGTTGGGAATTTAAAGAAATTTAGGAGAGGGCGGGCTGACCACCTTGCTACAGGCACTCTCCCCCTCTCCCCTCCCCTTCCCTCCCCACTCTCTCAGCCCCTCCCCACTCTCTCAGTCCCTCCCCAACCCCTCCCCACTCTCTCAGCCCCTCCCCATCCCCACCCCACTCTCCCTCCCTCCATCCCCGCCCCACTCTCCCTCCCTCCATCCCCGCCCCCTCCCCACTCTCTCAGCCCCTCCCCATCCCCGCCCCACTCTCCCTCCCTCCATCCCCTCCCCTCCCCACTCTCCCTCCCCGTCCCCTCCCCACTCTCAGCCCTTCCCTCCCCTCTCCACTCTCTCAGCCCCTCCCCCATTCCCTCCCCACTCACCCCCCCTCCCAGTCCTCTCCCACTCTCTCCCTCCATCCCCTCCCCACTCTCCTTCCCTTTTTTTTCTTCCTCCCTCCCTCCACGTCCCCTATCTCTCCCCTCCCCGTCCCCTCTCCTCTCTCTCCCTCCCTCCCCGCCCCCTCTCCTCTCTCTCCCTCCCTCCCCGCCCCCTCTCCTCTCTCTCCCTCCCTCCCCGCCCCCTCTCCTCTCTCTCCCTCCCTCCCCGCCCCCTCCTCGCTCTGTCCCTCCCCATCCCCTCCCCACCCTCTCTTTCCTCCCTCCTACCTCTCCTCTTTCCCTCCTTCCTCTCCTTTCTCCCTCCTTCCCTCTCCTCCCTCCTCCCCCCCCTCCCCTTCCCTCTTTTCTCTCCCTCCTCTCTCTCTCACACACATATGAAGAAATACCAAGGAGTTTTGACGTGGTCTTGAGAGAAAGGAAGTTTTACCCCTGACGGTGCGGAGGAAATTCTGACAATAATATTATTTTGTACCGCCAGACGGGAGGTGGGGGGGGGGGGTCTGTGTTACTCTCCTGCCTGTCTGTTTGTGTCTGTCTAGGAACTTAAGATGTCTTGAACTGACTTAGGCAGGGGTCACATAAGGCCTGTGTCATTTGCTACTGGACAGGAAATGCTGACCTCTGCTTCAATGCCCTTTATCGAGTTAATTGGGGATAATTTATATCATACAATTAATCCATATAATTAACCTACGTTTATATAAGTGTCAATTGTCTTTATGTTGACAGATGTTGTTATTGTTGTTTATTTTATTAATTTGATTTATTTATTTTGTTATTATGTATTAAATTCAGTATTACTATTGTATTTTTAATATTTACTTTTTTGGTTTTTATATTAACTGTGTGTCAGCGTACAGGTGTGGTAGTGTACAGGTGTGGTAGTGTACAGGTGTGGTAGCGTACAGGTGTGGTAGTGTACAGGTGTGGTAGTGTACAGGTGTGGTAGCGTACAGGTGTGGTAGTGTACAGGTGTGGTAGTGTACAGGTGTGGTCGTGTACAGGTGTGGTCGTGTACAGGTGTGGTCGTGTACAGGTGTGGTCGTGTACAGGTGTGGTAGTGTACAGGTGTGGTAGTGTACAGGTGTGGTAGTGTACAGGTGTGGTCGTGTACAGGTGTGGTCGTGTACAGGTGTGGTAGTGTACAGGTGTGGTCGTGTACAGGTGTGGTCGTGTACAGGTGTGGTAGTGTACAGGTGTGGTCGTGTACAGGTGTGGTAGTGTACAGGTGTGGTAGTGTACAGGTGTGGTAGTGTACAGGTGTGGTAGTGTACAGGTGTGGTAGCGTACAGGTGTGGTAGTGTACAGGTGTGGTAGTGTACAGGTGTGGTAGCGTACAGGTGTGGTAGCGTACAGGTGTGGTAGCTTGACAGTGTCTCCTGCGCAACATAATGTAGGTGTAGAGCAGAAAAAAATCAGTGTTAATTCTCTCTCTCTCTCTCTCTCTCTCTCTCTCTCTCTCTCTCTCTCTCTCTCTCTCTCAATTTCTTTTTTTTATCCTCTGTGTATCTCTCAAGTATGTCACTCTCACACACACAGTCTCTCACTCTCACACACACAGTCTCACTCTCACACACACAGTATCACTCTCACACACACAGTCTCTCACTCTCACACACAGTCTCACTCTCACACACACAGTCTCTCACTCTCACACACACAGTCTCACTCTCACACACACAGTATCACTCTCACACACACAGTATCACTCTCACACACACAGTCTCACTCTCACACACACTCTCTCACTCTCACACACACAGTCTCTCACTCTCACACACACTCTCTCACTCTCACACAGTCTCTCACTCACGCACACAGTCTCTCACTCTCACACACACAGTCTCACTCTCACACACACAGTATCACTCTCACACACACAGTCTCACTCTCACACACACTCTCTCACTCTCACACACACAGTCTCACTCTCACACACACTCTCTCACTCTCACACAGTCTCTCACTCACGCACACAGTCTCTCACTCACACACACAGTCTCACTCTCACACACACAGTATCACTCTCACACACACAGTCTCTCACTCTCACACACAGTCTCACTCTCACACACACAGTCTCTCACTCTCACACACACAGTCTCACTCTCACACACACAGTATCACTCTCACACACACAGTCTCACTCTCACACACACTCTCTCACTCTCACACAGTCTCTCACTCACGCACACAGTCTCTCACTCTCACACACAGTCTCTCACTCCCACACAGTCTCTCACTCCCACACAGTCTCTCACTCTCACACAGTCTCTCACTCACACACAGTGTCTCTCACACACTGTCTCTCACTCTCACACACTGTCTCTCACTCTCACACAGTCTCTCATTCTCACACACAGTCTCTCACTCTCACACAGTCTCTCACTCTCCCACACAGTCTCTCACTCTCACACAGTCTCACTCTCACACACAGTCTCTCACTCTCACACAGTCTCTCACTCTCACACACAGTCTCTCACTCTCACACACAGTCTCACTCTCACACAGTCTCACTCTCACACAGTCTCTCACTCTCACACACAGTCTCTCACTCTCACACACAGTCTCTCACTCTCACACAGTCTCTCACTCTCACACAGTCTCTCACTCTCACAGTCTCTCACTCTCACACAGTCTCTCACTCTCCCACACAGTCTGTCACTCTCACACAGTTTCTCACTCTAACACACAGTCTGTCACTCTCACACACTGTCTCTCACTCTCACACTCTCTCACTCACACACTGTCTCTCACTCACACACTGTCTCTCACTCTCACAGTCTCTCACCCACACACAGTCTCTCACTCCCACAGTCTCTCACTCTCACACACAGTCTCTCACTCTCCCACACAGTCTCTCACTCTCACACAGTCTCTCACTCACACACAGTCTCTCACTCTCACACAGTCTCTCACTCTCACACACAGTCTCTCACTCTCACACAGTCTCTCACTCTCACACAGTCTCTCACTCACACACACAGTCTCTCACTCTCACACAGTCTCTCACTCTCACACACAGTCTCTCACTCTCACACAGTCTCACTCTCACACACAGTCTCACTCTCACGCAGTCTCTCACTCTCACACACAGTCTCTCACTCTCACACACAGTCTCTCACTCTCACACACAGTCTCTCACTCTCACAGTCTCTCACTCTCACACAGTCTCTCACTCTCACACAGTCTCTCACACAGTCTCTCACTCTCACACAGTCTCTCACACACAGCGAGGAAGAAACTGTCAGGTTTTTTCCCTGCCGTGAGTGACAACGCACTAGACACAGGGAGGCGGCTGGCCACTCCAGACTCGCCAAGGAAATATTTTCACTTAAATAAATTTACCTAACCTTAACCTAACCTAATCTTAACCTAACATAACCTAGCATAACCTAACCTTAACCTAACCTAACTTAACCTTAACCTAACATAATCTAGCATAACCTAACCTTAACCTAAACTTATTTAACCTAATCTAACCTAATCAACAACACCTCCTCACCCTCACACCCCCCTAACCAACCACCCATCGTCGTTTTCTGCTGCAGTTTTTGTTTGGTGTTGTTGTTGACACTATCAGTTAATAGCAGTTGTCCAGTCCCAACCTACCCAGTCAGCCAGCCAGTCCATTACCGTCCTCTCTGATACACACCTGGGAGAGTTTTTTATCATTGGCTGTTACCTGTCGTGGTGTGTGTGTGGTGAAGCCTTGGTGTGAGGTAAGAGGGCGGTGGTGAGGGAGAGAGGAGGAGGGGTATGAGAGACGGGGTGAGGGAGAGAGAAGGAGGGGTATGAGAGATGGGTGAGGGAGTGAAGGAGAGGGGGGTGAGGGAGAGAGGGGGAGGGGGTATGAGAGATGGGTGAGGGAGTGAAGAAGAGGGGGGTGAGGGAGACAGGGGGTATGAGAGATGGGTGAGGGAGAGAGGAGGAGGGGTATGAGAGATGGGTGAGGGAGAGAGGGGGAGGGGGTATGAGAGATGGGTGAGGGAGTGAAGGAGAGGGGGGTGAGGGAGAGAGGAGGAGGGGGTATGAGAGATGGGTAAGAGAGAGAAGGAGAGGGGGTGAGGGAGAGAGGAGGAGGGGTATGAGAGATGGGTGAGGGAGAGAGGGTGAGGGAGTGAAGGAGAGGGGGTGAGGGAGAGAGGAGGAGGGGTATGAGAGATGGGTGAGGGAGAGATGAGGATGGGTATGAGAGATGGGTGAGGGAGTGAAGGAGAGGGGGGTGAGGGAGAGAGGAGGAGGGGTATGAGAGATGGGTGAGGGAGTGAAGGAGAGGGGGTGAGGGAGAGAGGAGGAGGGGTATGAGAGATGGGTGAGGGAGTGAAGGAGAGGGGGTGAGGGAGAGAGGAGGAGGGGTATGAGAGATGGGTGAGGGAGAAAGGAGGAGGGGTATGAGAGATGGGTGAGGGAGTGAAGGAGAGGGGGTGAGGGAGAGAGGAGGAGGGGTATGAGAGATGGGTGAGGGAGTGAAGGAGAGGGGGGTGAGGGAGAGAGGAGGAGGGGTATGAGAGATGGGTGAGGGAGAGAGGAGGAGGGGTATGAGAGATGGGTGAGGGAGTGAAGGAGAGGGGGGTAAGGGAGAGAAGGAGAGGGGGTGAGGGAGAGAGGAGGAGGAGGGAGAGAAGGCGGACAGACAGACATACTGAACGTTATATTAGAGCTCAATAGAACGTTTGTTTATTTTACTTCACATAAGATCATTTAAGAATTTTAAGGGGTGACTTGGTCGTCTTATTCTTCTTCCTGTACCTTTCTCCGTCTCCTCTTCCCTTCCTCCCTTCTGTCCTTCCTCCCTTCCGTCCTTCCTTCCCTTCCGTTCCGTCCTCCCTTCCGTTCCGTCCTTCCTTCCTTCCTTCCTTCCCTCCCTCCCTCCCTCCCTCCCTCCCTCCCTCCCTCCCTTCCCTCCCTTCCTTCCGTCCGTCCTTTCCTTCCTTTCCTTCCTTCCTTCCTTCCTTCCTTCCTTCATTTTCTTCCTTCCTTCCTTCCCTTCCTTCCCTCACTTCCTTCCTTCCTTCCTTTCCTTCCTTCCTTCCGTCCGTCCTTTCCTTCCTTCCTTCCTTCCTTCCGTCCTTTCCTTCCTTCCTTCATTTTCTTCCTTCCCTTCCTTCCCTCACTTCCTTCCTTCCTTTCCTTCCTTCCCTCACTTCCTTCCTTCCCTTCCTTCCTTCCCTCACTTCCTTCCTTCCTTTCCTTCCTTCCCTCACTTCCTTCCTTCCCTTCCTTCCTTCCTTCCTTCCTTCCCTCCTTCCTTCCCTCACTTCCTTCCTTCCTTCCTTCCTTCCCTCCTTCCTTCCTTCCCTCACTTCCTCCCTTCTGTCCTTCCTTCCTTCCCTCACTTCCTTCCTTCCTTCCCTCACTTCCTTCCTCCCTTCCTCCCTTCCGTCCTTCCTTCCTTCCTTCATTTTCTTCCTTCCTTCCTTCCCTTCCTTCCCTCACTTCCTTCCTTCCTTTCCTTCCTTCCCTCACTTCCTTTCCTTCCTCCCTTCTGTCCTTCCTTCCCTTCCGTCCTTCCTTTCCTCACTTCCTTTCCTTCCTCCCTTCCGTCCTTCCTTCCCTCACTTCCTTCCCTTCCGTCCTTCCTTCCCTCACTTCCTTCCCTTCCGTCCTTCCTTCCCTCACTTCCTTCCTTTCCTTCCTCCCTTCCCTCACTTCCTTTCCTTCCGTCCTTCCTCCCTTCCTTCCTTCCTGACTCATTACTGTTTCGCTCTCTTCTCTCTCTTATCAGCTGTTCCTCTTTTCTCTCCATTCCTACCTACTCCTCCCCCCCTCTCTGCCCCCTCTCCCTCGATTCACTCCCTCTCTCCTTTTGTCTCTCACCTCCCTCTCACTCCCCTCCCCTCTCCCACCTCCCCTCACTCCTCGACCCCCTCCCCTCGACCCCCTCCCCTCGACCCCCTCCCCTCTCCCACCTCCCCTCACTCCTCGACCCCCTCCCCTCGACCCCCTCCCCTCGACCCCCTCCCCTCGACCCCCTCCACTAGCCTATCAGCCACACAAACCCCTTTAAATGGAGTTCATTAACTTGCTCTTTGATGCGAGTCTTTAACCTGTGATAGTCTCTCTCTCTCTCTCTCTCTCTCTCTCTCTCTCTCTCTCTCTCTCTCTCTCTCTCTCTCTCTCTCTCTCGTTCGTTCTTATGACGTCACTTCCACACCCCCCCCCCAAAAAAAAAATTAATCTCACCGTTGCATCTCTTAACCCCCCCCCCCCCTAAATGTCCTCTTCGTCCTATGTCAGCTGATCTTTGTTCAAACACACCTTAACACGTGACTGCCTGCACAACATGTCTCGAACAATGAACAAATCTGTGGCGATCATTTATGGTCCGGGTATTGTTCTCACTGTGCGTGTGTGTGTGTGCTAGTGTGTGTGTGTGTGTGTGTGTGTATGTTAGTGTGTGTGTTAGAGTGTGCGTGTATGTTAATGTGTGTGTGTGTTAGGGTGTGCGTGTATGTTAATGTGTGTGTGTGTGTGTGTTAGGGTGTGCGTGTATGTTAATGTGTGTGTGTGTTAGGGTGTGCGTGTATGTTAATGTGTGTGTGTGTTAGTGTGCGTGTATGTTAATGTGTGTGTGTTAGTGTGTGCGTGTGTGTGTGTGTTAGAGTGTGCGTGTATGTTAGTGTGTGTGTGTGTTAGTGTGCGTGTATGTTAATGTGTGTGTGTGTTAGAGTATGCGTGTATGTTAATGTGTGTGTGTGTGTGTTAATGTGTGTGTGTGTTAGTGTGCGTGTATGTTAATATGTGTGTGTGTGTATGTTAATGTGTGTGTGTGTTAGTGTGCGTGTATGTTAATATGTGTGTGTGTGTGTGTGTGTATATGTTAATGTGTGTGTGTGTTAGTGTGCGTGTATGTTAATGTGTGTGTGTGTGTGTTAGAGTGTTTGTGTGTGTGTTAATGTGTGTGTGTGTGTGTGTGTGTGTTAATGTATGTGTGTGTGTGTGTTAGAGTGCGTGTTTGTTAATGTGTGTGTGTGTTAGTGTGTGCGTGTATGTTAGTGTGTGTGTGTGTGTTAGAGTGTGCGTGTATGTTAATATGTGTGTGTGTTAGAGTGTGCGTGTATGTTAATGTGTGTGTGTGTTAGTGTGCGTGTATGTTAATGTGTGTGTGTGTTAGAGTGTGCGTGTATGTTAATGTGTGTGTGTGTTAGTGTGCGTGTATGTTAATGTGTGTGTGTGTTAGAGTGTGCGTGTATGTTAATGTGTGTGTGTGTTAGAGTGTGCGTGTATGTTAATATGTGTGTGTGTGTTAGTGTGCGTGTATGTTAATGTGTGTGTGTGTTAGTGTGCGTGTATGTTAATGTGTGTGTGTGTGTGTGGCCGGGGTCGCCAGCTTGGGGGTCTCGTTTCAGGGGTTGGTCATACGGCCCTCCGGATCTTCTGCCAGAGTTGTAAACGGATCCAAACTCCTCCCGAGTGGATGGTCGGAGGGAGGAGGGGGGAGGAGGAGCAGGACTGTCGTGAGGCGAGCAAGAATCAATACAGATCCGCGCCCCCGGTTATGCAAACACCCGCCAAATACAGGTGGTTGGGACTGGGTATTGTTCCTGGGGGAGGCGATGACGGGGGGGGGGGGGGGGTGTGGGAGAGAAAGACGTGAGGGTAAGCGGCGGAGGTCGTGGAGGGGAGTAAGGGAGATGATGGGGGGAGGGGTAGGGAGATGATGGGGGAGGGGTAGGGAGATGATGGGGGAGAGGTGGGGGGAGGTGAACGTGCTGAAAACGGGTTCAAACAATAAGATTACGAGGGCGAACGGTCGTGTGTGTGTGAGAGAGAGAGAGGGGGGGGGGGTGTCTCAGGTAGAGTGGATGGTGACAGTGCCTCTCATTACCTGTGTTTACCCTGAGTCCCCTGTTGAACCCACTGCCTCTCACCTGGTGCTCTCCAACTCGCTCTCACTCTCCTCACACACTCACCCACCAGTCACACACTCACTAGTTGTACTCTCACACTCAACCTCACAAGCTCACTGTCCACACACACACCCCTTCGTTAATAACCATGACTTAACAAGATTAACAGCTAACGACCTTTATCGTAGTCCACTTAACACTTACTGTACACTCGTCCACTGTAGTCCACTTAACACTTACACTCGTCCACGGTAGTCCACTTAACACTTACACTCGTCCACTGTAGTCCACTTAACACAGGGGCTCTCAACCAGGGGGGAATTCCCCCGGGGGGGGGGGGGGGAAACTGATTCGGGAGCAAGAAATATGTTCGATGAGAAATCAATCACAGAATTTTGGCCCTTGATGTGCGATTCCTACCCAAAAGTGGCAGAAAGAGCTATCCGTGCATTGCTTCCGTTTGTGTCGACATATCTTTGTGAGTCAGGCTTTTCAACTCTGTTGCAAATTAAAACGAAGCAACGTAGTAGATTAGAGGTAGAAAATGACCTGCGTTGTGCCCTTTCAAGCACTCCTCCGCGTATCCCAGAAATGGCGAAGAAAAAACAATCACAGGTTTCTCATTGACTGTAATCTTCATCTGAATAAAATTAATTACAAATTTACAATATATTGGTATTCTATTGAACTTTTTGTTTATTGCATTATGCTTCAGTTTGGTCTGTTATGTAATTCATTATAAATAAAAAAAAACTATTTTACTTTTATTCAAGTTTTATAAATCCATCAACATTTTCAATTGGCATTTAATTTGTAAAACTCCACTATAAAAATAATCCATGTAAAATTGTAAATGTATATGTACTAATATGGAAAAAATAAAGGATTTTCAGTATTATATGCAAATATTTGGAATGCACTTTTTGAGGCAGACAATCTTGGAAAGGAGTGGGGAATGACATTCTGACATATGGTGAAAGGGGTGCATGGGGCAAACAAGGTTGAGAACCACTGACTTAACACATTAATTTGCCTCTTTCATTACAATTAAGTACATTTTTACACTCATTAAACGTATCATAAGGGAGTGAAACAAAGAAACGTTCACTGTAGGAGTGAAACAAAGAAACGTTCACTGTGGGAGTGAAACAAAGAAACATTCACTGTGGGAGTGAAACAAAGAAACGTTCACTGGGAGTGAAACAAAGAAACGTTCACTGTGGGAGTGAAACAAAGAAACGTTCACTGTGGGAGTGAAACAGAAACGTTCACTGTGGGAGTGAAACAAAGAAACGTTTACTGTGGGAGTGAAACAGAAACGTTCACTGTGGGAGTGAAACAAAGAAACGTTTACCGTGGGAGTGAAGCAAAGAAACGCTTACTGTGGGAGTGAAACAAAGAAACGTTCACTGTGGGAGTGAAACAAAGAAACGTTTACTGTGGGAGTGAAACAAAGAAACGTTCACTGTGGGAGTGAAACAAAGAAACGTTTACTGTGGGAGTGAAACAAAGAAACGTTTACTGTGGGAGTGAAACAAAGAAACGTTTACTGTGGGAGTGAAACAAAGAAACGTTTACTGTGGGAGTGAAACTAGCGGATGGGAAGCAGAAACGTTTGAGCGGTGTTGACTTATCGATAATTGAGCCACTTAGTGTGAGAGCTGAGTGGGGTGGTGGGAGAGAGGGGGGGTTGTCAGCTCGGAGGAGAGGTAGGGGAGAATGAGAGGGGGGTTGTCAGCTCGGAGGAGAGGTAGGGGAGAATGAGAGGGGGGGGGGTTGTCAGCTCGGATGAGAGGGGGGGAGAATGAGAGGGGGGGGATAAGAGTTGGCCATATCAGCACGCTTCTTGACTCCCTTCCCTCACACACAGATGGCATTCTCTCTCTCTCTCTCTCTCTCTCTCTCTCTCTCTCTCTCTGATTATCTTAATCTGACCTAACATAGCCAAATTTATCCTTAACAGCAGCTAACCTAACCTATCCTTAAAATTACTCAACTTGCTCCTAGCTTAACCTAACCTAACCAATCTTAACCTAACCTAATAACTAACGTAACCTAACTTGACGTATCCTATTTTAATATAATCTAACCTAATCTCTCAACCTAACCTGACCTACCCTAACCTCTCAACCTAACCTGACCTCTCATCTGTCTTGTTAGGTTGGTATGTATATTCTTCCCAAAAGCTTTTAAGGATTATTTCTCATCTTCATTCTGTCACAATTACATGGATAAGCTTAAGCTGTCATGGTGATTCGGGGACTCCTTCACTGCTCTGGTAATTACCTCATTTATAAAAAGTTTTAGAGGTTAGTTAAGACATAATAATGTTCTTGTCCTGGCTAATGAAGCTTGGTGAGCCAGCTACAGTTTACAGTTCCCGCCAAAACTTGATGTTTACAGACGTGTTCTTTCGCGCCAAATTTATGTTTACAAGACGACCAGTTCCCGCCAAAACAGTAGTAGCCTCCTTTTATAGTTTGATGGATGGATGGAGAGAGATGGGTGAAGGGAGATGGATGGAGAGAGATGGGTGAAGGGAGATGGATGGAGTGAGATGGGTGAAGGGAGATGGGTGAAGAGAGACACCCCACGTTTGACTACCAAGAAAGTATACAGTAGTACTAGTTGGCTAGTTTATCTTAATCGCTCCGTCAACTAGCCCCATCCTCCCTCCATCTCCTAGCCCCACCCCCCTCCATCTCCTAACCCCACCCTCCCTCTATCTTTTAACCCCACCCTCCCTCCATCTCCTAGCCCCATCCTCCCTCCATCTCCTAGCCCCATCCTCCCTCCATCTCCTAGCCCCATCCACCCTCCATCTCTTAGCCCCACCCTCCCTCCATCTCCTAGCCCCACCCTCCCTCCATCTCCTAACCCCACCCTCCCTCCATCTCCTAACCCCACCCTCCCTCCATCTCCTAGCCCCATCCTCCCTCCATCTCCTAGCCCCATCCTCCCTCCATCTCCTAGCCCCATCCTCCCTCCATCTCCTAACCCCACCCTCCCTCCATCTCCTAACCCCACCCTCCCTCCATCTTTTAACCCCACCCTCCCTCCATCTCCTAGCCCCACCCTCCCTCCATCTTTTAACCCCACCCTCCCTCCATCTCCTAGCCCCATCCTCCCTCCATCTCCTAACCCCACCCTCCCTCCATCTCCTAACCCCACCCTCCCTCCATCTCCTAGCCCCACCCTCCCTCCATCTTTTAACCCCACCCTCCCTCCATCTCCTAGCCCCACCCTCCCTCCATCTCCTAACCCCACCCTCCCTCCATCTTTTAACCCCACCCTCCCTCCATCTCCTAGCCCCATCCTCCCTCCATCTCCTAACCCCACCCTCCCTCCATCTCCTAGCCCCACCCTCCCTCCATCTTTTAACCCCACCCTCCCTCCATCTCCTAGCCCCATCCTCCCTCCATCTCTTAGCCCCACCCTCCCTCCATCTCCTAGCCCCACCCTCCCTCCATCTCTTAGCCCCACCCTCCCTCCATCTCCTAGCCCCACCCTCCCTCCATCTCCTAGCCCCACCCTCCCTCCATCTCCTAGCCCCATCCTCCCTCCATCTCATAGCCCCACATATCATAGTCCCCTACGTGGACAAAGGGCTGACAATTCGTGTTTACTTGACAAACTCTACCTAAGTCTTGTTTGAACTTCGTCAGCGGACAGCGGGAGACTACCTAACCGGATTACTGAGGGATTGATGTTGGATAGCATAGGATTATTGCTGAATGGATGTGGGATTACTGCTGGAAGGATGTGGGATTACAGTTGGAAGGATTATTGCTGAAAGGATGTGGGGTTACTGCTGGAAAGATTACTTAGGATTACTGCTGGATGGATTACTAAGGATTACCGCTGGAAGGATTACTTGTGATTACTGCTGGAAGGATTATTTGGATTACTGATGGAAGGATTACATAGGATTACGTAGCCATAAATGCCATTAAATAGGATTAACTGGCCAGAAATCGGATTGTATAGGATTACAGGTCACGGTAGTGGGATTACTTGGGAAGGAATTCAACTTAACTGAGTGGCATTGGGAACGTGTAAATCGGATTAAACCCTCCTCCCCTCTTTCCCTTCTTATTTCTCCCCCTCCTCCCAGCTACCACCGCCACCACAATATTCTGCTTCCTCCCTTCCTTCTACTCTACCTCCTCCTCCTCCTCTTCTCACCCTACTTTCTTTTCCAACTGCTCGCCACCTAGCAGATGAATCGGGAACTAGACATTCCCTGGGATCATAACACTATTCTATCATATTTATCTAAATCGATCAAATATACCAGTGCATCTGTCTATCAAATATATCTGTCCAACTATCTATCTATCTATTCGGTCTAAAGTAATCTAATCTATCAATCAAACCTCCAAAATTAATTAAAAATAATCACGAATCCGTTAAAATCCAAAAATTATTTCCCAACCTAACCTACCCTACCCTACCCTACCCTTTGCCGTGACTGATTTCAAATGTAATTATGACGAAATATCTTTTAACACTGGTTCTTCCCACCAACAGTACGTGGGGAAAAAATAAATTCAATTAAAAAAACAAGAGGCATAAATGATTATCTGGTGACGTAAGATTTATACAGACACTTAAGAGAAACGATGTAGGTATATTATTGACGTTATTGTGTCCGTCTTATTTGTAATAAAACTATGCATATATACATTACAGCCATCACGGGTAGTAGGCAGATAACTCAAACCCACTTTCTCCTAATCTAACTTTAGTAAAATCTAATCTACCTTGAATAATTGCTGACCCACCCGTCACACACACACACCCCCGTCACACTCAGTCACCTACCTAACCTAACCCATTATTATAATATTAAATAAGAAGAAAAATTCGTATCCAGAACCGGTAAATTGGCTGAACCCTGAAAGAAAAATATTAAACATTGATAAAATAATTCACATTGTCGTCTTGTAAAAAAAAATTGAACCAAGATGAAAACCACAGGTGATGTCATTAAACAAATAATAAAAAAAACAACTTACTTCCAGTAGGATAATATTTTTTTTTTTTAATGTATAATGTCAAGTTTCACAACTTACTTTTGAAGAGGATAGTTGAATGAATCAATCCCTCGATGACGGAATCAAGAGTTCGTGAGACTGAAGTTGATGATATTCGGATTTGTAAACAAAGTCTTAAGAAGATGCTCTTAAGCTACCGAGACTTGACTTCCGCCTTTCCTTCCTTCCGTCTGTCCGTCCGCTGTTAGGTGTAGGAACCACAGCTAGAGGAAGTAAAGCAGTGAAAGACGGGTGGGAGGAGGGGAGCAGAAGGAGGGATTACCAGGCCAGGTGGTGTGAGACAGGTGACTTTTAGACAGGTGGTTGCCTGGGTGGAGGGGGGGGGGGGAGATGTGTTGCTCGACGCGAGGTGGAAGTTGAACTGATCCTGGTGGCTGGTGGTCTCTGTGTTCCTGCCTGCCTCTCTCTCTCTCTCTCTCTCTCTCTCTCTCTCTCTCTCTCTCTCTCTCTCTCTCTCTCTCTCTCTCTCTCGCTGAGGTAGAGATATTGGAGAGTAATGGTGATAGAGAAAGAAAAGGAGAATAAAAGAAAAAGAGGAAGAATGTGAAAGGAGAGAGAGAAAGAGAATGAGAGAATAACGAGATACTTAAAGAGAAGAGAGAACAAGAGACAAAGAGAGAACGAGGAGAGAGACAGAAAAGGAGAGGAGGGACAGAAAGTGAGAGAAGAGACAGAAAGTGAGAGGGAGGAGAGAAAAGGAAAGAAAAACAGAAAGGAGGAGAGAGAGAGAGAGGAGAACGAGAAAGAGAAGAGACAACGAGAAAGAGTGAGAGAAGAAGAGATAGAAAATGAGAGGGGGAGAGTAAAGAGAGACAGAAAGGAGGAGAAAGAAAACGAGAGAAGGAGATAGAGAAAGAGAGGGAGGAGAGCTGTGGTTGTGTCTGGCATATGAGGGTCGTGGGATGAGTTAAGACAAGGTCGGGAATGTCGGCCAATAAGCCAATTAGTGGCACCTCTTGGCACTCCCTGGACTGGCACCATTCATCACAACTCACCTCCCCCTTCTTCCCCCTTCCCCCTGTCTCTACTCCCTGTCCCTTCTCCCTTCCCCTTCTTTCTGTCGCTGCTGATTACTTCTCTCTCCATTCTCAAGGGATCGTGAGTTTATTTATCTCCCTTAACTATTAATAAAAATCGTATCTTCCAATAAACCCCTTGTTAATAAATCTCCACCACAGCTTGTTACATCTGAACACCAATCACCCTGATACTGTTTGGGGGGATGAGGTTCAGTTAGGTTCATTTAGTTTAGGTTGGATTCAGTTAGGTTCATTTAGTTTAGGTTGGGTTCAGTTAGGTTCATTTAGTTTAGGTTGGGTTCAGTTAGGTTGGGTTCAGTTAGGTTCATTTAGTTTAGGTTGGGTTCAGTTAGGTTCATTTAGTTTAGGTTGGGTTCAATTAGGTTCATTTAGTTTAGGTTGGGTTCAGTTAGGTTCATTTAGTTTAGGTTGGGTTCAGTTAAGTTAGGTTCATTTAGTTTAGGTTGGGTTCAGTTAAGTTAGCGTCAGGGTGGTTAATCTTTGGGTGAAATAAGTGGACCTCTGGGCTGTGAACTCTCCCATTAATCTGAGGGTCAACTTTCAGCCCCCTATTTTAAGCACAGTACATGACGTTAGAATTGGAGATTACTGTAACCAAGATGTTTTTTATTGGGTCCAGAAGGTTGGTGGGATAAAACATATAACGTAAGTGTAGTGTGGGAGTCTGGCTTTTTACTATAGTTACCCCTCCAGCCTCCATGCTTTGTTATTGTTTTTTCCTATGAGTGTTGCTGATGCTGTTCTTGTTGCTGCTTCTGTTATTATTATTATTATTAGTAGTAGTCTTACACTATTATTTTTCTTCCTGGGGCCAAATGAGTGAATGTCAGCATAGTAGAGTCTTGGTTTAATTTTTCCTCCATTTTGCCCTCCATCACTGTAATTCCTGGTTCTCAAGGCCAAAGTTTACAGATGGTAAAATATATAATGAGAATCCATTACTGTGTCGTAGTGCGAAATATTATATAGAAGATCCCTTGTATTGGGTCGTAGTGCGAAATATTATATAGAAGACCCCCTGACGGAGACACGATGATCCTTCCCATACTGGCCAGATATTTTGTAAATAATATTGATTATGTGTTAAAGGAATATCCTTCCTTCCTTAGGCTTTAGTAAGCCCCTTTATAATATTTATACTGTATATACTTTTCACACTTGCCAGATGATTCTGGTGTCATTGTACAGGGGTACCTAGTGACAGCACTAGGATCCTGCTTCCTCTATCAAGGAATAAACAATTGAAATTGAATAGAATTGATCCCTTATGTTAGGTTCAGGCAGACATGGGGTGATAGGGCGGTTGTGGTTCATGTTGTGCATCTGTTAACATAATGATAGTGGCTTCTGAAGGGGGGGAGGGTGGGGGAAGATAAGGAGGGCGAGGGAGGAGGGTATGGGGGGAAGGGAGAGGGGGTATAGATAAGGTGACAGATTCATCCCTAGGGGAACCTCTCATGAATAAGGGAGCTTTATATAACTTGTGCTGCTTCCTCCTCTTTCCCGCCTCCTACTTCTTCTCCTGGCTTCCTTCTCCTTCTCCCTCCTTTTTTCCCTCCTCCCTTCCTTCTTCTCTTGCCATCGTTTGTTTCCTTCTTCATCTTATCCATCCTCTTTCCTCCTCATATCATCATGTCTTTCCTTCTTCCTCTTTAGTTGTTATTTCTCCTTTTTTCATGTTCTTTCATTTTCATACTTCCTCCTTCCTTACTTCCTCCTTCCTTAGTTCCTCCTTCCTTACTTCCTCCTTCCTTACTTCCTCCTTCCTTAGTTCCTCCTTCCTTAGTTCCTCCTTCCTTACTTCCTCCTTCCTTAGTTCCTCCTTCCTTAGTTCCTCCTTCCTTAGTTCCTCCTTCTATAGTTCCTCCCTCCTTACTTCCTCCTTCCTTACTTCCTCCTTCCTTACTTCCTCCTTCCTTAGTTCCTCCTTCCTTACTTCCTCCTTCCTTTCCCACTCTCTTATTGCTTCCCCACCACTCTCTCTCTCTCTCGTCAAAAATAGTGAAAAATAATCCATATATAAATGGGTAAATTAAAAAGTAAATGAATAAATAATGAAATGAAAAATGAAGAAATACAATAGTAACAAGATAACATACATACATAACATACATACATTACATACATACATACATTACATACATACATACATACATACATACATAAACAAATGAAAAAATATGAGGCATGAAAGACGAATAAAAAATAATTAGAATAAGACTAAGTGAATGTTGAGTATGAAATTAATAATAGAACAAAATAATGGGTCAGTTAGTTGGTCAATCTAACAGTTATTGAGTCACTCAGTCGGCCAGTCAATCATGTAAACAGTCAGTCAACCAACCAATTTTGTCAAAATTTCGCAGCCAACAAAACAACACCCTGTATTTTGGTTCTACAATGACCGGCATAAAAAGTGAAACGAGCAAGAAATGGTAAATGGAATACTGTAATTAATTTGATTATTACCGGAGTGTGGTGAATTTCATTACCCAGAGTGATTGAGTCTCGGTGCCTAGCTTCCCTCCCTAAAAAAAAGTGTCAAGATTTTTATCGTTTCTCCAGTGTGGATTTTTTTCCTTCGCTTTCTCTCGCTTTTATATTATTTTTTTTTTATTATTTATTTTTTACTTAGAAATAATTTTTGAAATGTGGCTGCCTCCAATTTTTTTTACTGCTTTGGTGTGTGTAACAAATAATAATAATAATAAACTGTTTATTAATAGAGTTGCAACCGGTGGCTGAAAATATACAGACTTACATTTGATTTAGACATAATGATATAATGTGCATTGAATACATTTACAGGGCTGTACAGTACATAAATCAGGAGTTGTTTATTATTTTAACAATAGATGCATGTGTGTGTGTGTGTGTTTGTGCATAAGTATTTACATGTGAGTAATGCCTGTGTTGTTTGCTTGTCCATCTCACACATCATACCCATAATTCACTTGGTCCACACTGCTTCCATGCTCTTGTGTACCAATTAACTCAGTACATGACCAACATTTATGTAACTTGGACAGTACTCCAGCAACCTGAGATTTGGTCACATTTTTTGTGATGCCATATGGCAGCAGGGAGTACCAGCAGACAAAACATTATGCTTCCACTATCTCCCCAGGTGGTAGTACTGTGGGGTGCGTTTGTGTTCTCACTCAGGATGGGATGGAGAAAGGAAACTCACAATGTGCTCTCTGTATACATGTTGTATTGGATGTACAATGCAGCTTGGTGCTGGGAAGTGGCAGCATGGTTACAAGCGTTGAGTAGAGAGGGCTGGTTGGTGAGGGTGCTCAGAGGAGGACCAGCTTGTGGGTCGCCATGCTCGCTGGCGGGAGCGAGGACCGCCAAGCAGGCGGAGGAGGAGGAGGTGTTGCTGGCTGGTTGGTGTAGGTAGAAAGAGAAAGGTCACCACGAGGTCGGGTCTTATATAGCGGAGGTAGACGTGGCTTAGTAGTTGACCTCCGTCATGTAAGGCGGCGCTGGTTGACCTAGACCACGAGGCATACACTGGGGAATTCGCGGGATCGGCTACTCAGCGACAAACAGTGTTTGTAGGGGAGAAATCCACTACAGTACCTCCCTGTGTGATAGCTGCCTAATACCTATAGGTGATTGAACCTTGAAACCTTAAGTACAGTATATTATAACAGTCCAAAGCTAACCTAATGATATAATAATGGGCTTTGATAGTTGGACAACTAACTAACCTAACTCAGTACCATGATCTAACCTAACCTATTACTGCACAGTATTATCTTTTTCACAACCACAGGAAATTTGCTTTTTATTACTGTACTAATGTGAGTTTCCTCTAGGCATGAAAGACTACTTGGAACGGTATGGCCCAACTATAGTGAATATCTCAAAGACCTTCAGTCCTGCTCCTTCCTGGGTTCCAGAAGACTTGGGTAAGGTCATCGAGCAGGTGGACAGCTTGGTGCCGAAGGAAAAACTTGTGGTAAGGAATAACATGTTTTTAACCCTGGAACTTAAAGATTTACATTAGTTTCTTGATGGGATTTAATATTGACTACTCTGGTTGGTGGGATTCAATATTTACTGTACTCTGGTTGGTGGGATTCAATATTTACTGTACTCTGGTTGGTGGAATTCAATATTTACTGTACTCTGGTTGATGAGATTTAATATTTACTGTACTCTGGTTGGTGGGATTGAATATTTACTGTACTCTGGTTGGTGGGATTGAATATTTACTGTACTCTGGTTGGTGGGATTTAATATTTACTGTACTCTGGTTGGTGGGATTTAATATTTACTGTACTCTGGTTGGTGGGATTTAATATTTACTGTACTCTGGTTGGTGGGATTCAATATTTACTGTACTCTGGTTGGTGGGATTTAATATTTACTGTACTCTGGTTGGTGGGATTCAATATTTACTGTACTCTGGTTGGTGGGATTTAATATTTACTGTACTCTGGTTGGTGGGATTTAATATTTACTGTACTCTGGTTGGTGGGATTTAATATTTACTGTACTCTGGTTGGTGGGATTCAATATTTACTGTACTCTGGTTGGTGGGATTCAATATTTACTGTACTCTGGTTGGTGGGATTTAAGATTTACTTTGATTGATTTATCTGTTATCATAACAAGTGATGATTATTTTAACTACGGTATTTGGCTGTACAGTACAGTATACTGTAAGTGATGGGACGTTGTTAGCCCTTTTGTGGTCTTTTGATGCAAATTGCATTACTAAGCACTCCTGTGCTGGCACAGCCCCTCCCACTCAGCAGTACTGTATCTCACACTGAGAGCACCCATCCTGTAAGCAGAAATGCTGGAACAGTGGACTGGGCCTTTCAACTACCTATGCTTCTCCCACTAGCCTCGTGGGCTCCCAGATGCATCCCTAATGGTCCAATTTGGGTCTGGATAACTACCCAGAGTTTATTGAAATGGAAAACCAGTTACTGTTACCAATGCAACCTGCATCCAAAGACTGCAACGGGGTGGGACTTCTGACCATGGCCAGGAGTACCGGAGAGTTAATAGAGTTTTAGGGATTCTGTTAATAAGTGTTTAAAAATTTATCCCCAAATCCCATTTTACAGCCTAATGGTGTGAGTAATGTGAACACTGAGCTTGGCAGGACTTACTCTCGGTCACATATAAGCATTTGTGGCATTAAATCTACCCACGGACGAGCCAAATAGTAGTTATAGCATAGTACAGTACTGTATTTATCTTTGTAATGTATCTCCATATTAAGATACTCGTCCATAAAATAGAGAGAACTAACGGCAAAGATTCCCATCAAACAGAAGCAGCTGTTAAACTCGTAACACACATGTAGAGTTTGGATTTTCCAACTAGAGATCTTGTACAGTACTTAAGTCACCTGAATATTTTTTACCCCTCATTGTAACTACCCTGAAGTTTTACCATCCTGGAGTTATTTTGGGATGGGGGGACACACAACTGTAATGCACACACATGGAAAACATTACCCAAACCCCACTGATGTTACCTCATGCCATTGCAGGAACGCAGAGACATGAGAGACAAACGACTGGCAGCTCTTGCCAAGCTGAAGAAAGACCTGAAGGAACAAGAAAAACCTGAAAAGCTATAAATGAAGTCAATATGATGATGACATGAGCATAAATAATAACCATGTGTAAAAGTGATCAATAATGAGAAAGGGTAAATGGCATGAATGATTTTGATAAGGAGAATGATTATGCTAAGATGAAGGAGAATGATTATGTTAAGGAAAAGGTAATTATCTTAAGGAGAAGAATTGTTAAATTTAAGGAGAAGGAGGATTATGTTAAGATGAAAAAAATGTTCAATATTTAAGGAGAAGGATTATTAAGGAAAATAATAATGATTATCTTAAGAAACAAGATCATCAGGAATAAATTGCTATCCTCACTTTGTTGACAAGGGTTCAAACATTTGTTAAACTATTTACTGTACACTGACGTATATGAGTAAAAGGAATTCTCATATGCTATAGAGTTACATTCACTGAATATATTATTACTTTAGTTTATGGAAATTTGGATGATGTTATGAGTTATTAGAGAGTTAATAATTTTTGTAAGATTACTGTATTCAAATTAAAAATTGACAACTATGTACAGTAAAACCACCATAATTCATACTCCCCTATTTTGAAATCACTCATAATTCATAATGTTTTGCTGTTACAAAATATGTTACAAATTTTATAATATTTTGTAAAATTTCGAATTACTGTATGAGAATTTATGAATATGTATGATGCACAAGTCACCATTGAATGCGACCGTCTGTGTCAGTGTAAACAAGTACAGTGGGGTATGCTATAACGAATCTAATTGGTTCTAGAACCTTGTTCGTTATAGCATTCGTTCGTTATAGGATTAATCCGTTCCAGGCCCCCAAATACAACCACTTAACACTGAAAAATATAATATAAAATTGTAAAAATTGTAAATAAGTGCATAAATATGCATCTGAACCCCTGAAATAAAGAATATCATTAATACTTGCAATAAAAATACAATATATTAGTAAAAAAAAAAAAAGAAAAAGAAAAAAAAAAAAAAAAAAAAATTTAAATGTTCGTTGTAGGAGTTTCGTTCGTTATAGCATTCTCAATTTTATAGGTAAAACCGTTCGTTATAGGAATATTCGTAGTAGGATCCGTTCGTTATAGCATACCCCACTGTACAGTATATGCGTGTCGGTCAATTCATATAGGTCTACCATTCAAGCCTTTTCCACTTGATTTTCCATCATTGTCCAGTGTTTCAGCCATTATGTCTGATAACCCTAAACTTGGTTCTCTACTTAGAAACGTTTACATTTTTATTGGGATGAGTAATGGAAAAGTACCATTGTTTTGTTTGTTTTTCCCTCAGATGGTGCACCTCTTAATTCATAAAGGCTAGGGCCTCTTATTATTTTTAATTTTGGGAGTTTTATTGTATAAGATTTTGTTGTTTTGGGTTCCGTGACATACCGTATATACCCGTGTATAGCACGAGTTCTTAAGACCCAATTTTTTGGCAAAAAGTTGGGGTCGACGTCTATACGGGAAATAGTTTCGTTAGGTTGAAAAATATTTACCAGTAACTACCAGTAAACAATGGAAACGACGCACCAACGCACCACCCGCTGTGAGTGTCGGTACAGTTGCCAGGGCAGATCTCTTGCGTCATCATAGCAAGCCCAAAGTAGCCAAATGCATGGTATGGTATTCACAGGAGTATGTAAAACATAAAGTATTCATTTTTAAAAGTTTATTTATAGATACATAAATTGTTGTTAATTAAATTTGAAACATCAATCTTTGTTAATTAAATTTGAAACAAAAGAAAAATACGATACCTTATTTATAAATATTTTCATTGAAGTATTACATCACAAGTATATTTTACCTTAACTGTGCCTGAATGAATATATTCTCAGAAATAAATATGGAAATGTAATATTTTTGCTGAAATGACGTACGTATTACAGTGGAAAGTGGGATAAAATTGTGACGAAAACAATGACTTTCACTTTCTTTCGTCGTTCAAAAGATTTTACCGCAATCGCTTTTCGAATGGTTTTCAGTTAAAAAACTGTTGTATTACAATAATATTCTATCCTAATTGACTTGAATAAATACTATGATACCATATTTCTGAATTATTTTCATTAAAATCCATCAAAATCATTTTCCTTGTCATCATCTGCAGCGCCAAACAGCTCCTCTCCTTGAACAGCATCGTCATATGGATCAACACCATCATCAGCCATAGGATCATCAATATCTTCATCCTCATTCACGCTCTCATTAGCCTCATAATCCCACAACAAGTCGTCTTCTGTTCCATCAAGAGCATTCGAAATCCCACATTTCTTAAAAGATTTCACCACAATTTCTGGTCTGATTGCATCCCAGGCCTCTACAATCCATTCACATAATGTTGCTAGTGATGGAGCTTGGATGTTGCCTCCCTTTGTGTATGTCTTATCGCCTTCTATCATCCAGTTGTTCCACTTCACTCTTACCGCATCTTCAAATGGTTTGTTTATGGAAACATCCAGTGGTTGGACAAGACTTGTTAATCCACCAGGAATCACAGCTGTATCAGTGTTTTCCTTCCTAATCCCAGCAGTAACACTGTCAACAAGATGTGACCGAAACACATCCCACACAAGAAGACTTTTTTCTTTGCGCAGTCCCCCTGGTCTAAAGTGCCAGACTTTTTTAAGCCATATTTGTATGCCGCCTTCATCCATCCATCCTTTCTCGTGCACATGGATGATTAAAAAAATGCTGTCTGACTTGCAACACTGTTGGTAGGGTCAGGTGGTTCTAACGGCACCTGCCAGTACCCGGTAATCAAATTTATAACAGTGTCTAACCTCAATTACTGTAGTTTATCTGATGTAGGCACTATGAAGTAAAAAATACCAGTTTAAGTGAGAAATTGGAAGAGAATAAAGAAGAAAGATGTCGTTGGGCTATTTTTGGTAGGGCTGAGGGAGAGAGTACCAGCTGTTTGGTCTTTTTTGGCGGGAGAGTCACGCAAATAACCGTAGTACTGGTATTTGTTTGGTGTCTTCTGTATTTTTAAAAATGAATACTTGTTAATTAAAAGTACCGTAACATTGTATTATATACAAACTTGTCATATTTCTGGAAAATAAGAAGCAAGAAAATAAAAATATACCGGTAAACACAATTTCAACGTACGCTAAAATTAAAAGCTGCTTAAGAAGGGCCGATGCAAACACAAAGCCTCCGTGACCAGGGCTCTGCCGTATCAGCTAGACAGTACACGTGTTTTTCGAATCGTTTTCAGTTAAAAAACTGTTACATCACAAGTGAATTAGGAGAGAATATTATTGTAATACAACAGTTTTTAACTGAAAACCATTCGAAAAGCGATTACGGTAACATCTTTTCAACGAAAGAAAGCGAAAGTCATTGTTTTTGTCACGATTTTATCCCACTTTCCACTATAATACGTACGTCATTTCAGCAAAAATATTACATTTCCATATTCTCAGAAATAAATAGTAGTTTTGCTGAAATGTGATGTACTTCAATGTAAATTAGGATAAACTACATGACGAAAACAGAAGACTTTACCAAACCTTTCGATGTTCAAGATATGTTACTCGTTTTTTAATAGTTTTCGGTTAAAATACTGTTATATTAGTGATATTCTATTCATACTGTGGTTGATGTAATACATTCACGGAAATGTAATATTTTTTGCTGAAATGACGTACGTAATACAGTGGAAAGTGGGATAAAATTGTGACGAAAACAATGAATTTCGCTTTCTTTCAAAATATGTTACCGTAATCGCTTTTCGAATGGTTTAGTTAGAAAACTGTTGTATTACAATAATATTCCCTCCTAATTGACTTGAATTGACTTCAGAGGCAACTGAAGATGTCTTGAATAAAGACGAAAGCTAAGGTGCTCCGTTGTTTCCATTTTCCCCGTGTGATTTTATCAAGATTTATCTTATCCACGTTTTCATTGTGGATTTACATGATATATATATATATACTTGTATAAAGGATAATTGGAATATGAAGACAAAAATTATGGAATATACTACAGTAGTTTTTACAAATTTATATCATTTGGAATAATTTACTTACTTTTGAAATATTATTCATGGAAGACACTTTTGTAAATGACAGCCTGTTAACTGGTGGTGTAAAATGATACTGTATTAAGTGACCTTCAGAATCTTTTACGTAGGCATTGGTTAATTGTTTGGCAAAAGAGTGTGTGTGGGTGTGTGTTTGTAATATACAGGTACGTAGTTACAATGGTTGTGTTTATTCTTAATGTTGGGATTTCTATCAACTAAGGAAATTTTTTATTGTTGGAATGATCAGTATCTGTCACAGCTGCAAGTGAGTACAGTACATTGTCTTTTTAATATACTGTATTTTCTTGACGAGGAAAGTTTAGATGCAGGGCCGGTGCTAGGAATTGCGGGGCCCAATTAGAAAATTGATAGTGGGGCCCTCTACTCTACAAAGTCGAAGATTGATGTTTTATATTTCGTGTAGTATGCCCGCCTTAGCCAAAAAGCATTAATTACTTGATATAATAAAAGTTTAAAAACAGTATAAAAGTTTTGATTTTTTATTACAAGTTAAGACAATTACAGACAAACTGTTTATGCACGGACCTTTTAGAAACACACTTTTCTGGCTTTTTTATTTGCAAAATCTTTCAAAATCATTTTAAAGTCAAGGGTTTTGGTAATGTCACTTTCTATAGATAGCATCGCCAAATTGTTTAGTCTTTCTTGTGAAATTGTTGACCGTAAGTATGTTTTAATCAGTTTTAGTTTAGAAAAACTTCTCTCACCCGATGCGACTGTTACGGGCATTGTTAAGTAAATTCTCAAAGCAACAAAAACATTAGGAAATGCAGTGAATCGATTGTTTACTACCAGGTATTCAAACAGGGCTTGGGGCTTGGCGACACTGGTGGGCAGAAAAGTTTTCAGAGCTTCAAGTTCTTCAGCCAACAGATAACCATCTACATCTTTACTTGTTACAGTACCTACCTCTACATCAGTGTTCTGTTTTAGTTTGGTGTCAATTAAAGCTGCTTCAAGGTCTACTGTGTGTTTCCATATTTCTGCCTTTTGTAAGCCCTGAAAGTTATTTAAAAATCCAAATAATTTTATATGGCTTTTAAGCTGCATAAATCTAGATTCTAGAGATTGAATAGCTTTGTCTAGCACTAAGGTAAAGCACTGAACTCTATATGCTTCTTTTGGATCATCGAAAGCTTGATCTTTTGCCTCATATGAAAACATTCTCTTCCTTCTTTGTAGTCGTTTATCTTGAAATTTCCTAAATTCTAGTGGTAATTCAACAGCTTCAGCCAAATCATTTGCGCCTATTAGGACATCATTAAAACCACTCTCTCTATATTTTCTTAGCCGTGATAATAGTTTTTCAAATGACTCCATGCCTTCATCAATGTCCTTTGTTTTACCTTGTAGTTCCTTGCTAACATAGTTAACTTTAAAAAGTAAATCATGCCAAAATATCAAAGAAACTAAAAATTTATAGTCTTTTAGCTGGTTTGCTAAACCTTCTGTCTCTGCTTTTACCTTGGGCTCATCTGTTATCTCTGATGTTTCCACAAGTGCATCATATACTTCTCCAACCTGATCCCATAAAATAAAAACCACACAATGTTTATCACCACTTCACCGGACAAAAAAAGCTTTAACCGGACATATAACACTTTGGCATGGATAGCACACCGCTACGTACGCAAAGATTCGGTTACCTACATAGAGCTATATGTGCTTGCATGTGCTCAGAATCACAAGTCATTTTCTGATTCATCATCGCTATTGTCGCTATCAATCATGTACTCAGGATCAACAATTATCATCACTGTCCAGCACAAAAATTATAAACAAACCATGCCTCGGTCGCCACCCAGTGGCCATGCTTCTCATTTTCAAGGTCAACACTGCAAAACTCATCTCAAATCATGTCTATGGCAACGACCGGAGTTTTGTCACTGTCTGACGATGATCACTGATTCACTGGTTATTACAGGACATGCTGATATACACAGCACAACGTTATCACTCGTATTCCCCCTGAAAACAGCCAAAAATACAGACCCGACACACTTACACCGTCCAAGCGTTGGGAGAGAGTGAAAACTGTGTTCTGATTGGCTCGCACCCTTCCCGCTCCTGTAAATTATTATGAAAGTCAGGGCGTGTGGACCAACACCAGAGTTAATTCCCTTGGACTTTTGACAAAACAGAAAATTCTCGCACGTGACTGGGATCTATTATTTTGATGACAATAACAATGATTTTGTGTCTAACGTTAGCTTTTTTACCAATATCGTATACAGTTTAAAACTAACACACGTGTGTGCGGGGCCCCCTTGCGGCGCGGGGCCCAATTTGATTAAATTGGTCAAATAGGCTTAAAACCGGCCCTGTTTAGATGTATAAGAGTTTGTATAGCCAGATAAAGGTGACCCAATCAAGTATAGATGATGTGTCTGTTATTGATTATATGCCACTTAGATGATTCCCAAGTGGACGATTTAACCTAACCTTAGACCTTACCTAACCCAATCGTCGAAGTGGGATGACAAAAATCACGTAAAACAGACGATCGTCCAGGTGGGAATCATCTATGCAGGATTACTCCATTTTACCAGGATGTCTTCTCTTAGTGGGTCATAAATTGAGGTTCATTTTTGGTTTCTGGATGAGCTAAACTTACCTTCTCTGTGGATATGACATAAAACATTTTGAGGTTCACTTTTTATTTGAGGATGAGAAAATCAAGGGCCACTTAATCCTTTTTTCAAGTCAATTTGCTAATGGTCACATTTCTTATTCTCTGCCTCGGTTAGTTCAGCTGCGTAACTTGAATTCTGAAAGTTAGTTTATTTTGTACATTGTTTGACTATTGGTGACAAAGAGGATTAAGTAAAAAGCAAAATACAGGGTACCTGAATATCGGTTACCTGTACCTGTAAATTGTCTTGAGAGGCATTACGTCAGTGAGGAGAGTTAATAGGGATTTGATTCATTACAAGTATTTGGGTTTAGTCCACTTTACAAAAACATTATATTGGCAGCAAAAGGGATGGCAGCTTAGTTGAAGATGAGTCGGGTGAAGTAAGTCCAATCGGGTAATCACAGCCAACCCCCAAAAGCCTGGAAAACAGCCATAAGATACTGATGATGATAAAAGAGGAGAGAGAGAGAATAAATGAAGTGTTTGTATTTTGAAGTATATGTATGCATGTTGGAGCTCTTATGCATCGGTGTGTTGTGGTGTATGTCTTATGTATGAGTGTGGTGTATGTATGTTTTGTAACCTTGCATATACCCAGGTGCTGTACTTGTATGAATGTGTATAAGTGTCTAATTATATTTTCCTTTGTGGTTTGTGTGCATCTGTACATAAGTCCTTCTATTTAACAACTTGCTGCTTTTGTGATAGTTTGTGAGTTTATATCATTCCAATAACTGGTGATAGAGAGAGAGATTGTGATCAGTAGGGGATGGGGATATTACAGTAATTCAGAAACAGCTGCATAGATATAGGTACAAGTACAAGCACAAGTACAAAGGTTTCAGAGTTGGAACAGCACACACACACTGTATACCATAATGTTGGGAAGCTTAAAATTTTTACCTGTTCATTATTATAACCCCCAAGCTTATTTCATCTCAAGATTAATGACACTTTTGCTGACCTAACCTGACCCCCCCCCCCCCCCCGATAACATTAGTGTCTAATCCTCAGTTGATATAAGCTGGGGGCTAAACTTCTGGTGATCCTAAAAAAAAGGGAAACAAAAGAAAAGATATTTTGATAATTGCAACAATATCCAAAGTACCTGTTCATTAAAGCAATCGTACCTGTTGAGGAATAAATTTGGCTGCTGCAACATCTACTGACATTAACCACTTGTGTACGGGGGTCGCCTCTGAACCGAGTAAAAATGTCTGGATGTTGGCCAAATAAAATGTTAAAAGTGGTGTCCCTGTAGTGAAGAGATTAAGTGAGAACAGTATCTTGATTTTGTTAATAGTTATTTTTATATATACATTATACTTATTGAATTAACCTTTAGTATAATTCACTTGGAGAAATGTGTTAATGTCACTGCCACAAATCTAGGGAAAAAGGTCACTTAATCTAACCCAACCTAACCAAGCAAAAATTTTACTTTTTTCTGTGACTTTTCTTCCTGTCACCAGTGCCTCGCCCACCAAGTGTTCAAGATAAAGAACATCTAATAAAAATAATATAAGAGTTAACCGGCATTTGATTTCTATTTTATTCGAAAAACCTCAAAGGACTTTTAAGAGATAATTTATTGTACTTTACCAGATTTCTTAGAATTTTAGTTGAATGTAATACTGTTATGTTTTCTATGCAAGAACAATTTAAGTAATGTTTGACAATTTAACCTAAGCAAACCTTTTTTCTTCAAGTGGGATGGCAGAAATCATATAAAACAGACAATCATGCAGATGGGAATTGTCCACATGAGGTGACATCTTCTGCAGAGGGAACCTGGATCTTGTTGTGGCATATTCAGGTGAGTTCTGGCTTTATTCAACTGTTTAAGGATACTTGTACTAGGGTGCTTGAGAAGGTTTACTTTCAATAGGTCTTGTTCAGGTGGCCTCCTGTTCAGATTTCCTTTTCTTATCTTTTTTTTCTTCACTAAACATCCGGTATATATTACACTTTTTATCAAGCTTGTACATTGTAGGTTTATCAATTAGCCTCATATGCAAATTTCTTCACCAATAAAAGGTTATAGAATTCTGTACATATTTGTAAGTTAAATGACAGTATGTATTCATTTAATTTGGATTTCACATGTACTGTACCTCATTAGCAACCATCATTTATCACTGGATGATATAAATATAAAGTGTTTAGCTTGCCCTGATAACATGGCACTTATTTTTCCCCTTGAGGTAAAAGTCTAGAGCAGGGGAGGATGTAATTTACTATACTATGAGACCAATTTTTTTTTTTTATTATTTCCCTTGAAAATTTGAGATGATAATTATACACTACTGTCTGTCTGTCTGTCTGTCTTTGTGGAGGGAGTAATGTCTATAGTTATACAATAATTTCATTTTACATCCACTAATCATTGTAAACTTTCTGTACTGACTCACAATAGTTATTAATATTTGTACTTTTCATAATAGTTTGTATTATAACTGTGATGCTAGTTTCTTGAATCATTTCGTAACAAATATGAAGTTTTTGATTGAAGATTGTTTATATATTTTCTAATTTAAAATTAGTTGTAATCTCTGTGAAATATATAGTACAGGGGGCCCCCAAATTCGCAGGAGTTAGGTTCTCAAAGTGGCCGCGAAAAACATTTGCTGGGGGAGGGGGGGGGGAGGACATTTTTACTTGTGTACAAAGAAAGAAATGTGTTTGCCCTTCGGATAATTATTTCTTTTACCTATGATTGGTATGTTTTAAAAGAGTAACTGTGATTGGTTTACTGACCCACAGGAAGATTCGCCCACAGAGTTTGCATTTGAGTTACAATACCCTAATATATGGGGGATTTACAATATTGTTAGCAGTTTTTAAGTTTGAATACTGTAAGTTGGTTACAACATCATCCCATCATCACCATCATCGTCATTACTGTCATCACTCTCCTCCCCATTTACGTATAGGAATATCATTCTACGGTAGAGGAAGGCCCCTATTGATTTTAATGTCAAAGTTCTTTAATGCTAAAAATATCAATCTGGTTTCCACAAGACAACTGGAGCTTCTGTTTAGTTGTGAGAGTCTGTGGTTGTGGAGAGGGACCAGAGAATGTCTGTTAGATTATTATTTGATGCAACATTACATAGATAATGAGATAGATTATAGATGTAGATTATATATACAAGGTGTTTCGTAAATACCTTTCATAAATTAGGTGGTGTATTCCTGAGACGTAAATAAAGATAAATGACTTAATGACCAAACTGTCAATTCTCAATAGTTTCAGTTACAGCACATGACAAGTTTGGTAGTAATATGATGAAACCTATATGGGGTGTATATGAAACATCCAATACACTGTCCTAGTGACAATTATTAACAATAATAATGCCATATGATTTGTATTAGTATTAACATTTAGAGGAAATGTTCAAGTTCTGCCCCTCTTGCTCAATGCAGGCCTCAGTCCGTCGCACTAGTGAGTGTCTCACTTTCAAAGACCCCAGGGGTGTTGAGAATGTTTGCCACACTGCCCTGTACAGGCTCCACAATTCCTCATGGTTTGTGAACCTCTGTAACATACACCTTGCTTTTTATGTGACCTCACAGGTAGAAATCAAGGGGATTTATGTCAGGTAACCGTAGGTTTCATCACATTCCTATCAAACTTGTCATGTGCTGTAATTCTGAAACTATTGAGAATTGACAATTTGGTCATTTAGTAATTTATCTTCATTTATGTCTCAGGAATACACCCCTGGATTATGAAAGGTATTTATGGAACACCCTGTAGATACAATATACATAGATAGATACATAGGTAGATGCAAGGTAAGTAGACAAATATGTAGATAGAAAAGTAAACATAAACAATGCAGGTATACATACAGTGGTAAAAAGTGAGACAAATGTGACCAAGGATAACCCAAGAAAGTCATTTTGAATTCAGTTCCAGTGATCACTTGAAAAATCTGCAAGTGTATGTCAGGTTAGGTGAGGCCACAAATGGTTAGGGTAGATTAGGCTAAAGCAAGTTAATATATGTTCGGAAGTTAGGCCAAGCTAGTTCAGGTTAAGTTAGGTTAGGTGAGGCTAGTTTAGGTTAGGCCAGGCTGAACTAGGATATGCTAGTTTTGGTTAAGGTACAGTTTGGTTTTGCAAGACTTGGTAGGATAAGTTTGGTTAGGTTTACTTTCATTCGACTTGGTTGGAATTGGTTAATTTTAAGGTGAAAAATCTGGAGCCTTCAGGTGTTAGCTTGGTTTACTTGCTATTGTCTGCTCCTCTAACACCATTTGAATTGAATAGATACAGTAACTATAAAATGAAAAAAATGTGGTAACTACGTTATTTATAGAATCAACATACAGTACTCTAGTTATAAAAAAAGAAATGGAAATCTTTCTAGTCTAGTGATACAACCCAGTATTATCTCCAAAGAATATTTTTAGTTTCTTTATCATTTGTGTTGATTAGGTGAGATTAAATTACTTTTGTTCCTGTGTGAAGTTCCAACTACAAATGTCATGTGTCAGCTCCAGCTAGTTACTGTGTGTGTGGTGCATTTTTTAGTTACACTGTTCCTTATTATAAATACAGTAATAATAATTAACGGTTTACTGAACATACAAATACTCAAAAGCTGAAAATATGCAGTACAAAAGAAAATGTATGGTCCAGTACATTATTGTGGGAAGAAAATTAAACACAAGCTTTCAGTGCAAATTTATTACACAAAAGGACAAATTAGTACGAATAACTTTTTTCCTTATTTTTTACGGGGAATAGCCCACCTGGGCACAGGTCATCGACCCACAGCGGGTCCTGGGGGGGGGGGGGGGTGTATAAGAGTAGAAAAAAATTAAAAATAGAAAAGGGAAAGGTTGTATTACTCTACACCACAATGATGCTGGAAAACCATCTTTTTAAAGTGAGATATTGTATGAGTATGGAAACACACACAAGAAGGCAGAGCATTCCACAGTTTGGCTGTTTCAGGAAAGAAGGATGTACTATAAAGGGTTATTCTAGCATGACCGACATCCACACACTCCACAGAGAAAGAGTGGGCACCACGGGCAAGACCAGTGTTACAAGCCCACAGCCTTGCCGGCGGTACACAGGATTCCAAATCCACCGAACATGCCCGTTAAAGTACCTGTAAAAGAAAGAGACTGAAGCAACATTGCGGCGAAGAGAAAGGGAAGAAAGAGTGTCAACTAAAGGAGGAGAGTTAATAAGATGAAATGCCTTGATTCCACTCAATCTAACATTTGGACAGAAAAAGAGCCACCCCAGATAATAGAGCAGTACTCCAAGTTAGGAGGAATGAATCCCTTAAATACTTGAAGCATCTGCTCAGGAGTTAAGTAGCTATGGCATCTACACAGCATTCCCAGCTTTCAGGAGGAAACTTTAGCAATTTTGAGGATGTACAGTACAGTATTCAGATAAAATGGCATGTCTGTCAAATTTGGAGAAAAATAGCGTAAACAAATTTCATTAAGTGAAGGGAAGGGAGTCAGGTATGTCAGGTCAAAACTTATATTTCTTGATGTGAATAGTAGATGATAAGAAAAGGATTAGATTTTCATTAGTTTAGGTTAACTTGGCCCTCTCCCATTAACCTAGTGACTTTTTTTTATTATTATTTTACTCCTTGTTTGACAGTTGTGCCACATTCTCTTACATCAAATTTTCACTGAGGTAAGGCTGGTGCTGTTCTTGTAGAAGTCTGAACCGGGCTGTATGGGTTCAGTGCAGCAGGTATGATGTCAAACAGCAACTTATGGGCGATTAATCCTGGTTCTTAAAAGGTGGGGGTGGCAAGGAAGGTGAAGTAGGTTTGTCCTGGACTGATAGAGGAGTATAATGTGATGGTGGGAGGGGTAGTGTGCCACTCAATAGGGGAGATGGGAAACATTCTTGCACTCACTTCTACATTTTCTCTACTAGCTAGTCATGTTAATATGATGGTGTTCATATAGTAAGAGTTTTCAGTTAAGAGATCATTTCAAAGGTATTTCAAACACAGAAAAACCCACATACACACAGAGAAAGATATTATTACATTCAGAAGCCGTTAGTCAATAATCAACTTACACATTTACTTTGATTCAGTAAGTACAGTATAGTATACAGTATAGGCAATACAGGTATGCAATTTTCATGCACATACACATTGGTTTACAGACACTTGTATCTTACCTACTTGGTGTGATTGTTGTGTGCATTTTCATAATCATTCTTGAGCTATGAAGGTGCATAAACTATACGCTGGATGCTAGTGGAACTAACCTATCCTAACCTAAGTTAACCCAACCTAGCAACCTAAATTGAGCTAACCTAATATCCTAACTTAACCTAACAACCAAAATGACAAAAACTACACAGAGACCCTTCCTTAACTATCCATATGTTAATGTTGCACCAGTTAAGATTCAAATTTAAAGTTGTGTTTGTTAATTTTTTATGGTGTTTGTGAATGTGTATAGGTAAGGATAGATCTTGGTGTAAATTTAATGCTATTTTTTGTGCAGTGTTTTTATGCTTTATCTACAAACCTTCAAAGTGAACATTATACTGTTTTTAGAACCTCTGTATGTGTGTGTGCGTGTGAACTAACCTATAACACTGTAACACTGTCACTATGTTGAAATGAACTGTAGTTTGAGCTTTTCCCCATCTAAGTTATTATATGTCCTATTTGTGTCACTTATGTTACTTGTATATTATTTGTAATTCGTAACCCATTCCCCAAATATGTAACTGTATATTTTCAGCCTTCTGGCTGCCAAGCTCCTTCAATAAACCGTTAATTATTATTATTATTATTATAAAAAATTAAAAAATCTGAATTCAGTAATCTACATCTATCCAGTACACCTGAATTGTTGAACTGTCAAGTTTACATTTAGATATCTAGAAATTGCCATGACACTGAAGAACTTTAGGTTTGTAGACACTTTGAACATCTTACACACCCCAAATTGTCTACTTTTAACAAAGAAAAATAACCAGAATATATACATTACTGTAGGTGTGTCTATTTATGACGTTACATATACATGAATTATTAAATGCCATTTGCAATGCTGCAACTTCATACAAAACAGAATTTAAATCTTTTAGGAAAAAGATTGGTCTAGGATTCTGAAATGAGGCAACTTTGTGAAGAAAGATTAAAAAAGATGTTTGTGTTTCATTTGAGCATAGCTATGAAATCAGGCACCTCAGAATATTTCACCTTATGATTGAACACTTTAATGGTTAAGTTGGGTTAGGATAGGTTAGTATTATAATACTTAAGCATTGGGTAAAATAAGCTAGGGTGCCTAATCTTCATGTGATCCAGTAGAGACGCCACACAACAGGCTGGACATTAGGATAACTAAGTAAGGACTTGAAGAACCTGATGAGTCAACTTGGTATGTACTGTACAGGGAGTTACTAGGAAGCATTGTCCACAAAGTACAGTGTAGAGGATACTGTACTGTACTGTTAGTACAAGTGGTGGATATGGTCAAGAGAATGTGATTTTTTTTCTTTTTTCCAAATTTTCAGTAGTTTATTTTTTTTTTTTTTACATTTTCCATGTACTGATCCTCCCTGTTACAGGAACACACTAATGATGTAAACAATTTCAGGGTGACAGACCCTCTACTGGAGCACACAACGGTGGCAGGTCATTGGCTAGTTTGGGCTTTCTTCTACCGGCCTCACAAGACCATCAACAAGATGGTCCTTATTGGTGATCTGTGCTGTGTTATCATCTGAGTGGATTCAGTCCTTTTTTTCAGAATTGACATCGTTAATGATGAGAGGAGGCACATACGGAATTATTACTAACGAAGACCTTTCGTTCTTATTTTCCTTCAGTCTGAGTTTTCGAAGTTTGGTGAAGATGAAGACAAAGTGATAAGTTTCGTAGAGGAGGAGGAGCAGGGAGATAAGAGAGCAAACATAGCTCAGTCTCCAGCACCACCATCAAGAAGTTGAGTGCATTGAAGTGCGGGTCGATTTGGTGGACGTAATCATCTTTGACAGTGACGGAACTCTCGACAACCACCCAGGTATCATCACTCCAGCAGTCTTGTCCTTCCTTCATTATGCCCGACACAGATGGGATCTGCTCGTATTCCACATACCCTCCCATTGTGAAGTTCTTCCCATTTTTCTCGAGGGTTATACGGAGGGAGTAGCCATCATGCTGACCTTTATAAGCTGGTAAGATCAAGTTTTTTTTACCAGTTTCTTTAAGACATGGTGGATGGACAAAACTAATATCCATTGATTTATTCCCTTTGCTTTTAGTAAAATTGATGATGTCTGTGTAGTTATTCCATAGCTTGAGCATCAACTGTGAGTATTTCTGCATCCTATTTACATGTTTGAGGTTTGATCTCCACACGTGGTAAGGTCTGAAGGATTCGAGCAACTGTATGGCAGTGTCATTATTGTTGCAATTGCCAGAGAGGATCAGCAGGTTGAGGGGGTATAACCTCAAGGAGTCATGGATGATGAAGAAGTCCTCTACATGAGAGACCAGGAAACGGCCACTTTGGTCAGTATCATTAGAGCAATTGCAAGAACCATGCTTAGCCTCCAGTTTTTTGCATTTAAGGATGAGACAAGCTAAAATACTAGTGTTTTGGTGTTGTACCTCCATGGTGAGTGACCAATTACCATCTGTGGAGTTCTTTGGCATGAGAAACACTGCTGGCATCCTCATGACTATGTTCTCAATGTAAAAAATGTGTATGTCTTCATCAGAGTTAGCCTCAAAGAAGCCTTTACTGGTGTTGGTAGGCATGCAGTTCTTGGTGACATCTGTCTCAACTTCCTCGCCGTTGGGGCTAGTGGAGGCGCCAGGCAACAAGAGGACCAAGATAAAGCTGCTGAGAGCTATAAGGGGTAGAAACCGCCTTAGTGACAAAGTTTTCTGCCCCAACATAAACGGCTCCTGGTGGCAGCAGAGAAAATGTGAGAGATTACGAGAAACTTGTATAAAAAAAAATGAATGGGCACATAATTTAGAAAAAAATTAATTAGAAGTGATAACACTGCTTGGGTAGTCTTTAAGATCAGTACTATGGTGGTGAGCCGTGATGGCGACTTTTAAAACTGACCAAACTAACTTAACCTAACCAAACAACTATATTCAAAGACATGAGGTTAGAATAGGCTTAGCTGGTATACTGTGCCTTTGTAAAAGTTGGTCTGTATTAGTAATCAACGTAAAAAAAAAAAATATGTCATCTAGTGGGAAAACATTGACCATAGTTCTGATCATTACAATTGCAAAAGTGACTAAAGACTTTTCTTACCTTCAAGAAACAAGAACTAGTGGGGGTGTAGGTCAAGTTGGTGGTTGATTTGTTTGAACCCTATTTGTACGACAACCACCCCAGCTAACTTGACAGCCAAATCTGATAACACGACAACCAAGTCAGATAACACGACAACCAAGGCAGATAACACACAGCCAAGTCAAATAACACAACAGCCAAGTCTGGTAACTCGACAGCCAGGCCAGCTAACACAAAAGCTAAGGCAGAAAGCACGACAGCTATGACAGCTAGCACGACAACCAGGCCAGCTAGCACAACAACCAAGTCAGCTAGCACAACAACCAAGCCAGCTAGCACGACAACCAAGCCAACTAGCACAACCAAGCCAGCTTTCACGAAAACCAGCCCAGCTTATACAACCATGCCAGCTAACACAATATCCGAGTTTCACAGTAAAGGTTACACCCTACGAGTAAGCTGTCAGACACTGGACTGAGGCTCACAAGCTATCTATGTTCTGAGTACTACAGGAGGATACCACTTTATAAAAAAAATGGAATACGGCGACTCAGATACAGTGGTGGTCACTAATTAGAGTTGCTGATACTGACAGAGTTGATATTATTTTGTTTAAATGTTTTTTTATATTATTTTTGTTATAAATGAGCAAGACAAATAAACTGCTGTGGTTATATTTTGTTAATAATGAGCAACAGATAATACAGCTTTTTGTAATCTGTTTATTGATGAACAAGTGAGATAAACTACTGTTGTTATACTGTACTTAAATGAATAACAGGAATATAGTGAGTGGTGATGTTGGCAGTGCTGATGGTAGTGAGTAGTGTTGGCTGTACTGATGGTAGTAAGTAGTGTTGGCAGTGCTGATGGTAGTGAGTGGTGTTGGCAGTACTGATGGTAGTGAGTGGTGTTGGCAGTACAGTACTTATAATAGTAAATGGTGTTTGCAGTGTGTCTAGGCTAAGATACTAACAATTAGTTTAGTTGCTCCTCAACAATGTTGTACTAGAACCGTATATTTATATAAAAAATTTGTATGCTAACTTAAACCAGACCAAAAAAATCCTACTTGTGAAATTTAGAATGTAACAGTTGGGAAAAGTTGTTCCGTGTGATTAGTATACTAATGCCAATATTTTCTTTCTTTCTACGCCTTTATTGAGACTTGTTTAATGTATCATGTCTTCTGATAAACTATTAATTAACACTCTTTCAGGTGTTATTGGTTTTTCATACTTCAGATGTTGGAAAGTTACTTATATAACACGTCACAAAAAATACACTAACCCATGATGTGTTTGGTGTCTTGCTATAACCTGTATGAGTAGCCATAAGTCAGATATACCTACCATGAGCTGAAGCATTCAAGGTGTATTGAGTATATGTTGAAAGCTTCATCTATCTTTGTGTGTAGTGTAAATAGTGTTAAGACGAAGTGTTTTGAGTTTCAAGCGACCAGCTGTAGTCAATTTGTGTCTCATTTTGTATGTATCCGTAATTGTTGTCTCAGGTATATCTGATTTCCACCTGGTAAATGAATACTTGTACTGATATGTCCTGTGATTTGAGGAGTGTAAAAAGGTATGAAATTGATAAAAGAACAGAGATATGGTTGTATCACTGATTCATGGAGTAACCTACACCCTCAAGTGTTGAGAGTAATGATAATTACTGTACACGAACAATCTTGTGACAGGTGATTGAGAAGTGCTGTGAAGTATTAGTACAGTATAAGTAGTATTGTAATTGAGGTGTGGATGACCAGTCTTTGTTGTGTGTCACTGTCATAGAATGTTACCAGCAACCTTAAGTACTATTACTGAACATTGGTTCTGTTGACGTGAATACTTGTTTGGCTGACTAGAAGTGAGGCCAAGTAGTCTTTGGAGACTGTATCAGTGTTAATGTAAATTTGGTCAAGTCTTGAGTGAACCCCAAGGAGTGGTTCATGTGTGTAATATGTGTATGTTCGGATAGTGTTCAGGTCCATTTAAGTGAACTATCTTTATTATATGTTGGGGTATCATTTTTTCTGTAGTATCACCTTTGTTCTTCCACATATCTTGATATCATGATATACAAATGAATCCACATGCCCCAGACTTTGCCATGTGTAAGAGGATAAAGATTGTCTGTATAAGAAGTAAAATAAATTAAGAAATAGATAACAGAAGGCATTAAATAAGGGAAGAAAAAAAAGAATTACTTTGAGAAGTTGAAGTAGAAAATCAAACGAAAACCAGTGGAAAAAAAAACATAGAAACAAGAATAAAGAACGAATAAGAAATAATAATTTTCCCTCTAGGATCGAGGGGTCTGCCACAAGAGGATGATGAGCTAGTGTACTGAGTATAATGACCGCACTCTATATGTTTGTGCATTCCATCATATACTCTATTTCTCATTGGCTGAGTAATGCTTATTTTGCATTCCATTCTTCAATTCTTTAGTATTTCATTGACCAAAGATCAATGATGTCGTACAGCTCCACTATTATAAGCAATATAATGTGCCCCTCCACCCTATCCACCCTCCCCCACTGTAAAGCATTGGGACTTAGGGATAGAAATCCCTTACCAGACTAATCAGGTAGTAGGCAGCTACCAAACAGGGAGGTACTACCGCCTGGGAAGATATTGGAAGCATAATGTATTGTCTAATGATAGACTCTGCTGCCATATGGCATCACGAAAACTGTGACCAAGTCCCAGGTTGCTCATCTGACTTTCTGCTTCATTTACACTCAATTGCAGGGTTTCAATTGTTTCTCTTACTTTGACAATACAACATGTACATAATGTTTATCATTTCTCATTCTTGATTTATTTTTTTAGATTTTGTATTTATTTATGATTATGATTATGTTTAATATTTTTTTTTCAGTATTTTCTTATTAATATTTATTAGTTATTATTATAATAATAATTATTATTATTATTATTATATTTTCGCCCCCCAGGCCCTGATGTGGGTCAGTAACCTGTGCCCGGGTGGGCTTACCCCGTAAAAAAAAAAAAAAAAAAAAAAAAAAAAAAAAATAATAATAATAATAAAGTCCTCAAATCCGGATGCCAGAAATCCGGACCACCCGAGAATCCGGACTTTTCAAAAACTTTCAAACGTTTTTAAGTTAGCTGGCTTTTGTGGGTTACGTAAATGAATGGAGTTGCTTTAAAAAAATTAATTTACATAATTCTAATAATAAAAGTAATTGTAAATTATAGGTAGCTAATTTTGTTAGTTTTGTAATTAGCTTGTCCTGAAATGTAAAATTTGAGGCACCATAAATCTTGTGTGTATGCGTGAATACCACAGCTGCACAGCGACAACAAGCGACCACGCGGTCGCCACTTTAAAATAAGCAATCTAACTGTGATAACGTATGTATTTTTGAGTCCTACTCTTTCCATTTACAGAGTACTGTACAAGCCCATAATAATGGCTCCTAAAGAAGATAAACTTCGTTGTGTGAAGAGAAAGAAGAACACATTGAAATTGAGTGACAAACTTGAAATAATTAAGAAACTAGAACGTGGTGTGAGCAATACTGATCTAATGGAAACATACGACACTGGAAAGTCTACAATTTAAGATATAAAAAAGGCAAATAATAAAAATCCAGAATTCACAACTTCTTCTGAGCCTTACAATAAAATTGTTGAAAGGAAAATTAGAAAATCTTGATAAAGTGTTGCACGAATGGTTTTTGTTAAAACGATCAGAAGGTATGGCAATTTCTGGGCCCATGCTTATTGCCAAAGCAAGTCTTTTAAGGAGCAAATAAACATTGAATCAGAGTGGGCATTTAGTGATGGATGGCATAGGAATTTCAAGACTCATCATGGTATTAAACAGTTAGTTTACTTTTTTGTCAAATGTTAACTTTATTTTTCTTTAAAACTGCTCGTTTTGATAAATGAAGCATGCTTTACTTGCTTATGAATAAACTATCAAAATGTACCTGTTCATCTCTTCTTTATTCCTCCTTAAATTTGAATTTTAAAAGTATTGCCTGAGAATCCAGAAAATCCGAAAATCCGGACCGACCCAATCCCCAAGCAGTCCGGATTTTTGGACTTCTACTGTAAAGGAAAGTCAAGGACCATGGTTTTCTGAGGAATAACAAACAACCGTTTGAGATTGACATCTCTTTACTATAAAAAATATAACGCAAAACTCTAACACCACTCAACAAACGTCAAATAACAATTACGGGAGTCAAACAATTAAGGCAGTCAACAGTTAATGGAGTCAAACAATTAATGGAAGCAAACAATTAATGGGAGTCAGCAATTAATAGAATCAAATAATTAATGGGAGTCAACAACTGATTGAATCAAACACTGAACAGATATTTCCTATGGCAAGGGCTCTGGGGATGGTCCAGACAGGCTTCCTCACTCGAACGACAGCGGCCGATGTCTTGATACAGTAGATGAAACACCGGGGCACAGACGGTGGAGAGGAGCTGGCGGCCATGGCGGCTGCAGTAGTGGTTTGGGGCAGGTGTCCAGAGATTAACAGACGATTTGTGAAGGTCTGGGAAAACAGCCCACGACCTATGATGAGATCACAGCCAGAATTTGACGAACAGCGGGGTAGCTAGATAGTGACTGTACAGCGGCTGAGGTGAATCTGCCGGTGACACAGGTAGCCGCTGCCGTTCTCACCTCTGTCCAACCCCCCCAAGTGTTGGTCGCACCAGCAAACGAGAGAGTTAGCAGCGGTAACGAGCTGGAAGATCGTTTCCGCCCTTACACCCACTGCCACTGGCAGAGGAGGGGCTAAGCACTTTATTCAATATAACTAAGTTTCTATAATCATTTTACACTTTCTGATGATCACAATTTAGTCTATAACCCAGGACATATTTCGTAGTTGTATAGACAACTTAGTAGGGTGTATTTGTGTCCCCCAGGAGGTCAGGGTTGCAGGCTGTGTGCCCCAGGAGGTCAGGGCTGTAGGCTGTGTGTGTGTGTGTGTGTGTCCCCCAGGAGGTCAAGGCTGTAGGCTGTTTGTACCATAGGAGGTCAGGGCTGTAGGGCATGTGTTTGTCCCCTTGGGGTCAGGGCATGTGTGTGTCCCCCCCAGGAGAGGGACCTTATGATGTGTAGGAACATAAAACTTTCCAGCAGTAGGTATAGAAGAATGTTAAAGTAAAAGAGGTTGTAGCAGGAAGAAAATAAGAGGAAATTTTTGTTAAAGAAACAGTTAGAAACAAAGAAAACAGAGTGTGAGGAAATGGCTCAAAAATCAAGGAATAGCAGAGGCCTTCCAGTAACAAAAACAACTAGCTAATGCAATTAAAACTAAGAATAAAACAAAACCAAATGACAGAATAGTACATGAGAAATAAAACTAAATATTTTGTTAGTATATATGGAAGGTGCTTATTTTTCTTAATTTAGTACTACACATGCTATTGAAACCCCAGTTGTTGGTGCATCAGATAAATCAATTGGTAAGCATTAAATTTTGAATTCTCACACAATACATCACAAAAAAGTTTACCTTTTAGTTTATCTTCTGTTAATAATGGTGCACAATTAAAAATACTAAACAAATTCAAGTTTTCTAACAACTAAAATTTGTAAAGGAATTGTGAAGACTATATGCATGAAAAATATTGTTGCAATAAACATACATGTTTGATTTTGGCTACTGTGTATTTTAACTATGGGGCACTCACCAAATGAGTAACAATGTGAGAAATTAAGTTGAATAATATGGTAAAAACTTCCCAGAATCCCCCCAGCTCAGAAAAAAAAATAACGGATTACTGTGTATATATAAAATGTCTGAATCTGTAAATACAGGTAAAGCATACAGTATTCCTCAAATGTATTTCAAAAGAATAAAAATTAATTTTATTACAAAACAAATGTCCCCGGTTGATATCCTCCAGTTGGCCATTTTCTGCTCTTTCCAAAAACCTTTGTTTGAGGAATATTTCCTCTAAACTTACATCAAACTTGGAGGAAAATCATCCATAGTTTCTGGTGTCATGATCGTAATGACGGCTAGCCTGTTAAACCTAATGATTCCTATTACACTTACACGTCCACAAAACCTTCTGAGTTCCCCAGTAGAAACGTCCTCCGTTTTTTCTGTTTCTCTGATGACGTCGTCAGATGTCGTGTTTGTGCTGACCGAGTTTATAAACTCTTTTCCATCTACCGAGACCTGTAAACCCCTTTTTCACCTATGAATATCAGAGACTTTGATAATCATAGTGAAATTGGTGTAGGGTTGTTAACTATGGAATTAGTTAATATTCCTGAAGGGCACTTTAGACCAGCCTCTTCGTGTTTGTTGTAGTAGGCGCTGCGTGTTGGAACTTGCTCACCCGGGATTACCATCCAAGTCCTTTTGTGATCAATTTAATTCTTGCCTTTGATAGCTCAGTCAGAGCATTGTTTGTAAAGAGAATATTAGGGAATGAAACTGAGTTCGTAGTCTCAGTTTCAAATGTCAGAGTGTACAGTAACGTAATACAGTGAAATGGTTAAGTAGGTGGAATCCGTGACTTTGGCGTGGGTGAGTGCGCGGCGGGCATTTCAACGGCCAGTAAGCCACCACGTTCGTCACCCACAGGTAGGTCATTGCACTCCGTGTTGTAATTTGCCATTATAAGTGATTTGACCTAATTAATAGTTTGATTGTGCAGGTGTTACAGTAACGTAGTTAATGTGCTTTGAGTGAAGTATTTTTACGTCCTTAACGTCCCTTTGAAACGTTGTTCGTTATCAACAGTCAGTAAGCGCCACGATCCTCCCTCCACAGGTCCCTATCGCAGCCAAGGCCATGTCTGTGGCGTGGATGACGCATCCACTAGTCTGGGGAGATGTCTGAATACCAGTAGACTCGGTTATCTCCATGAATCCCGACCGTCAGAAGCTCCACTACCACCCATGGGCCCCTTGGCTGGCCAGTCTTCCCGTAACGCTCTGCCCACGTGGTGACTCCAGATCACCAAGTCCCACAACAACTACCAGCCCCCATCATTGGTGGATGAGTGCATAGCTCAGTAGGGCTATTTGTGTGGTTGTGTTATTCCACCGGAATTATCGGAGTTTGTTGGAAGGTGCCACTTGGTGATGAGTCTCCCAGGGCGGCCGCTTGAGTATTACTCCTGGGGTGTTGAGTGTTGTGCTGTCAGTTGCCACTGGTTTTAATGGTGCTAAGGTGCTGTTAGAGTTTATATTTGTTATTGTGTGTGTACACCCAGTCGTGGTGCAAGTAAATTGAGTCTGAGGGCATGGTACCAGGAGTTCCTATTTTGGTGCATATAACGTCTTTTCTATAACCATCTTTGTGTTTTCATAAACATTGTATTTGTATGTTGGGTCTATTATTCACCTATAGTATTCACCGTTGTTCTTTCCCTAATGCTTGATACTATAATTACATGTACCCATGGGCCTTGAATCGGCTGCTTGTCCAATTAACCAGTCCGTTCACACATATTTATATTTGGGTTTTAAGTAACGAAACCCAAACGGTAGTTCCTTTGTTTTATTATAAAAGGTTGTATATATAATTCCTGAGTGTATATCAGCCGTAAGTCTCACTGTCTAGGAGTGAATGAGAAAGGGACGGCGTTTATGTATGATAAACGTTAGGTCACGTCCTTATGAGGTGAGCTACTCAAGCTTGGGGGCATCGCAGTGCGTGCTTACAGATATGCTGAGCTATGGGTCTCGCCCTCTTGGGTAAGTTGCCCGCTCACGTGTCCAACTCATGTCTTACTCATAGACAGTGGAAAGTTACAGGGTGGTGAATCTGAATATAATATCAGATGTATTGACCCATTTATATAATACGTTCTGTTGATGAGACAGGGGCCTTTTACATCGCTCGGTCACCTACCAGCCGAGCTCCGTGAGGCCTAAATAACTCACAGAGTACAGTACATCCTAGACAACCCTAACCATGTTATAAACAGTTATGTAGACACTAAGCTGGGGAAATTACTGTAGGGGTATTCTCTACTACAGGGGACCTAGACTTTTGTGTCGTACGGGTTAGTATATTATGAACAATGTTGAATTTGGATGATACTGGAACATTATTGCCAGAATTAACAGAATAGAGGGAATCGTAAGACTTGGTAGTGCAAATTCCCGTGACAGGTAAAATGGCAAGTTATTATTCAAATCAGCAAAATGTGTCTCGTTCAAGAAAGCTAACACTTTTAATTTCTCTGATACTATTTGAATATCCTTGATAGTGAAATTCATTATAGGAAGTGGAATTAAAGCAGACTTGAGTTTTCGATTTAAGGCAAAATGCTGATGAGTAGGCAAGGTCCGTAATGTACTACAAGTGATTTCACAGTAATCAGGAGCCTTGTAATGCCCTTTCACAACTAGCTGCTTAACACCATTTTGGCATTTTAAAATTACAGTAGTGAGATTCGGAAAGAACAAATACTGCACATTGTGAAGGTGAGCGTGGAACACAGTCTTCAGACTAACTGGCCTATAACTGCATTGCGCTAACGCTGTGCGTACATTTGGTTGTATGACTGCCAATTCACATATTCCCTCTGCAGCAGGAATAAATGCAAACAATGTAGGCTGGACATACGTGTAGGTGTAGATAAGACGACTTACACCGTGACAGTACCTCAGAATCCTCTATTGATAACAATGAATATTCTTCATCTACTAAGAAAAGTTCTTTAGGCCTATCTAGGGTATACAGTGTGTCGTTCACAAACCAGGGGAAGGGTTCTAAATGCCATGCATTAAACTCATGTTGCCCTCGCATAGGAATGTGGATCAGAATTGCATTGTGCGTGAGGGTTGACTCCAACAGCGGGTAATAATAGTGAACCTCATTGTCATTGAAAATAGGAGTTAAATGATACTGCAACTTGGCTATTTTTAAAGCTTCAAGACGCGTCTGCACAGGCACAAGCTTCGCGTCCACACGTCCTATCCCGGCATCTACAATGCTGTCTATTAGTTCATTTTTAGAGGTTACAATTTTATGAACTGAAATTTCAGCAGCATGCAAATATTCTGTGAAGTAAAGGAGCCATTCTAACGTCGGGATTGCTTTCTGTAACCTAGTAACAATCCTCGAAACTTGGTTAGACTCCATTATGATTGCATTAACCTTTGATTCTAGAGCAGTAATCGCGTGAAAGGTTTGAGAAATAACACGATTCTGTTGAGATACAGCTTGAACGACAACGTTCATGAAACTATTGTCGAATTCATCGAAGCTGTGCTGAGACCATGAAGAATGTCCAATGCTGATTGTAGTTGGCCGTCGACGTTTTCCATCTGACGCGAAAGTACGAGTTAACTTCTACTCGCAGAACGTAGTTTCATACAATAGTCATTTGGGACATTTTGCTTCTGAACAGTCTGTAAGGATGTATCAATCACATTATCATCAACTTGAGGTAAGACATTTATCTGGGTCTTCTTCAGACGATCCGCGTGCACGACATCTGCGATCTGTGCATTAGGCTTCCATATTTTGAATTTGTTGCCTGCTTCTTTTGAGATTATGCGGAATGGACCAGAAAATTTCGCCGAAAGATTGGAGTTCCTTTCAGGTACCTGTAACATAACAGCGTCCCCAACGTTCAGTGAGATAGGTTTAGCATGTTTATGCTGTTTGATGATCATTTCGGCGCGTGACGCCGCTAGCTGTGATCGTACTTGGTTATGAATTTCTGTAAAGACATGAATTTGTTTTGCCGCAAAATATCCGTATTATATACCGGGTATGGCGCCTCTGTAAGGATGTCGTAAGGCAGACGTTTATCTGTACCATAGACAATATAGTAGGGTGTTTTGCCCGTAGAGCTATTAACTGACCCATTAATCGACGCTGCAACCTGCGGTAACCAATCCTCCCATGCGTATTGAAAACCACTAACAATTGGACGCAGTATTTCTAGGATTTTACGATTTGTTCTTTCAACAAGGCCATTAGCCTGTGGATGATAAGCTGTCACAAAAGTTTGTTTAATTCCATATTGTAAACATATATGCTCTATTAGCTCATTCTTGAACTCTGTTCCATTATCAGAGAGTAGAACTTTAGGCGTAGTATATGGACATATGAGATTCATCACTAATGCATAGGCTACTGCTTCGGCCGTTTTGCTTTTTAGTGGGACCAAGACCACGAACCTGGAAAAATGATCCACACACACTAAGACGTATCCTGATCCCTGATGACTCATTGGGAGTTGTAACAAGTCAACAGCGACTGTGTCAAACGGACGGTCTGGTGTAGGATATTGTAGAATCGGGGCAGGTGATCCTGTTGATCCTTTATGTTGCGCACATGCCAAACAATTAGCTATGTGTAATTCTATGTCTTTCTTCATAGTGTTCCAGAAATACTTCTTTCGTAAATCCGCTAAGCATTTATCACGACCTTGGTGACCTGCTTGTGGGACATCGTGGAACAATGTCATTACTGCTTTGCGCAAAGTGTCAGGTACGACTATTTGAGACACATTATCCTCAGGAGATTTTCTCGTCCTATTGAGTATGTTATGTCGTAATTCAAACTGACTTAAGGGAAGAAATAACTTGGGGAGTTTAACATCCTCGCCCGATTCGAGAGCAAAAATAACAGCTGATCAATATGGGTCGCGTCGTTGCTCATCTTCCAGCTGCGAAAGAGTGAATGCTGATACAGGCATAACTGGTGCTATATTTCTTGACAGAGCGTCGGCGACAACATTCGCCCTCCCAGGTAAATACCTAAATTCGGGGTCAAACTCTTGAATTGTCAGATACCAGCGTGCTAATCTGCCTGATAAATTTCTGCCATGGAACAGTTCGGTGACTGCCGCATGATCAGTAAAAACAGTTATCTTGTAGCCAAAGATAATGTCTTTGAACTTCTTAAGTGCCCACACAACGGCTAACGTTTCTAAATGCGTCGCCGAATAACGTGTTTCAGCATCGATTAGTTTGCGACTTGCAAATGCTATCACTCTAAACTTCCCACGCGTGTCCTCTTGCATGAGCACTGCTCCGACTCCAATTCCGGGAGCGTCAGTACAGAGAGTGAAAGGTTGAGTGTAGTCTGGGAATGCTAGAACCGGGGCATTGGTTAGCGCTGTCTTCAATGCCGTAAAACTTTCCTCGTGTTCAGCATCCTATATAAACACTGCATCTTTTTTTTGAGCAACCTCGTTCGGGGCGCTGCTAATGTTGCATAGTCCTTGATAAAGGAACGATTATAACCAGATAATCCGAGAAGGCTACGCACATGATCATTTGAGGTAGGACGCGGGAACTGAGATACAGCTTTGACTTTATCATTAACTGTGTGTATGCCCTCACCGTCGACTACATGACCAAGGAAATGGATTCTGGATTTTAAAAACTCGCACTTTGAGAGTTTTATTTTGAGTCCTGCTGTGGAAAGTTTGGCCAAAACTTCACGCAGTTTTATCAGATGGGAATCGACGTCCTTACTGACTACTATTAGATCATCCAAATAAACGCAGACTGTGTTACCAATTAGTCCGGCAAACAGGGTGTTGATCATTCTTTGAAATGTTAGTGGGGCATTTCTGAGACCAAGTGGCATTCGTATATACTCAAAGTGGCCTAGAGGCGTGCTAAATGCCGTGATTTCTCGTGATTTTTCATCGAGTGGTATTTGCCAATACCCACTAAGCAAATCTAAGTTGCTAAATACCGCATTATCCTTGCCTAAGGATTGCAATATGTCACTCAAGATAGGCATTGGGTACCTATCAGGGATTGTTTGATTATTTACGCGCCTGAAATCTATGACAGGGCGCCATCCACCATCCTTTTTCGGGACGAGGAATAATGGGCTATTAAAGGGGGATTTTGAGTGTCTAATGACATTCTCATCTAACATACCCTGTACCATATCTTGCACTACAGCGCGCTGGCTATGAGGTAGTCTATAAGCTGGTACGTAAATAGGGTTGGTTCCTTCCTTTAACGCTATATGATGGGATGTTAAATCTGTCTGACCTAGCGTTTCCTCTGGCAAGGCTACTATTTCTGTAGTCGGCAAGCAGCTCTAACAGGCGTGTCTTGCCCTGAGGATGATCGATCACCTTGACATGTGGTGCTATTTGATCTATCCTGGCCAGTCGAGTCTGTTGGCAATTCGCAACAATACCTCGAATTAGGAATTTATTTGGTTGCACTTCGACATTGCTGTGATATCTAGAAAATCACACACATAACATCCTTTCTTTAATTTCTTGATAACGTGAAATTGCTGCCGCAATCCCGTAGACTTGTGTGTGTGTGTGTCCCACAGTAGACGCAGCTGATTCCAAGGTCCGGTGATTGGGTCAATGCTCACAAAAATCCTGAGTACAGCAAACCGCCGCTAATTGTCACACAACGTCATCCACAACACCATACCTCAGAATGCAGAGACCATCTCTCAGACCGGATGTGTCATCATCACTAGGGTGGGTGCTGGGTGCTGGTAACTGGGGGTTGTTGACGCCATATGAAAGAATTTTGTTGACAGGATGTTGATTGATGAGTAGTCACAACAACTGCAGTCACGTCCTGTCACACCCTGGGCAGTGAACGAATCATTTGCAGAAACTAATGTTCACTTCAGCTCACAGGATAGTTGCGTTGGTGAATTCCTCATTCTGGTAATGGAGAGTACTCTTCAACATTGCAGGTACTATCTTCCAACTCTTGCTGCTGTAATCACGCTGGGAAGGTGTGTGGTTGAGGTCGAGAGATATCTCTAACGCATGATCCGCCTTCCTCTTAATAGGATTGGTAGACAACACTTTCGTCCAAGCGGTGAGCAAAGGTTCAGAATGACTCATTGCTGTGTAGGAAACACCTTCAAACGTAACACTTGTAGTGGACTTCTCCCCTACAAGCTGGCACGCACCACCTGTTACCGCCTTCCCTAGCAACCAAGCGTATCCGCATTCCATTGCCCGCCGTATCCTAGCAACGGAACTAGTCACCGGCTACTTCTCGGGTTTTTCCACCATGACTCATAGCCGCTGCTGGGTGTATATAAGCTCTGTCTCTCCATTGAGATGCATTCTGACCAATCTTCTTGAACAAGCAACATCTCCTCCAGCAAGCTCCACGCTGTTAACATTTCATTCAACCAGGAGGCCAGCAACAGGCAACATCTTCTCTAACGGAGCTCCTGCACACATACCTCCTTAGACAAGCTACTCACCGCACGTCTCTACCAAGCAGCCCCTCACCACACAGCACCTCCAGCACCAGACTGTCTATCATATAACTTATATATTATACAAGAAAACCACATTAGAGTTTCCTTCCATCCTGAGTGCTAGACAACTTTAATATCTCGATACCCCTACAATGGTGACTCCCGGAGATAAGCACTCACACAGGATGGAGGACGGACGGATCTCTCTGCCGATTTTCAACCACAACGTCGAGGACTGGCTTGACCATGTGGAAGCAGCCCTCGCCGGCTCACGAGCGACCGACGAACAAAAGTATTGCGCCCTGCTTTGTGCCTTACCCACGGAAGTGGCCACGCGGGTCTCACAAACCATTTCCAACCCTCCAGATCACAACAAATTCGCTACCCTGCGGGCTGCCTTGAAGACGTGTTATCAACAGACCAGCCCCAATCTCCTGCAAGATCTATCCTCTACCTCCCTCGGGAACTCAACCCCGGGACGTCTCTGGGAGGAGATGTGTCGGCTGAACTCCCGTCACACAGACAGACTCCCCGACTCTATCCTGCGCCAGCTTCACGCACAAAAGCTACCCACAGAAGTACGCAACATCCTGTCCGCAGTAGATTACTCTACGACACCGGAACTATATGCAACCGCGGCAGATAGAATTTTTAACGAATGCGCTGCTGCACCCCTTGCCGCCACGGTCACACCAGTACCTACCATCGAACTTGTAAGCCGGGTCAACACCCCTCAGCCGAGCAATTCCTCACAAGACATCAAGGACCTGTTGCAAATTTTGAACCGCAGGATGGACACTGTTGAGCAGTTCTGCTCCTCCATACCCGCTGCTGCGCCGGTTCCTGACTCACACACTACGCCCTACAAGTTCCGACACACAGCAGCCAACCCCCAGCACAACAAATTTACCCTCTGCTGGTATCACCAGACTTTCGGCCGCTATGCTCGAAACTGTGAGCCCTATTGCACCTATTCGGGAAACGGCAACACCGGAGGCTGGTAGACGCCTCAGCCTCCGTCCCTCCAGGCGTCTCATTACTGCGCGTCACCGACCGCACCTCCGGCAAGAAGTTTCTCATCGACACCGGTTCATCGGTCAGCCTCATCCCTCCCTCACTACGAGACAAGTCAAAGCAACCCTCGTATGACCTGTTCGCTGCCAACGGTACCTCCATCGCCTCCTACGGCGTACGCACCCTCGCCTTAGACCTCGGTCTGCCCAAGACTCTGCGTTGGTTATTCGTGATAGCAGACGTGTCTCAACCCATCCTTGGTTTCGACTTCCTCACCTTCCACAAGCTCGGCGTCAAACCAAGTCATCTATGCCTCATTCATGAGCCTACAGCACGCAAGATCCAGGGTTCTCGTGCCAGACACACGGACGCTATCACCTGTCTTGCGCCTTCCAACGAGTTCTCCTCCCTGCTCGACGAATTCAAGGAGCTTTTCTCACCCCGAGTCTCCCTACCCCCACCACCTACGTCGGGAATTTTCCACCACATCGAAACCAAAGGACCACCTGTCTTTTCACGCCCTCGCCGCCTGCGCCCTGAGCTCCTGTACACAGCCAAAGCAGAATTCAACAAACTACTGCAAGACGGCATCATTCGCCCTTCAAGGAGTCCCTGGGCATCGCCTCTTCACATGGTTCCTAAGCAAACACCCGGCGAGTGGAGGGTGTGTGGCGACTACAGAGCCCTGAATCTCGTCACCAAACCTGACAGGTACCCTATTCCGCATGTCCAGGACTTTCACCACAAACTTCATGGCAAGACTATCTTCTCGAAGATCGACTTGGAGCGTGCCTTCCACCAGATCCCAGTAGCACCGGCAGATACCCAGAAGACAGCCATCACCACTCCGTTCGGACTCTTCGAGTACACTTTCATGAGTTTTGGCTTACGCAATGCAGCACAGACTTTCCAGAGGTTCATGGACCATATGCTTCGCGACCTCGATTTTGTCACCGTCTACATTGACGACATCCTCGTCGCATCTTCGACGCCTGCCGAGCACCACCACCACCTACAACTCCTTCTCCAACGCCTGCAGAACAACAACATGAAAGTTCATCCTGCTAAGTGCGTCTTTGGAACCTCGGCCATCGATTTCCTCGGTCACAGAGTCTCGCCCAGTGGCATACAACCCCTACCACAGAAGATAACCGCGATTCGGGAGTTCCCCAAACCTGAAACGGCGAAGAAACTCCGGGAGTTCCTGGGTTTAGTCAACTACTACCACCGCTTCATTGACAAAGCTGCCACCGTCCTAGCCCCCCTACACGACCTTCTCAAGGGACGCCCAAAGAAGTCTCACAAGTCTCTCATGTGGACTCAAGAGGCTACTACGGCATTCACCACTATCAAACAGCACATCACACGCCTCACCCTCCTGGCCCACCCCGCACCTAACGCCCGGACCACTCTCACAACAGACGCTTCTTCTACTGCAGTGGGCGCCGTCTTACAGCAGGAGATCAACGGAACTTTCATGCCCGTTGCTTTCTTCTCACAACGGCTTCAACCACCACACCTCAAGTACAGCGCTTTTGATCGAGAACTCCTGGCCATATACTTGGCTGTCAGACATTTCCAACACTTCCTCGAGGCCCGTCAGTTCACCATCTTCACTGATCACAAGCCCCTCGTCCACGCTTTCGCTTCAGCTTCCCAGTCACATACACCTCGTGTCCTGCGCCACTTGGCTTACGTCTCGGAGTTCTCCAGCGACGTCCAACACATTAAAGGCAGCCACAACGAGATCGCCGACGCCCTCTCTCGTTGTATATCCACCATTCTTCCCTCATCTCCACCCATTGATTATGGGCAGCTAGCCGCGGCTCAAGAGAAAGACGAAGACCTGGCAGCTTACAAGACATCCCCCTCAGGCCTCATACTCCAAGAACTCCCTGTTCCTGGCACAAAGATAAAATTGTGGTGCGACGTATCCTGTGGACAGCCTAGACCGTTCGTGCCTCACGTCCACCGCCGCGCTGTTTTCGACCGCATCCATGGTCTCAGCCACCCGGGTGTGCGGGCCTCCCAGCGCCTCCTCACGCAACGTGTCGTCTGGCCCGGCATCAAGTCTGATACTAAGAAATGGGCTGCCCAGTGCCTAGCCTGCCAGTCCTCCAAAATACATCGTCACATACGGGCCCCCTTACAAGCCTTTCCTATTCCCAAAGGACGTTTTCAAGTAGTACACCTCGACATCGTGGGACCTCTTCCATCATCCTACGGTAGCACCTACATCTTCACCTGCATCGACCGTTTCACCAGGTGGACAGAAGCAATTCCCATGCCCAACGCTACAGCAGAGACTACTGTCCGCGCCTTCATGTCCGGTTGGGTTTCCCGTTTTGGCCCCCCCGCTACCGTAATCACTGACCGAGGAGTACAGTTTGAGTCACAACTCTGGCAGCACCTCCTACAGTTCCTCGGCACGTCTAGACAACGCACTACAGCATACCACCCTCAAGCCAACGGCATGGTAGAACGTTTTCACCGGCAGCTAAAGGACGCACTCAAGGCGCAGCACGACCCTTACAGCTGGACTGATGCGCTTCCCTTAGTGCTCCTCGGCATCCGTGCGTCACACAAGGAGGATATGGACTGTAGCCCAGCGGATCTGACACTAGGCGAGCCCCTTCGGCTACCCGGGGATTTCTCACTCCCTCCTGATCCCAATCAAGCCACTCCAGCCGTTCGTCACGACTTACTCCAAAAGCTACGACAAGCAGTTTCTGCATTCAGAGCTACTGCTCCACGCCAGCCTACTCGGCGCCCTGAACACATCCCTCCTGCACTACTCACAGCCGAGTATGTTTTCGTCAGGCATGATGCTCACCGCAACCCATTACAACGCCCCTACGATGGACCCTTCCAGGTGGTTACCCGTTCTGCAAAGTTCCTGACAATTATCCGGAATGGCAGACATGACACCGTCAGCATAGACAGAGTCAAACCGGCCGCCTTACCCGTCGGGCCCCCAGCCCAGCAGCACCATCAACAAACTACGCCTGCACCAGTCCACCCGCAGTTACCACCGGCAGCAACACCACGCCCACGACATTTCTGGGCACCCTCTTTTCACCCTCATGTACAACCTGCTCCTGTCATAGAACCTGAACCTGTAGTAAGCCTCCCTCCTATCATAGAACCTGCTCCTGTCATAGACCCTCCTCCTGTCATAGAACCTGAACCTGCTCCTGCCATGGACCCTCCTCCTGACGCAGCCCCTGCAGCAGCAGGAGCACAACAACCATTGCTTGTACAACCTCCTCTAATCCCAAACCCTCTTTCTCCTCCTAATTCTCCCACAGGTTTTGTGTCACTGGACGGAGTTGTTACACGTAGCGGTCGAGTCGTACATACACCTGCCCGGTATGTGTTATGTGTGGGACACAACCCGGACAACATCCAGCCTCCCGCCGCGCCGGGAGGGGAGGGGGAGTATTGTAGTGGACTTCTCCCCTACAAGCTGGCACGCACCACCTGTTACCGCCTTCCCTAGCAACCAAGCGTATCCGCATTCCATTGCCCGCCGTATCCTAGCAACGGAACTAGTCACCGGCTACTTCTCGGGTTTTTCCACCATGACTCATAGCCGCTGCTGGGTGTATATAAGCTCTGTCTCTCCATTGAGATGCATTCTGACCAATCTTCTTGAACAAGCAACATCTCCTCCAGCAAGCTCCACGCTGTTAACATTTCATTCAACCAGGAGGCCAGCAACAGGCAACATCTTCTCTAACGGAGCTCCTGCACACATACCTCCTTAGACAAGCTACTCACCGCACGTCTCTACCAAGCAGCCCCTCACCACACAGCACCTCCAGCACCAGACTGTCTATCATATAACTTATATATTATACAAGAAAACCACATTAGAGTTTCCTTCCATCCTGAGTGCTAGACAACTTTAATATCTCGATACCCCTACACACTATTATTACGTGGATGAACATCTATCATGTTCTTTCGAAGAGTTGGTAGACCAAGTAACCCGTCAGCTGGCAAATTGAACTGCTGAACTATATAAAAGTCCGCGTCGAAGGGCGTACCACGTCTTGAGAATCTGAGTGGTAACGTCACCATTCCTTTGATGCTCAGCTGAGTACCTGAAACTCCTTCGAGCTCAGCGTTACTAGGCCTCCATTTGAATTTGTGGTGAGGGAATTTACGTTGTAACTCGTGATATGATGTCAAGGCCAATACATTAGCGCAAGCACCTGTGTCTAAATCAAGAGCCAATCTGGTATTATCCACTCTCACCGGCACTGACAACACTTCCACTTTGCTAAGCGCCGCTATTAATGAGGCCGCTATAGAAGTGCTGTGAGGAGAGGTGGGAACTACCCTATCTATCCCTCTCCTTGCTGTAGTGTGCGCTGGTCTTCCCCCGATGACTTGTCCTGGGGACGTTTCTGCTTGCGCCTATACGACACCTCCGTTTCACTTAGGTCCACTCCCCTAGTCTTTATTAGTATATCGCACTCATGTGAACTATGAGATGTCGATTTGTGAAGAGCGCACCATTTGCGCGCTGTCTGGGTAGGAGGAGGAGGTGCTGCTTTGGCCCCCTCTCTGTTTGACCTTGAGAATGGCTTTGCACCGGGTGTGGCCTTAAAATTAGCACTATTACCTCGGAGCTGAAAACAATCTTCCATTACGTGGCCACGTTTATTACAATGTGCGCATCGTAACGATGTTTTCTGTTTATATGTTAGGCGGGGAGGAGCGATCGGAGCTAAGTGTGTCGCATAAGGAGTCTGGAGGTGAGGCATCTGTGGCATCTGTGATGGCTGGGGTTGTGGTGACGTCACTGAGGGTTGCGCCATTAAGGGGCCCGTAGCCTGGGGACAGAGCTTGTTTGCGTATTCCACCATATCCAAGGGTGGTTCATACTGTACTTCCTGTGCCCGGCTATATAAGGGAACACGGACGGAAAGAAGAAAACTTATTAGTTCTATCAATGTTTCCACATTGTCCGGTGGCATATCACCCCGTGAGTTGTACCAGCCTGATGACCGGAAGGTCGCTTGCATGTCCTGGCGAACCTGGCCCGCTATGTCAACAGCGTCAACGGGTGTTTCGTTTCGTATACCTGGAATACAGCGATCCAACCAACTGAAGATCCATTGCAGTTGGCCCAGCTGTGACCTACCCCCAAAAATCCCAATTAGCGTTCGCTTGAACTTTTCATAGTCAGGGCTTTGTAAACCAAACGCATTTAAACGACTGCCTGCATAGGAACCCTGCGTTATATGGGAAAGTACATATGCTTTCTTTTCTTCGTCAGTCGTTATGTGACTATTGCGCATGCTATCTTCACATGCACGAATAAAATGTGCGACCCTATAATCGTCTTGTCCCGTGAAATTTCGAACATAATCACCGCGCTGCATGATATTAATAACTTTATCAGCTTTAGGTGTGGTAGTAGTACTGGTGTGAGATTCAGACGAAGCCATTTTAGTGTTAGTATTAAGCAAGTTAGTATTCTTACTCTTATCAGAAGGCTGGGTTAATAAGGTTGTTACCGATTTAGCAACAGACACACTATCACCTGTAACAGGGGTAACTGCTTTAGTATACTTAGGTGAGGTACTATAGTGATTACCAGACCGTAGGGTACGACGGTTTAAGTCGTCAAATGATTCGTCTATAACTTTCTCACTACTTCCTACTGACTCATTTAACTGTGTTCCATACTCAAAATCTATGTCAGTCTGGGCTTGATCATTGATGAGTTGGTTATCAGCAAACAATTGCGCTAGGCGTTCGATTTCATCTACATTAGACATGGGAAACTTAGAAATTATCTATTAGCCCCCTTGGGTCAATGAATACTTAACAGTAAGTAGATCACTTGCCTCTCATTTACAAGACAAATGAATATGTTTTGTAGTTAATTATTAAACTATCAATAAGTAGACAGACACTTACAAACTACTGTAAATTATAGGATTTCAATACATTAATCTTACATTCGACACTTTATCATTGAAATAATCCTATCCGACGAACCTATCGGTGTGAAGATATCTCTGGAACGTGTTCATGTGTGTAGAACTATGTAATTTAAATACCTATTTATACAGAGTAGTACGTCTGTATAGAAAATGTGATCCTTCAAGAGTTCTGGGTGGAGTGTGGGTGGGGCCTCTTCCTAGGGTGCGTGCGCTGCTGCTGGTTTCCTTGGCAACGAGATGACGCTTCTGCTTTGGTGAGAGACGAGTCCACTTGATTTAGGTTAGTTCCTCCTCCGGCGATCAGAAAACTATGATTGGTTATCACACTGGTGGTTGCTGGTTCGCTGGCGAAAACTACCGTGTGCCCAGTCTTCACAGTCCACGTATATATGGAGATCTGTATGGTGACACCGGAACTTCGTAATTCGCGCTGACGACACAACAATACTGCTCAGCTGCTAGTGAAATACCAATTGAATTCCAGGCTACGAAACTGTTTTTCAACACTGCAACACTGTAATGTCTAGGGAATGCTGAGTGGAGTCTATCTCAACCGGCTCAATCTGGATATGTACCAACAGGCTGTAATATTTGTATATTACGAATTCTGCACGTATTTGTAAGTGACAGAGATAAGGAGCGCTCACTACATATCGTCTCAATACGGGATATAGTTTTAAATACTCGGATTATGTAACGCGTCACTGCTGTGTGGTTTCTTGTTTTTCACAAGACACAGACGGATGATACGACTACCAGTTTGAAGAATCCGTACACACCGCTTGCCACCTATATGAATCGGCTGCTTGTCCAATTAACCAGTTCGTTCACACATATTTATATTTGGGTTTTAAGTAACGAAACCCAAACGGTAGTTCCTTTGTTTTATTGTAAAAGGTTGTATATATAATTCCTGAGTGTATATCAACCGTAAGTCTCACTGTCTAGGAGTGAATGAGAAAGGGACGGCGTTTATGTATGATAAACGTTAGGTCACGTCATTATGATATGAGTTGAGGTGAGCTACTCAAGCTTGGGGGCATCGCAGTGCGTGCTTACAGATATGCTGAGCTATGGGTCTCGCCCTCTTGGGTAAGTTGCCCGCTCACGTGTCCATCTCATGTCTTACTCATAGACAGTGGAAAGTTACAGGGTGGTGAATCTGAATATAATATCAGATGTATTGACCCATTTATATAATACGTTCTGTTGATGAGACAGGGGCCTATTACAGCCTTCCTTGCGTCACGCTACCTCAGGTCAGAGTATTAAAGTAAAAGTTGTTATAAGAGCCCCAAGCTCTTATAAATGGTGACAGCTTGTTGCCCGCTCTTATACTGGGAAACAAATAATAACAGAAAATTGATGAAAAACAAGTACATATGTATAGTACAGTAGATGCAGAGGGTATAATCTCTTCCTTTGGCATCAGTTGTACCCTTACCTCTTAGACAAATGAGTTTTAGAAATATAGAATACAGAACAACTTTGAAGCTTCACCCTATGGTAATTGTTGAATAATCCAAATAACTAACACTGCCTTTGGCCATGGAGGCAGCAGGCAGACATGATGTACACTGGCTGGCTCTGGTGCATTGGGAATGTGTATGACTGTCCTCAGTACAGAACTGTAGTAGATTTTAATAAAAAATATACAATGTATACTTTTAAAGATAGATTCAGTACTACAGTAAATACTACAATCAATTGAAAATAATATAAATTACACAAGAAAGAAGCTGCCAGCATATAGAGTAAAGCTTCACCATCCACGTGTTTGTCTGTTCACCATCTGTGGTATTGTGGGGTTTCGGGATGTTGTCTTACACTCAGGATGGGTTGGAGAAAGGAAACTCACAATGTGCTCTCTGTATATATATTGTATTGGAGGTACACTCGCAACAAAAAGTATCTGTGCATACTGTAGTGTGAACAATTTGAGACCAGTGATAATAGGTATTGGGAAAGGCGAGTTGTTCCAGCCGTATGTTGGCAACCCTGTAATCTTACTGAGCAGCTACTATGGCCTGGTCAAGTGAAACAAACCGTTATAAATAAGGTCGGGAAGTGATAAATAGACAGTATGAAATATGAGGAGCTCCCTGTTAATAAAATTATTTGTGATACTTGTGAATATTGCCACATTAATTTATGCTACCAAATAAACCACTCAACCTGGTCGTCCTGAGGGGTGGTGCAGCGTGGACGGCCACTCCGAGACCTGTCGTCTGTAGCACCAGTTTCGAGGTATCGCCGAATCCATCGTGCAGCAGTCTTCCTGTGGACTCCAACCCACTGGCTAATATCTGTGACGTAGAACCCTTCGTTATGAAGGGCAATAATAGCTCCTCGTGTTCCCTCTGAGGTTTCCATGTCGTCTGGCATGTGTACATCTCTACTGCTTCATATTGCCTTTGTTTTATATCCACGTTCACCGAGACCGAACCCTCGCTCATCATTCAGTCGACACAAAGCAACAATCCGAAAAGAGGAAACAAACATACTGATTGTCAGCCATATGGCAACATCTAGTGGGGGGGGGGGGGGAGGTGTTATGAGGATACACTTGCCAACCTTCCCCACATATCACAGTGTATACGTATCATTTCGGAAGTCGTCGATCACACCCTGCACCGATACTTTTTGGTGCGAGTGTACAGTGCAGCTTGGTGCTGGGAAGCTGCTGCGTGGTTAAGAGCTTGCTGGTTCGGGAGCGTGGAGTAGAGAGAGCTGGTTGGTGAGGAGCTTGCTCGGAGGAGGTGTTGCATGCTGCCTGGCCGTAGGTAGAAGGGAGGTCACAGTGAGGTTGAGAGTTTATATAGCGGAGGCAGGCGTGGCTTGATGGCTGACCTGCGCTTTGTCAGATGTCGCTAGTAGCCGACCTTAGACCACGAGGCATTGGCTAGGTAACCTGAAAAGGGATCGACTAGTCAGCGACAAACAGCAGTTGTAGTTGTAGGGGAAATTTCCACTAAAATACTCCCCTTTCCCTCCGGGCGGTGTAGGAGACTTGTTGTCGGCAGGGTTATATCCCACATGTGAGACATAACGGGCGGGGGTGTGGATGAGCCGGCCGCTACAGGAGACGACTCTGTCTAGAGACACGAGATCTGTGGGAGAAGGAGAGGTAGAAGGAGGGTTGTGGGTAAGAGAAGGTTGTACAGGCGAGGAATGTGGTGCTTCTCTCACAGCAGGGACACAGTCCTCAGTAGCGCCTGGTGGGGTGTCTGGGTTCGCATCAGGAGCAGGGGCCACGTCAGGGGCAGTAGGTACCTGAGGATGAAAAGAGGGTACCCAGAAATGGTGTGGGCGAGGTGGTGCTGCAAGGGGCAATGGTAAGCAGACTGGCGGAGGTGTGGGATTAATATGTTCAAGGCGGTGGGAATGCTGGCGTGGGGCAGTAGCCTTGAATGCAGAAAGCACCTGACGTAGTGTTTGTAGTAGGTCGTGACGGGCAGCAGGAGTGAAGTGGTCAAGGTCAGAAGTAAGGCGTGTGGTGTGCTGCTTGATAGTGGTGGAGGTTATGGCGCCTACCCATCGATGTCGTTTCGCCGTGTGGTTGCAGGGAACCTCACAGCATCTAGCGTTAGCACCAAAACGTTGATGGTACCAACAGGGGGTAGATACACTGTGCTGGGGGCTGGGGGCAGCGTCTGAGGCAGGACGGGTGTGTTGGGGTCGGTAGGACGTGGTGCTTGGGGCAGGAAGAGGAGCAGACCTGCTTTAGGGTGTCTAACCTGCGGTGTAGGGACTGTAGCAGGTCCCGCACGTCTTGTGAGGTGTTGGTCGTCTGGAGAGCGCTGGTCAGGTTGACGAGACCGGAGGAAAGTGAAAGTGTAGCCGCGGAGTTGTGGGCGGACGCATGGCGCACAGCAGTGTATTTGTGGAATACCCTGTCTGCCCTGGCTGCGTAGGTGGCCAAGGTAGTGGACAAGACGAACTTATGCAAGGAGCTTCTGAGTGTGAAGCTGGCGCATGATGATGTCAGGAAGCCTGTCTGTGTGGCGGGAGCTCCGTCTATGCATCTCGTCCCAGAGACGTGCAGGCGTGGAGTTACCAAGAGAGAAACAGGATAAGTCTTGTAGGAGACTGGTGTGGGGCCGCTGGTATCGCGTCTTCAGAGCATCCCGTAGGGCAGCGAATTTGTTGTCAGCTGGAGGGTTGATGATGGTCTCTGATACTTGCGTGGCAATTTCTGTGGGCAAGGAACAGACCAGGGTGACATACTTTTGTTTGTCTGTAGCTGTAGAGCCGATGAGAGCTGCCACCGTGTGGATAAGCCAGTCTTAAATGTTGTGATTGAAGACTGGGAGAGTGATCCGTTCCTCCTCCATCCTGTGTGAGTGCGTTTTTCCAGGGGGTCATCATTTGTGGGGTTTCGTGATGATGTCTCACATTCAGGATAGGTTGGAGAAAGGAAACTCACAATGCGCTCTCTGTATATATATTGTATTGGATGTACAGTGCAGCTTGGTGCTGGGAAGCTGCTGCGTGGTTAGGAGCTTGCTGGTTCGGAAGCGTGGATTAGAGAGAGCTGTTGTGTGCTGCCTGGCCGTAGGTATAAGAAAGGAGGTCACAGCGAGGTTGAGAGCTTATATAGCGGACGTAGGCGTGGCTTGATGGCTGACCTGCGCTTTGTCAGATGTCGCAAGTAGCCGACCTTAGATCAAGAGGCATTGGCTGGGTAACCCGAAAAGGGATCGGCTAGTCAGTGACAAACGACAGTTGTAGTTGTATAGTGCTTCACAGGACCATTGTTTCAGCCTCACAGTATCTCACTCATTTTTCATACACCTGGCACATTGCAAGATGCTGCAGCATCCTATTGGAAATGTAATAAAATAAAATAAAGTACAGTTGAGTCTGGATTTACGCGGTTTTCGTTTACGCGTTTGGTCATTTACGCGGTGGTCAAAAAATCACAAATATAATTCGAGGTACAATACCTTCACGTACAGTACCCTCGTTACCACTGACGAACACCCCTGAACATTTTAGAAAAAAATCATCAATCAGTTTTTTAAGAATACAACTTTAAATACTGCTCTTACTGTCCCCGCAAAGTAACCAAAAGTAAAACAAAATACAGACAGACCCCGACTTACGACTGCTACGACTTACGACCGCCGCAGATTTTTTATTAAAAATTTTTTTTTTTTTTTTTTTTTTTCAAATGACACAAGCATTTTCTATACCGAAACGTTTCCAGTTAATGTAGTCTCCATGTATAATTAGAAAATTATGGGGGCCCCATGTGCATTCAGCTGACTACATTAAAGGTAAGTCCTGTCACACTGTAACCATTCCTTATTATTTATTACTTTCACTGTACTGTATCCATTCCTCATTATTGATTACTTTTACTGTACTGTATTTCATTGTAGATTATTTATTAAAAAAAAAAAAAAATTTTTTTTTTTTTTTTTTTTTTTTTTAATCTATGTCGGACTTACGACCTGGATTTGGGTCCCTAACCCCGTTGTAAGTCGGGGTCTATCTGTAATTTGAGTTGGTATGTTCTTAGCCAGATCACCTCGGATGTAAATGGCCCGAATCCTTAAAAAAATTACTCGGCTAATTTTTGAGATGTAACTCTTCACATCTACTACTACTACTACTACTACTTTGCTGTCACTCGGAATTGAGTATGACGATCATCCAGCTATGAGACAATGGTATGAGTTATTAGGGATGTCACCTCCGTTGGTGAGCTCTGGGGTGACTAGAGAGGCCGATACAAGATCGGCAGTGTCATCCACAGATGTTGCACGTGTGGAGGGCTACATTAAATGCGGGAGGAGTAGCAGCAGCGTCTTTCTGGTGTTGGCGCTTGTCTGCCTCGGTATGCAGTCGGTCTAACTCGGAAGTATTGTCACCTCGTATGGTGCTCCTCCAAGTGTTACGGTGTGGGTAAGTCGTCTCCCAAGTGAGAGGATCAAATTGGTACTTTTCAGGTTTGTCTTAAAACTATACTACCTTTTCAGTTGCCCACCAGCGTTATGTTTACTATTCGTTAGGTGACTGTAAAGTAGCTGCTTTGGCAGTCTACTGTCGTCCCTGCGGGTAACATGGCCAGTCCAACGTAGTTGTTCATGGATAATGGTAGCCTCAAAGCTCCTACAGTTGGTGTCTACGACCACTACTACATTATAGCATCCGTTGAATGAATACAACGCTTGCCTCCAATCCCAAGGGTCGCTGATTCGATGCTAGGGCATTCCTATTCCACCCAGCTTTTGGAAACTGAAGGCTGTCTAGCAATGCTGATTATGCTGTCTCCTTGTGTACCAAAGGCTTTGTATACTGTGTGCTGCATCCACACTGTTCCAAACAGACTGTTACGCATACGGAACCCACTACTAATTCTTTTACTACTGCTACTTCCAAGCTACAATGCAAACCTACTAAAACCACAGCTAACATAACTTACCCATCCTCAGTATAACAATACCTTGTACTGTACACCCACAACAACCATTATAAGGGTGGGGATTTTCTTCTTCTCCCTTATATTCTTATTTCAGACTTCTTTCTTTATCTTATGTCCTTCATTTGTTCTGTCTAATTATTTCATTTCATTTCATGGTTACTCATAACCTCTGACCTTTGGTAGCATGGTGAGGGTTAGGGCACATGGGTACTGTAATTCTGGTATCAAGTCATTTGACAAAAGTAAAGGTGAATACTGAGGGAAAATGACACCCCTAATATACTCTAAAAAATGGTTTATTAATATGAAATTAAATCAGGTAAAAGATGTCATTAACATACAACTACAAGGTTCAACTCCTTGGCCTTACTCATCTGCAATTCCACTTAGATACTCTTGCTTCTACCACATTACTGGTGGTACATTACATAGACTACACCACATGACAAACTTACATATGGTACCTTCACTAGAACTGTTAGTCGTACATATGGAGGATGCACATGCACATAACACGTTTTTACTGATACTAACAATTTTATGGGTTCACTACCCAACATGGGATAATTATTTCCAGTTAATTATCCCCAAACATATATAACAAATACTGTGGACCATATAACTGTACGGAGTGTCCCAGGGTAGAACACTGGCGTCTCAACAAATGAAGATCGCTGTTATGGTCGGTTGAAGTCTGACACGTGGCAAGAGTCTGGGGTCTAGTTCCCTAGAGGCGGATTGAAGCAGTTCAATCCTGCCGAATCAGCGACATCATCAAATACAGCTAACTGTTAGGTAGCCACCGACCCCAGGCAGCCGGTGGGGTGTTCAAATAACCCACACACTGGATCTGGGATAATTTGAAGACGTCAAGGAAGGGATGATGATGACTCACTCACAAACAATCTTTCGTCTAGCAACGACAGACGACATTTACTTTATAGTAATTCTTACACTGGGTAAATGACAATTTCACTGTTACAACAGGAACACTAATATTCACTAAATTGACTAAGTTAAACTGAATGACTATATCGGCGGGGAACACTCGCTCACATACATGGGAAAATTTGGAAACGTCAAAGAAGGGCTGTTTCTCCTTCTCTCACAGGTTTATATACGGCATGAGTTGCCAGAGGTGGCTACTCACGCAATGACAGAAATTACATTCAAATCAACTGCTACACATTCAAGGATGACCCTCAGTTGACACGGGTCTGGCGAATTTCTTAAGTTGATTCACATAAACTAATTCGAGATTAAGCTTGCCAGGAAAAAGTGGAATATATACGTTGACAACTGTTAGTACCCCAAGGAGCCTTTGTGTAAAAACGTTGAGATCTTGGAGAAAATGGCTGGCACCTAAAGAGAGGGAAAACGTGATTCTTCCTAGGGATAACTCACCAGTTATCCACATGTTTTGCGGGCGTGGAGTATAATATGAATCATCAGGTTTCAAACAGACCAGTCGTCATTGTGACCATGACACCATAACTAGGGTTCTGGCTGTCTGCGGTCAGCAAAAACGGCAAACATGTTTAGAGGAAAGTGCCCAGCGTGCCGCCGCCTGTATTGCATATGCAATGGGTAAATTGATCTACATTGTCCCTTCGTATTTCTTTCCCACCCAAATTAGTATCCAGCGTAGAACAATGGAACGCAAAGAGGCTTCTTCACATTCATTCTTGTGTTAACTACAGTAAAACACTTTCAAGCTATTAGATTAAAACCTCTCGTATTAAAAAAAGTAATCGACATTTCTGACCATGGGGGTACATACAGAATATGCTTCATAAACATAATTCTACTTAATCTTTATATTTGCTACAAAGAAATACATATATCAAATAATTGGTGTCTTCCATATGGGTAATAAGAAGTGAGTATTGTATAGTGGCAGCAGGGACGCTGCCCGGGAGGGGTAGTGCAGGACTGTCTATCATGTCCTTGTAAGACCACAAGATAAAAACACTGGCAGAGAGCTTTACTTGTGTCGTAAAATGGAACATTCCATGGTTGAACACGAGTAGAGCGCTCCTGCCCGATGACTGTATCTCTGGTGGTTACTCAGGGATATGACAGACATAACACTGTTCCACAATTGTGACTCGGTTCACTATAACAAACTTTCTTATTGATGCAACACACAATTACAGTACAGCCGAGATAAAGAATAATTACTGTATAGACTATAATATACTGCAGTGTGTGTACATAAGCAGTACTAGATACTAATATTAATGGGGATTATCCCACCCGAGCGTGGGTCATGGACCCACATTGGGGCTCGGGGGGGGGGGGGCCTAAACATATACATCCCGGTACAGGTGTTAGCTTCATCACAGTATAAGTGTGAGCTTCATCACAGTACAACACAGTACAGGTGTTAGTTTCACCACAGTACAACACAGTACAGGTGTTAGTTTCATCACAGTACAACACAGTACTGGTGTTAGTGTCATCACTGGGTGAAGAAAAATAATACAAATGTCTTTTCACTATACAGTACTTACAATAAATACACAAAATGTCAAGGTATAGAATTCGTTGAATAACAACTACAACAATGTCAGCAAATTGCTGCCAAATGGGCCTCAGTCCTAACATGCCCCCGTGTAACCTAATATAACCAGACCTACCCATTAGAATTAAAACCTTCTCCTCTTAGGCCTTTGTGGTTTCAGGGGCACGGGAAGGTCTCAGTACAGTATGCCATCACTGTTAAGTACTAATATTCTACTATTCTTTGTTGGCAAATATCAAATGCATATAAAAAAAAAATTGAATGGATAGCAAATCAAGAGAAATTAGATGAGGTTCTATACCCTGCCTAGACTGACATGTTACAATCAGTGACAGGAGAGAGAGGTGTTTCATGTGGTGGTAATAGCGGAGTTCAGGCTGTGTTGAGGGACCAATCATAGAAGTATTGTACTTGTTTCTTGTCTGTTGATTCGAGGGTAGTAACCTGCAGGGCCTTGATGGCGTCACACTCAGCCTCGCCCACGTACTCCTGGATCCACCTGTGTCGTGTCCAGAAACATGTTAGTAAACACAGTTGCTGAAATGACTATCACTGTTGGCTATACTCCAGCTCCCGTGGACCAGATGCACTCAGACTCACGAGAAGCTACAGTGGCTGGATATATGGACCCTAATTCTAATAAGCCTCAAACTATCCTAACCTGACCAAGAGGATTGGGTCCAATAGAACTGGGTCCCATTTCTAATGATCAGGGTAGATTGAGGCCTATTAGAGTTGGGATCCATTTGACCTGCCACCCGATAGGAGATCCCATCTCCTTTCACTTCACTCTATGTGCTTGAAAATATTAATTCTTTGTTTTGAAGTGTGAAGCAATGATGATCACATGAACAACGTAAATATTTATTGCTTGAACATGATTTAAAGTAAATATAATGTTCTTAAGAAGTAAGAAATTTAATTTAGGTAGACAGGGTGAAGTCTAAGTAAATTAAAGAACACACACACACCCACCCCTGACAGACCATACCACCACACTGAAGTTCCACGGATATGGTATGATCTCCCGTCTTTACTGCTATCCAACGTCACTTCCCTAGCTAACAAGTTCGACGAGCTGGCAACTACAGTCAGGTCAACCGCCGCGAGCGTCGTTGCCATATGTGAGGCTTGGCAAATTGTGCCTGAAACGTGTCATATTGAGGGATATCAACTCTTTCATCACCTTCGTTCACAAAGACGCGGAGGGGGTGTTGCCCTCTTCTGTCAAGATGACCTACGCCCGTCACGCCTGGATGTTTAAGTCCCAGCAGATGTGGAAGCATTATGGGTACGTGTCGTGCTACGGGCCCACTGGCGCAACACTGCTTCCATCATAATCTGTGTGGCATACCATCCGCCTCGATCACCCACCAGAGACACTCTTATCAATCATCTCATCACCACCTCAGACCACCTCAGAGTTAGGTACCCATGTGCCAAGTTAGTATTATGTGGGGATTTAAATGAAATTGACACCACTGATATCCAGGACCAGCTATCACTATCACAAGTCGTGACCTTCCTCACACACGGTCGAAATACCCTTGACCTTATCTTAACTGACTTAGCGGACCAGTACCAACCACCTCAACCAATGCCTCCTATCGGGTGTAGCTCACACTTATCAGTGCTCTGGTCCCCAGCTGCCACTCCCACTCAAGTACAGAGACCCTACATCAAGACCTACAGGCCGATTACTGACTCTGCAGTGCGCCTATTCGGGCAGTGGATAGTTCACCATCCCTGGACTGAAGTACTTAGCGTGGATGACGTGGAAACCAAATGGATAAATTATACCAACACCACCACGCAAGCTCACCACCACTTCTTCCCCGAGAAGTCCGTCAGATCTCACCCAGCTGACTTGCCCTGGATCACACCTCGGATCAAAAGACTTATGCAACAGAGAGACAGAGCCTTTCATCTCAATGACCACATCCGCTACAGGTCACTTCGCAACCGAGTCATCCGCGAAATACGCACTGCAAAGAAGTCCCACTACCCAGCCAAATTACAACACCTGAAGCAGACCAACATCAGTCAATGGTATGGTAAGCTTAAAGAACTCTGTGGACTAAACAATAAGACACACCCCCTCCCCTTCCTTAGCCATCTCACCAGTGTTGACGCAGCTGAACAAACAAATAACCATTTCGCTACTATATGCCAGGCGCTCCCACGGCTTGACACAACAACTCTCCCTGCTTACCTACCAGCCCCCCTTCCCACTGACTTAGTAGAAGAATTTGAAGTAGCAAAACGCCTGGACAAACTAAAATTAAAACGCTCTACCACCCCCATTGACTTACCAATGAAACTCTTCAAGGAGTTCTCCCCGGAGCTTGCTAAACCCCTCTGCTCCATCATCAATGCTTCTCTCAGTCAAGCCAGATGCCCAGCTGACTGGAAGACCTCTTATGTATCACCAGTGCCCAAGTCAACCAGCCCACAATCCTTAAATCAGCTACGACCTATTGCAATCACCCCAATACCCAGCCTAATCTGTGAAAGTTTTGTGTTCGACTGGGCTTATGCTGATATTGCAGGAGTCGTAGACCCTCAGCAATTTGGCAACATGAAAACTTCCTCCACCACTCACTGTCTTGTCAGCTTTCTCGATTACATATACCGCCATCTCGAGAAACGAAAAACGTCTGTAGCTGTCGCCTTCATTGATTTCACTAAAGCGTTCGACCTAGTCGACCACAATATAATCATCAACAAAGCTATTGACCTCGGGCTTCGAAGAAGCCTCATACCATGGCTTACAGACTTCCTCAGTGACCGACGCCAAGCTGTACGCTTCCGAGGGGCTGTCTCCACCTTTCAGTCACTCACCTGTGGCGTCCCCCAAGGCACCAAGATGGGACCACTCTGCTTCCTTATGCTCATCAATGATGCCCTAAGAGAAACCCCTGCTCGCTGGAAATATGTCGACGACTCCACCATTGGGATCAGCGTCAACAATTCTGCTCCCAACTATACCGCCCTTCAGGATTTATTGAACAGTCTCCAAAACTGGGCCACCAACAACCATGTCACCATCAACCATACCAAGACCATGGTTATGCACATCAACCTCTCCTCCGACATTGTCCCACCTCCTTCCATTACTCTAGGTCCGAACACACTCCAGGTTGTAGATTCCACGAAGCTCCTCGGCGTCACCATAGACAACAAACTAAATTGGAAACCACACGTCAATGAAGTTGTCAAATCCTCCAGTTTCCGTCTCCACCTCCTCCGCCGACTCAAGTCCCTCGGAGTTCCTGCACACGAGCTCCTCAGTGTTTACACAACATTCATACTTCCCAAGCTCACCTATGCCTCCCCCACCTGGTCTTCCTCCCTAAATGCCACACAACGTAAACACCTAGAAAAAGTACAAAAGAGGGCATGCAAGATTATTCTCTCCCCCTCCTACTCCACATATCAAGAAGCGCTCAACACACTGACCCTTTCGACTCTCACTGACCATCACCACGACCTCATCTGCAAATTTGGTAAGAAGCTTCTACACCATCCCCGACACCGGCTCCTACTACCACCTGAGATCCCTTGTCCGAGAATTGCTGTTCGACACCACAACCGCATCCAGCCCATACGTGCACGAACTGATCGCTATAAGAACAGCCCAGTCCCAACCATTGTAAAATATATCAACAACTTGTAATACTGTAACACTGTCACTATGTTGAAATGAACTGTAGTTTGAGCTTTTCCCCATCTAAGTTATTATATGTCTTATTTGTGTCACTTATGTTACTTGTATATTATTTGTAATTCGTAACCCATTCCCCAAATATGTAACTGTATATTTTCAGCCTTCTGGCTGCCAAGCTCCTTCAATAAACCGTTAATTATTATTATTATTATTATTACCAATGCCGGATTTAGACCTGTGGAGGCCCATGGGCAGCCTCTTTGTTGAGGCCCCCAAATTTTTAATGGGGTGGTGAGTGAAGCGAGCCTAAACATCTGGGAGTTCCGGGGGGCGCTGTAAGACCCCCGGGAAAATTTTGAAATTTGAACACTTTTTTGGAGAATTTTGAAGCCATATGCAGTTATACTGAAGAAATTAGAACATTGAGAAATTTTAAATTAACTGTATATTTATTGATAGTGTACAAATTCCCAACACACACACACACAAAAGTGAGACATGACTGGAGTCATTCATGTGGTTTCAAGTCGACCAGCCCTGATATAGCTACTACGGCACATGTGGAGGCCCCCAGATTGTGGAGGCCCCTGGGCGGCTGGCCACTTTGCCCACTCCTGAATCCGGCCCTGACACACACACACACACACACACATATATATATATATATATATATATATATATATATATATATATATATATATATATATATATATATATATATATACACATATACGCGGTGCCTCGCCAGAGCTGAATTTCACTTAACACGGATTTTTTCCACATATACGCGGTGAGTGTCCGGCTGGAGACGCTATTTTTAGATTTGCCCCACCCGCCAACCGCCACCCTGCCTGACTGCCTGTTTTAGCTCATAAAATTCATACAAATTACCGGGCCAGAATATAATTTACATTGCTGGAATTCTTATAATTTGGTGATCATTTTGAATATAAACATCATATAATTTGCATTAGACATACAAATTTTAGATAAAATGTTTTTTCTAGTAAATATGTTATCTTTTGTGCAAAATATATGACATTTATATTCAAAATATTCCTGGTCTAACAAGGAATCCAGCAATGTCAATTATATTATCCTAACTTTAGTTTGAGGTATTATTTATTAAAATTTAGTGGTTTTCCCACACATCTCCTTGGGACGGTTGGTGGGGGGTGGGGTGGGGGGGGGGGGAGGGAGGGACCGACCGACCATCTGTTACTGTGTGAAGAATATTTATTTTTTTTTTATTAACTGAAGATATTTGTTTTAGCTCATAAAATTCATACAAATTACCCGGTCAGAATATAATTTACATTGCTGGAATTCTTATAATTTGATGATCATTTTGAATATAAACATCATATATTTTGCATTAGACATACAAATTTTAGTTAAAATGTTTTCTCTAGTAAATATGCTATCTTTTGTGCAAAATATATGACATTTATATTCAAAATATTCCTGGTCTTACAAGGAATCCAGCAATGTCAATTATATTATCCTAACTTTAATCTGAGGTATTATTTAATACAAAATGTTAAAATTTATTTTTTTCACCCACTCTTTCTCTTGAAGGGAGGATTGGTGGGGGGTGGGGGGAGGGATGGAGGGACCGGCGACCGACCATCTGTTACCGTGTGAAGAATATTTATTTTTTTATTAACTGAAGATTTGTATTTTAGCTCATAAAATTCATACAAATTACCCGGCCAGAATATAATTTACATTGCTGGAATTCTTACAATTTGATGATCATTTTGAATAAAAACATCATATATTTTGCATTAGACATAAAATTTTTAGATAAAATGTTCACTCTGAGTAAGTATGTTATCTTTTGTGCAAAATATATGACGTTTATATTCAAAATATTCCTGGTCTTACAAGGAATCCAGCAATGTCAATTATATTATCCTAACTTTAATCTGAGGTATTATTTAATACAAAATGTTAAAATTTATTTTTTTCACCCAACCTTTCTCTTGAAGGGAGGATTGGTGGGACTGACCGCGCGGTTGGAAGAGGGGGGAGGCAAGGTGGGGTACTTTGATTGACAGATAGTGTTGTGAAGAATATTTTTTTTTTTATTAACTGAAGATATTTGTTTTAGCTCATAAAATTCATACAAATTACCCGGCCAGAATATAATTTACATTGCTGGAATTCTTACAATTTGGTGATCATTTTGAATATAAACATCATATATTTTGCATTAGACATACAAATTTTAGATAAAATGTTTAATCTGAGTAAATATGTTATCTTTTGTGAAAAATATATGACATTTATATTCAAAATATTCCTGGTCTTACAAGGAATCCAGCAATGTCAATTATATTATCCTAACTTTAGTTTGAGGTATTATTTATTGCTATACCTGGTTTTCCCCCCAAAATTTCTCAGAGAGGGAAGAGCCAGCAGTGTAGTGTGAGAAGAGGGGGAGGGAGTCGTGTCCATTATTTGAATGGACATTAACTTGGCGACTGTATTTCTCTATTTCTCTTAGGTATTAATTGTGTGCATGTACCATCATAAAATTAAGATGTTATTTTTACTAGAACATAGGTATTGTGTTGGAAAAAGTGCAGTTTGGGGGTCAGCTGGTCTCTATTTCATTTAATCCCATATGTTATGTTATTCACTTTACGCGTTTCTCACTTTCCGTGGTACCCTGTGGGTTACATTAACCGCGTAAAGTGAGGGTTGACTGCAGTGACCCCTCGGTAAATGAACTCAATCCATTCCAGAAGGTCGTTCGTTAACCGAAAAGTTCGTTAACCGAAACCATTGTTTCAATGGGTTTTTGGGTAATTGGTTCCAGCTCACCGAAAATTTCCTAAATTCAACAAAAATGGTAGAAAAGTTCACTTACTTTGTGGTGTGTATGTAGAAAGCTCCTGGATGATGATGATGATGATGATGGGAATTAGAATGGGGGTGGAGGAGAAGGAAGAAGAAAAGGCATTGGGGTGGAAGAGAAGTCACCCCACGGCACCATTTCATCCATAAAATTTTAGTTCTCTTGGTGTATTTCAAGATTATTTTCTTTAAATCAACACTGCACTGCATTATATATTGTCAATATGTAAAATATATTTCAAAATGACCAATAATTTGCTTGGAAACACAAAAAAAAAGCGTTTAGTTGAAGAGAGTCTCAAGCAAGATGTCACCTCCACTGAAAACAGAGAGAGACTAACGCCTGTCTGGTGTGTTAACAGGCTGGATAGCACGCCAGAAACTAGTTTCTTTACCTTCAATTATGTTCAATAATTGTTAAAAAGACTAAAAAAGTTAATATTAAACTTTTAAAATTATTGAATAGTATAAACTTCTTGATATTTACTAAAATAGTAAGGAATTTAAGCCCTAGAACCGATTAATGCATTCGCGGACTGATACTAAAGCTGGTTGCCCGGTCAGTGCAAGCGAAAACATGTTGAGGTCGGTTCGTAAGAAATTCGTTAACCGAATTGAAGATCCTTATGGAAGGCAGTTCGTTAACCGAAATTTCGTTAACCGAGGTGTTCGTTAAACGAGGGGTCACTGTATACACACAGTCAGTTCTGCTATAACGCGATAGTTGTTTCTTGCAAAACATCGTGTTATTGAAATTTGCGCAATAGAAATAACAGGGCTTACGGAGAAAATAGGGTTAGGTGCAGATTACTCGAAATTGAAAACAATTTAGTACAGTCAACCCTCGTTAATTCGGACCCCTTTAATCCGGATTTCGGATAAATCGGACGAAATCTGAACTGTCCGTATCAAATTTCTGGTTCTGGGATTGTCCCAGTTGCAATTGGGGTTGCAATTTCAAATTCTGTGTCACTTCTAAGGAATAACAAAGTTTCTGGTGCACTCTAAGATTAAGAGAAAACGGACGACTCAGGCGTCCTGAAATGAGAGAAAACGGACTCCTATGACGGGGCACTCAAATAAAGAGCCATGTCTACATGTTTTGTGGACTACCCACTGTACAGTATTGATCGTATAATTTTCATCACTTTGTAATAAACCTAGTCATGCCTATGTGTGTTTCTGATAATTACCATAACATTATATATTTATATATTTAGCGGTTGTACAAACACAAGGCCTCACACATGCCACTCAGACTGACAGATTTGACAAGTTTTACCAACCATAAAGACAGTTGAAGCTTTAAACATCACTCACAATGGATCTTGAATATTCCAAGTGTAATCAGACATATCCAAGTTGCCTCAACAATTGCAACCCCAGTTGCAATATCAAATTCTGTCACTACTAAGGAATAACAAAGTCCCTGGTGCACTCTAAGATTAAGAGAAAACGGACGACTCAGGCGTCCTGAAGTGAGAGAAAACGGACTCCTATGACGGGGCACTCAAATAAACATACACGGCTGTATAATGCAATATTATGCAACATTAACCCCTAAATCGGTTAATTCGGACAATCGGCTAAAACGGGCATCCTTCCCCCCCATTAGTCCGTTTTAACGAGGGTCGACTGTAGTTAGCCTAACACAAAGGATAGCACAGTCTAAATAATGTTACATTCATATCTAATAATGAAATCATACAGTAAATGTAACACTTTACCTTGAAAACATATGAATATAACTTGATGGGGGAGAAGGGTGATTTTGACGTTGATAACATCGAGCTTCTCTTCAAGTGTTATAGCCTTTCTTTTACGATCATCACCAGGAAACTGCCCGTGCCTCTTAAACGGTGTCAGTAGCATTTTACCGCCATCAGCTCGATGAACAGGCTTTGTGTGAGATATAACAGAGTCTAGAACTGCTTTTAGTGTCCTTGTGGCCTAGCCGGTAAGCGTTCCCTAGTCACACCCAGTAGGTCGAGGGTTCGATTCCTTGCTGGTGAGGTCGTTGATTATATGTTCAAAGTCCGCGTGTTATATGGACTAAAAATGAAGTATATATATGTACCTCGCGTCTCATACCAGCTGGATTCGGTAAAATGCTACTGACACCACATAAGAGGCACGGGCAGTTTCCCATTGAGGTTCACGGCGCCATCAGCTCGATGAACAGGCTTTGTGTGAAATATAACAGAGTCTAGAACTGCTTTTAGTGTCCTTGTGGCCTAGCCGGTAAGCGTTCCCTAGTCACACCCGGTAGGTCGAGGGTTCGATTCCTTGCTGGTGAGGTCGTTAATTATATGTTCAAAGTCCGCGTGTTATATGGACTAAAAATGAAGTATATATATATATATATATATATATATATATATATATATATATATATATATATATATATATATATATATACAGTATTACCCCGCCTAACGCGGTTTCACTTAACGCGTTTTATCATATACGCGGTGCCTTGCCAGAGCTGAACTTTCACTTAACACGGATTTTTTCCACATATACACGGTGAGTGTCCGGCTCGAGACGCTATTTTTAGATTTGCGCCACCCGCCACCCTGCCTGACTGCCTGTTTTAGCTCATAAAATTCATACAAATTACCCGGCCAGAATATAATTTACATTGCTGGAATTCTTATAATTTGGTGATCATTTTGAATATAAACATCATATATTTTGCATTAGACATACAAATTTTAGATAACATTTTTTCTCTGGGTAACTATGTTATCTTTTGTGCAAAAATATATGACATTTATATTCAAAATATTCCTGGTCTTACAAGGAATCCAGCAATGTCAATTATATTATCCTAACTTTAGCTTGAGGTATTATTTATTACAAAAAAGTTACGTATTCTGGTTTTCCCACACATCTCCTTGGGATGGTTGGTGGGGGGTGGGGGGGAGGGAGGGACCTACCGACCATCTGTTACCCTGTGAAGAATATTTATTTTTTTTTTATTAACTGAAGATATTTGTTTTAGCTCATAAAATTCATACAAATTACCCGGTCAGAATATAATTTACATTGCTGGAATTCTTATAATTTGATGATCATTTTGAATAAAAACATCATATATTTTGCATTAGACATAAAATTTTTAGATAAAATGTTTAATCTGAGTAAGTATGTTATCTTTTGTGCAAAATATATGACGTTTATATTCAAAATATTCCTGGTCTTACAAGGAATCCAGCAATGTCAATTATATTATCCAAACTTTAATCTGAGGTATTATTTAATACAAAATGTTAAAATCTAAATTTTTCACCCACTCTTCTCTTGAAGGGATGATTGGAGGGGGGTGGGGGGGGGGAGGGTTGGGACTGACCGCGCGGTTGGAAGAGGGGGGGGGAGGCAAGGTGGGGTACTTTGATTGACAGATAGTGTCGTGAAGATTATTTTTTTTTATTAACTGAAGATATTTGTTTTAGCTCATAAAATTCATACAAATTACCCGGCCAGAATATAATTTACATTGCTGGAATTCTTATAATTTGGTGATCATTTTGAATATAAACATCCTATATTTTGCATTAGACATACAAACCCTCATGTGACTGACATCCACAGAGAAATGGTGGGCACCGCGGGCAAGACGTGTGTTACGAACCCACGGCCTTGCCGGCGGTACACAGGATGCCAAATCCACTGAACATTGCCCGTTAAAGTACCTGTAAAAGAGAGAGAGTGAAGCAACATTGCGGCGAAGAGAAAGGGGAGATAGATTGTCGACTAAAGGAGGAGAGTTAATAAGACAAAATGCCTTTGATTCCACCCTATCTAATAGTTGGACAGAAGAAGAGCCATCCCAGATATGAGAACAGTACTCCAAGTTAGGACGAATGAATCCCTTATATACTTGGAGCAACTACTCAGGAGTGAATTAGCTGCGGCATCTGTACAGCATTCCCAACTTTCAGGAGGCAGCTTTAGTTATACTAAGGATGAGTGATTTCCAGGACATATTGGAGGAAATGGTGAGGCCTAACATATTTATTTCAGAATTTGGGAGGATGACAGAGTCCTGAAATGTAATTGGTGGGAGATAGTCTAATTTACAAAGTGTAATTGATAAATATTGAGTTTTGTTACTATTGAACTTAACCAAGTTTGTATCTCCCCATTCAGAGATGCTGCACAGATCCGTGTTGATAGAAGTAATGATATCAGTTCTAGAAACAGATCTAGTTTGAGAGTTAGGAGGAAGGGGAAAATGTGAGGAAGAGTGAAGAGTAGAATCATCGGCGTAAGAATGGATAGAATTAGTTGTAGTGTGAAGTAAATCATTGATAAAAAGAAGAAAGAGAGTTGGTGAAAGAACAGAACCCTGTGGGACGCCATTATTGGTAGAGAAAGAGCGAGAAATCGATCCCTCGACAACGACTGCCATGGATCGATTCTCAAGGAAGCTAGAGATGAGAGAACAAAGTAGGGGAGAGAAACCAAAAGAGGGAAGTTTAGATCGCAAAGACTTGTGCCATACCCTGTCAAATGCTTTGGAGATGTCGAGGGCCACAACAAAAGTTTCCCCATAATCCCTAAGAGAGGATGACCAAAGATGGGTGCAATAGGAGAGCAGATCACCAGTAGATCTCGCCTGGCGAAAGCCATACTGGTGATCCGACAAAAGAGAGAGGCGTTCAAGGTGGCGGAGAAAATGGGAGTTCGAGATAGTTTCGAAAATCTTAGAGAGGGATGAAGTTAGGGCAATGGGGCGATAGTTAGAGGGATTAGAATGGTCACCCTTCTTTGGGATGGGCTGAACCAAGGCATGCTTCCAAGAAGAAGGAAAAGTTTGGGTTTTGAGGCAAAGGCGAAAGAGGCGAGCAAGCACAGGGGCCAGGGCTTCAGCACACTCCCTCAGAACATGAGGGGGTATTCCGTCCAGTCCATGCGCCTTACATCCAACCTGGATAACACACTGGCAACCCTGCGAGTGGAGATTATAGGAAAGTGCATAGGTTCAGTAGGAGGTGCAGGGGTAGGAAGGGTAGAGTGGGAATCGTCAAAGGTGGAATTAGAGGAGAATAAGGTGCCAAAGAGGTAGGCTTTCTCAGGGGGAGAGTTGGCTATAGAGTTATTGGGACGGAAGAGGGGAGGAAAAGAAGGCGTGCAAAAGTTGTTACAGATGTTTTTAGCTAAGGACCAGAAGGATTTACTGGAGGAAGAATTAGTCAGGACAGCAGTCTTTCTTTTAATAAAATTCCGCTTGGCCCTACAAAGAATAGCCTTACAACGATTCCTAGAAGTAATGAAAGAGGTGTGGGTAATAGGAGAAGGAGATAGTTTCATAGCTTGATGTGCCCTATCTCTCACCCTGCAAGCAAGAGAGCAGGAGCGATCAAACCATGATTGTAATGTGAAAGTTTTGGTAGAAGATGGGATAAATGCACTCATACCGCCCTGTATAACCCCAGCAATGCTGTCAGCACATACTGAGGCACCCCGAGTGGAAAAGCAACATTCATCCCAAGGAAAGTCGGTGAAGAATTCTCGCAAGGATTGCCAGCTTGCCCTCCGATAGTGCCATAGTTGAAGTTTAGAGGGGGGTGGGGGAGGTGGTCGTGCCCAGTTTGATTTAATAGAAATAAGGTTGTGATCAGAAGACCCTAAGGGGGCAAAAATTGAGTATGAATAGTGTGAGGGGTTAGAGGTAAAACAAAGATCAAGAATGTTAGCAAATTGATCGTGTCGATCAGGAACGCGTGTAGGGTGTTTGATTATTTGTTCCAAATCATTAAGTAAGGAAAAAGAGAGTGCCTCAGCTCCACCTGGGTCATCCCTTGCAGAGCCAAGCCACTCTCTGTGATGTACATTGAAATCCCCTAGGTAGAGGATCTCGGTGTTGGGGTGTGTGAATATCAACGACTCATGGCAAGAAGTGAGATAGTCAAAGAGTTCGAAATAGTTGGTAGAGTTGGGAGAACAGTATAGGAAACAAAGAAAAATAGTCACAGTACGTAGAGATATTTTGAGCCAGATGACATCATAAAGGGGAGATTCAAGATCCGTGAGTCGGGCTATAGGTGTATGTGTATTGCAGTAGGCGCATACACCTCCCTTAGAACGGAAGTAGGTATAAAGGTTGTAGTTAGAGACTTGAAAAGGTTTTGGTGAAGCTGCTTTGGTCAGTTGAAGTTCGGAGAGTAGTAAGAGATCGGGGGAAGAGGTTAATAGATGGTGCTCCACAGAAGAAAAATTTGATCTCAGTCCGCAAATGTTGGAAAAATGAAGTGTGTAAAAAGCCTATCCTCCAGCAACCGTAGTGGCGTCAGTTGAGGCCCTAGTAGCTTGATGATGATCAGGTCAGCCCTGGGGTCCACAACCTTCCCGACCAGTGGGACCCATCCGAGAAGGCCCCACTTCAGTATTAATATCAACTGACATAGGAGAATAAAATAGAATGAATAAAACAGATCAAGAATGAGTAAGGTTTTAGTTGTGGTGTTGTCAATAGTAAGAGAGACAGTTGAGACCCTGCAATTGTGTGTAAATGAGGCAGAAAGATAGATCAGCAACCTGGGACGTGGTCACAATTTTCGTGATGCCATATAGCAGCAGGGTCTACCATTAGACAACACATTATGCTTCCAATATCTTCCCAGGCGGTAGTACCTCCCTGTTTGGTAGCTGCCTACTACCTACTACCTTATATCTCGTCCATATATACCGTATATACTCGTCTATAACCCCCCTTCGTATATAGGTCGACCCCGATTTTTTGACCAAGAAATTGTTAATTTATGATATTCCTCGTTTATAGGTCGACCCACGTTTTTGAGGGTAAAGGAACAACAAAACCTTCAGAGAAACACTACGTCCTATAAACTTGTTTACCATTTATTATTACGACACTTTACACTGAAACGCGGGTAGTTTCAACAAAAATATTGTATATTTCCATTCAAGTATTTATTCAAGTCAATTAGGAGGGAATATTATTGTAATACAATAGTTTTTTAACTGAAAACCATTCGAAAAGTGATTACGGTAACATATTTTGAACGAAAGAAAGCAAAAGTCATTGTTTTCGTCACAATTTTATCCCACTTTCCACTGTAATACGTACGTCATTTCAGCAAAAAATATTAAATTTCCGTGAATGTATTATATCAAGCACAGTATGAATAGAATATAACTAATATAACAGTATTTTAACCGAAAACTAATAAAAAAACGAGTAACATATCTTGAACATTGGAAGGTTTGGTAAAGTCTTTTGTTTTCATGTAGTTTATCCTAATTTACATTGAAATACATCACGTTTCAGCAAAACTACTATTTATTTCTGAGAATATGGAAATGTAATATTTTTGCTGAAATGACGAATGTATTATAGTGGAAAGTGGGATAAAATCGTGACAAAAACAATAACTTTCGCTTTCTTTCGTTGAAAAGATGTTACCATAATCGCCTTTTGAATGGTTTTCAGTTAAAAACTGTTGTATTACAATAATATTCTATCCTAATTCACTTGTGATGTAACAGTTTTTTAACTGAAAACGATTCGAAAAACACGTGTACCGTCTAGCTGATATGGCAGAGCCCTGGTCGAGGAGGCTTTGTGTTTGCTTCGGCCCTTCTTAAGCAGCTTTTAATTTTAGCGTACATTGAAATTGTGTTTACCGGTATATTCTATTTTCTTGCTTCTTATTTTCCAGAAATATGACAAATTTGTATATAATACAATGTTACGGTACTTTTAATTTACAAGTATTCATTTTTAAAAATACAGAAGACACCAAACAAATACCAGTACAGTTGGTCCTCATATTACGCGGTTAATGTAACCCGGAGGGTACCGCGGAAAGTGAGAAATGCGTAAAGTGAATAACATAACATATGGGATTAATTGAAATGGAGTCCGGGCCGATCCCCAAACTCCACTTTTTGACGACACACAACAATGTTGTAGTAAAAATATTATCTTAACTTTATGATGGCATGCACACACAATTAATAATTAAGAGAAATATCAATAATATTAGGTTTTTTAACACTTACATTAGTAGAAAAGATGGCTGGGCACACGGGGATGGGCGGTTGGTTCCGAGGCAGAGGGAAGATTATTGGCCCTCACCTGTATCACTTGTATCAATTGTATCACTATCCACCACAGAGGCTTGCAGGGCCTCTTTGTCAAACCCCCCAAAGTTCATATAAGTCCATATCCTCACTATAATTATCACTATCACTGACTTGGGCCGGCTGTAGTGGGTGGCGGGTGAAGAACTCGGTAATGTTTTGATGACTGGGCGACCTTGTGCGCACCATTTTCGCACCTCTTACACAACATGGCGGATGGCGGGAGGTTTGGATCCAAAAATGGCGCGGCTCGCCAACCGCTCTCCGTGTAATGGGGTTCACGACCGCGGAATGTGAAAATGTTAGGTTCTGGCAAGGCACCGCGTTAACGGTGAAACGCGGATTGTGGGACCGCGTAATAGGAGGACCAACTGTACTACGGTTATTTGCGTGACTCTCCCGCCAAAAAAGACCAAACAGCTGGTACTCTCTCCCTCAGCCCTACCAAAAATAGCCCAACGACATCTTTCTTAATTATTCTCTTCCAATTTCTCACTTTAACTGGTATTTTTTACTTCATATTGCCTACATCAGATAAACTACAATAATTGAGGTTAGACACTGTTATAAATTTGATTACCGGGTACTGGCAGGTGCCGTTAGAACCACCTGACCCTACCAACAGTGTTGCAAGTCACACAGCATTTTTTTAATCATCCATGTGCACGAGAAAGGATGGATGGATGAAGGCGGCATACAAATATGGCTTAAAAAAGTCTGAACTTTAGACCAGGGGGACTGCGCAAAGAAAAAAGTCTTCTTGTGTGGGATATGTTTCGGTCACATCTTGTTGACAGTGTTACTGCTGGGATTAGGAAGGAAAACACTGATACAGCTGTGATTCCTGGTGGATTAACAAGTCTTGTGCAACCACTTGATGTTTCCATAAACAAACCATTTAAAGATGCGGTAAGAGTGAAGTGGAACAACTGGATGATAGAAGGCGATAAGACATACACAAAGGGAGGCAACATCCAAGCTCCATCACTAGCAACATTATGTGAATGGATTGTAGAGGTCTGGGATGCAATCAGACCAGAAATTGTGGAGAAATCTTTTAAGAAATGTGGGATTTCGAATGCTCTTGATGGAACAGAAGACGACTTGTTGTGGGATTATGAGGCTAATGAGAGCGTGAATGAGGATGAAGATACTGATGATCCTATGGCTGATGATGGTGTTGATCCATATGACGATGCTGTTCAAGGAGAGAACTGGGAGGAGCTGTTTGAGGCTGCAGATGATGACAAGGAAAATGATTTTGATGGATTTTAATGAAAATATTCAGAAATATGGTATCGTAGTATTTATTCAAGTAAATTAGGATAGAATATTATTGTAATACAACAGTTTTTAACTGAAAACCATTCGAAAAGCGATTACGGCAAAATCTTTTGAACGACGAAAGAAAGTGAGAGTCATTGTTTTCGTCACAATTTTATCCCACTTTCCACTGTAATACGTACGTCATTTCAGCAAAAATATTACATTTCCATATTTATTTCTGAGAATATATTCATTCAGGCACAGTTAAGGTAAAATATACTTGTGATGTAATATTTTAATGAAAATATTTATAAATAAGGTATCGTATTTTTCTTTTGTTTCAAAGTTAATTAACAAAGATTGATGTTTCAAATTTAATTAAAAAAAATTTATGTATCCATAAATTAACTTTTAAAAAAGAATACTTTATGTTTTACATCGTCCTGTGAATACCATACCATGCATTTGGCTACTTTGGGGTTGCTATGATGACGCAAGAGATCTGCCCTGGCAACTGTACCGACACTCACAGCTGGTGGTGAGTTGGTGCGTCGTTTCCATTGTTTACTGGTAGTTACTGGTAAATATTTTTCAACCTAACGAAACTATTACCCGTATAGAGGTCGACCCCCAACTTTTTGCCAAAAAATTTGGTCTTAAGAACTCGTGCTATACACGGGTATATATATACACCTAGATCCCGACTTACGACTGCTTCAACTTACCACCGTCGGGACTTACGACCGCCGCAGATTTTTTATTAAAAAAAAAAAAAAAAAAAAAAAAAAAAAAAAAAAAAAATTTTCTTCAAATGACACACGCATTTTCTATACCGAAACGTTTCCAGTTAAAGTAGTCTCCATGTATAATTAGAAAATTTTGGGGGCCCCATGTGCATTCAGCTGACTACATTAAAGGTAAGTGCTCAGTCACACTGTAACCATTCCTTATTATTTATTACTTTCACTGTACTGTATCCATTCATCATTATTCATTACTTTTACTGTACTGTATTTCAGTGTAGATTATTTATTTAAAAAAAAAAATTTTTTATTTTTTTTTTATATTTATTTATTTTTTTTTTTTTTATATCTATGTCGGACTTACGACCTGGATTTGGGTCCCTAACCCGTCGTAAGTCGGGGTCTAGGTGTGTGTGTGTGTGTGTATATATATATATATATATATATATATTTCATTAGCCCAATAAAGCACGCGGACTTCTACATACAATCAACACCTCAACCCGCCAGGATTCGAACCCACGGCCCACAAGCCTATGACTGTGACCGGGGAACGCTAACCGCTGGACCACCAGGATACTAAAAGCAGTCCTAGACTTTGTTATATTTCACACAAAGCCTGTTCAACGAGCTTATGGCGCCGTGAACCTCTAATGGGGACCACCCGTACCACTTAGGTGGTCAGAGTAACGTTTTACCAAATCCGGCTTCGAAACACGAGGATCCATATATATTTCATTAGCCCAATAAAGCACGCGGACTTCTACATACAATCAACACCTCAACCCGCCAGGATTCGAACCCACGGCCCACAAGCCTATGACTGTGACCGGGGAACGCTAACCGCTGGACCACCAGGATACTAAAAGCAGTCCTAGACTTTGTTATATTTCACACAAAGCCTGTTCAACGAGCTTATGGCGCCGTGAACCTCTAATGGGGACCACCCGTACCACTTAGGTGGTCAGAGTAACGTTTTACCAAATCCGGCTTCGAAACACGAGGATCCATATATATTTCATTAGCCCAATAAAGCACGCGGACTTCTACATACAATCAACACCTCAACCCGCCAGGATTCGAACCCACAGCCCACAAGCCTATGACTGTGACCGGGGAACACTAACCGCTGGACCACCAGGATACTAAAAGCAGTCCTAGACTTTGTTATATTTCACACAAAGCCTGTTCAACGAGCTTAAGGCGCCGTGAACCTCTAATGGGGACCACCCGTACCACTTAGGTGGTCAGAGTAACGTTTTACCAAATCCGGCTTCGAAGCACGAGGATCCATATATATTTCATTAGCCCAATAAAGCACGCGGACTTCTACATACAATCAACACCTCAACCCGCCAGGATTCGAACCCACGGCCCACAAGCCTATGACTGTGAAATATAACAGTCTAGGACTGCTTTTAGTATCCTGGTGGTCCAGCGGTTAGCGTTCCCCGGTCACAGTCATAGGCTTGTGGGCCGTGGGTTCGAATCCTGGCGGGTTGAGGTGTTGATTGTATATATATATATATATATATATATATATATATATATATATATATATATATATATATATATGTATATATATATATACAGTTGTACTCCACTTAACGCGGTCAATAGAACCCAGAGGGTCCCGTGTTAAGTGAAATCCGCGTTAAGTGAACAACAGAACATATGGGATTAATTCCAATAGAAACCAGCCCGACCCCCAAACTCCACTTTTTGACGACACATAACTATGTTGTAGTAAAAATTTTATCTTAACTTTATGATGGTATGAAAAAACAAGTAATATAGAAGAGGTTAGGTTAGGAAAAATAAAGGTTAACATAGGAAAAATAAAGGTTACGTTAGAGAAACTAAAAGTTAGGTGGAACACTTACGGTAGTAGCAGAGATGGGTCGGCATACGGGGATGGAGGCTGGTTCCGAGGCAGAGGGCAGATTACTGGCCCTCAGGTGAATCACCATTACTAGGTGAATCACCATCACTGTCACTTACAGTTGTCAGGGCTTCCCTGACAAATCCCTCAAAGTCAACTTCACTGTCACTATCACTGGCTTGGGCTGGCTGTGGTGGGTTGCGGGCGAAGAACTCGGTTATGCTTTTTTGACGGCTGGTGTTTATGTTGTCTTGGTACACCGTGATGTACGGCTCCATAGCCTGCACCAGCCGGGTATGGAAGACTTCATAGCGGTCATCGTCATTGTCGCGGGAAAGGAAGGACTTCATTTTCTCTGCACACTCTATGGCACACTTAATATCACTATGACTTAAACTGTGTTCTTCGGAGAATGACGCACCTTCTTCCTCCTCTTCACTGACGTGATCTTCTTCCAACATCTTGTCGGCAGTCACTTCAGGATCTCTGATCACCTCCAGGATGTCTTCGTTGGTGGTCTCGGAGAAGCCTTCAGCTGTAATATTGAGCGCAGCTTCTCTGGCAAGGTCCACTGCTACTGCAACAGTCTGAACCTCACCAGTCACAGGTTCACTCCTCCTCTAACCTGGTATGCCATGCAACACATGTCTCCATGCGTGACGAATCGTAGCAATAGTCAGCAGATCCCATGCCTCCACCAAGAAGTCTACAGCTTGTTTAACGTTAAACTCCTTCCAAAATTGTTTGACGAGAAGTTCTTGAGTCACCGCCTCTTGTTCCTTGTCCTCGTCGCTTTTGCTCTCGCTGTCGGTGTCACCCAGCTTATGCAACTCATCCTTGGTGTTGGTAGAGTCGTTCAGGAGCTTGAACTTCTTTGCAGAGTACGCAGCTTTAACATTGCAGATCAACTCCTGGTCCATGGGCTGGATTAATGACGCAGTGTTGGGAGGAAGGAAGACCACTTTTACGTTGGGGTGACGATCCATAAGTAGGGGCGAGTGTCCAGGTGCGTTGTCAAGGAGCAACAAAATATTGAATGAAACATTCTGTTGCTCGCAGAATTTCTTCACGTCGGGAACAAAACAGTTGTCAAACCAGAAGAGGGACAGAGAAGAGGACATCCACGCCTTACGTGCGGTTAGCCAGTGGACATTAAGCTTGTTCATGTCCATATTCTTGTAGGCGTGCAGCTTGCGGGCTGTGTGAATCACCGATAACTTTGGTTTACAGGTACCGGAGGCATTGGTGGTAAACAGGACGGTGATGCGTTCCTTCTGCAACTTCCGACCCCTTACCTTGCTGGCAGACTGGACAACGAAGGTCTTGGAAGGTAGCTTTTTCCAGAAAAGACCAGATTCGTCCATGTTAAACACCTGGTCGTCAGTGTACTGTCCTTCCTCCATAATCTCACGTAAGAACGGAGGAAAATCTCTAGCCGCCACACGGTCAGCACTCGCTTCCTCACCACCAATGTTGATGTTGGTGATCTTGTTCCTCTTCTTAAACCTATGCAGCCAACCAGAGGAAGCATTGAAGGGTTTGGGCTCTGCAATTCCCAGCTTACGTGACACTGCTGCGTATAGCTCACGTGCGTACTCCTGCACTGAGCGCGTGTCCACCGCCATGTTGCGTCGCGCCTGACGAATCAAATAACTCGCCAGCAAATTTTCCACTTTTGCCAGCACCCTGTTCTGGCAATACCTGATAGATGAAGCACCTGCAAACTTTGTGATTTTCATGTGCTCTTTGATCTTGGCTGCATCCTTCTTGATCGTGCGAATCGTAGATTCGTTGACGCCATGCTGGCGCGCGAGATCAACTTGCCGTGTTCCTTTCTCCAAATCTTGAACAATTTGGTACTTCACCTCGTAGCTTAAGGAACGTCGTGTCTTCTTTGGGTTAGTGCCGCTGGGTCCAGGTAAGGAAAGGTCTCTCTCTGGTGGCGGTGGTGGTCCGGCGGAAGCCATTTTACGGAACAATGGATGCGCGTTTACACGGTGTGGCCTTGAGAGATGAAACTGCCGCGGCTAGGTCAAGCATCGTCTTTCCTCCCTCCCTCCCTCCCCGGGGTGGTCACGTCATAATAGTTTAAGCCAATTACAGCTAGCAGCAGAGGGGGGTAGGGATGCATGGCCAATCACAGTCCGATACGTCATATGACGTCAGTGATAACGCAACAAAGACACACACTGCGCAACCTTACCGCGCCGCTTGCCCAAGCGGAGGGAGGAGGAGGGAGAGGCGATGAGCGCAGGCAGGCAGGCGGGTGGGTGGCGCGTGGGGCAAATCTAAAAATAGCGTCTCGAGCCAGACACTCACGGTGTATATGTGGAAAAATCCGTGTTAAGTGAAAGTTCAGCTCTGGCAAGGCACCGCATATACGGTAAAACGCGCTAAGTGAAACCGCGTTAGGCGGGGTAATACTGTGTGTATATATATATATATATATATATATATATATATATAAGAATGGACGAGTTGTTGGTTCTGGGTAAACACAAGAAATACACTCTACCATGTTCGTAGTGATACAGTATATATAATTTGTGATAAAAGTTTAAAGTCCTGCTATAATAGTAGAGATATGTCAATTTCTCAAGAAACAGGGCCGCCATTTGCAATGACGTCACCACCTACCTCGCAGACGACGTTTTCGAACAAACTCACCGCTGCAGTCGGAGTCTATCAAAGGGTGGCCTCTTCAGACCCCAAATGCCACGTTCAGGTAAGTTTTAAGGGTGTTTTTTTTATGGTCTATGTCATAGAGATTTCGTAAGTGAAGAAATGTGCCGTGAAGAGCAGCTTCAAACATAAGGTTGGAAGGATTTATGAGAGATAGAGGTTGGGTGTAAATGGGACTGCCCAGTATGGGCCAATAGGCCTGCTGCAGTTTCCTCCATTTTTATGTTCTTATCGACATAAAAACTCCCATTTTCACACCAGCTCAGCTGCCATGTACTCTTACCTGGTAAACTTTCTCTCTTTTTTTCAGTGTATTTACAGAGTATACCAGAACTAGATGGAGGTACGAGTTAATTTAGAAGTAATAACATTGTCTGGACTTTGTTTTGAGAATGCCTGGTGTTAGGTAAACATGACAACATAGTGTTGTTCTTGTTTTGATGATTCACTAATGAACCACTGGGATATATCATCATTTATATTAATTAATAGGTAAAATTTTACTTTAACTACCATAAGTATTTGGATGGTTAGATTCGAGATAGGCTTACTGGGTAAATTTTAAGTTTTAGTCATCCCTGTACTTAGACATGCAGACTATGTTTTTTGCTGATGGTTTGTGATGTCTTATGAACGATTTTACCCTCCATTTATATCAGAAATCACTAGTTTTGAGTTATTAACTCCCCCTTCCCCTTACCGGTGTATGTTAAGGCGTTAAGCTAATCTTATAACTTATAATATAACTCATCATACCCTAACCTAACATAACCTATGACTTGTATTTTCTTATGCTATAGAAATCCCATAGAGATAATGTGTCTTAATGTTTAAAGTACTTAATCCCATAGTTAGAATCTTATGGTTCCCCAGATGACCAAGTCCAAAATAATACCAATATTGTTTGGAATGTTTATACTATGAAATTTGTAGTAGGGGCAGCAAATATCCATTGAATTAGTTAATGTGCTTAGTAGTATTTATATATTCAATATAGTATTACTGTGTTGCACAGTAAAGCACATTTAATTTTCTAATAATATTAATTTACAGACCCAATCAGCTGAGAAGGTTGGATAACTACTTCCAGGGTTCATCAAGGCAGAAGAAAGAAATTTACCAAAAGTAGATGTCTTTATGACTGTAGAGTATTATCAAGAACTCGGCCATCCAGCCATGAAGCACGTTAAATTACATGTCATCTGATCATCTCAAGCCCATCCCCTGGCCTTGGTCGTCCTCTAGTCCTTTCACAACATTAAATATAGACCTCAGAGACGAAAACTTCCACTTTTCAGACATGAAATAGAGAACAGTGATGAAAAATTCCAAGTTGGAGTTATCGGTCTTTTTCATCATTTTGGCAGCCAGCAAGTAAATACACACGATGATACTCAAACAGTAATTTATTTTAACCTAAAAATAAGGTATGCCTGTGTATATCAACATTGTATATGGCCGCAAATCTTGTAGTTCTGCTGGTAACAACACACACAGTACACCACAGCAGGCTACCTTCAGACTCCCGCTCGGCGGCTTGAGCAAGTATGTGATGTCACAACCAATCACAGAGCTTTTCGCAGTCACGTGTCTTTTTAGCTACTTTTAACCCCTATTTTTTGTACACTTTTTGGCCCAATTTATAAAAAAATATAATTACCATAGTGAATTTAAGTGTTTTCTTTATCCATTGACCTGTCATCTTACGAAAAAATTCTGATCTTCAATGCGTCCATTGGTCATGGGACAATCCGTGACTAAGGTAATTTGATTAACTTAAGTTATCTGTCAATCAACTCAACAAATCCAATGCAAACCTGAGCATTCCCTGTTGGTCTTGAGCAAAGTCATCCAGGTACCACTCAAGTATCTGAGGCAGCCTCAGCACCCCGTCCTTCACTTGCACCTCCTGCGACAGGTAGGACTTGGTGGCTCCCTCCAGCGCTGCCTCCAAGTTACTGCTGCTGTACACCCTCACTACCGGACACGTCTGTGGGTGCACACGATGGCAAGACCAAGGTACATGTGAGTGTATTTGTGTGATTTTATGTTGCGTATGTGTTGTGTGTGTTAATACCGTGGATGGTGTTTTTTATGTTGTGTGCAAAGTGTGTCTTCCAGCACATACATACACTTGAGTAACATACAATGTATACCAAGGTGAGCAGGAGACCACCACTTAAGTCAGTAACGCTCACCTTGGCGCCACAGTTAAGGGCGAAGTGTATTCTGGGGTCGACGTGAGGAAGGGAGTGTTTGAGGCGGGGGTCACCGGGTGCCAGGACTGGGTTCCCGAAGCTGGGGTGAATCTTGTTTCCTGGGGAAGAACATAAGCTGACATGAGCCACAGGTAAGAAACCTCTCGTCAAATGCTCGACCCTGGAAAAAGTTGACCAAGAATGCAGATAATAAGGCTTGTTAAATCTGTAATTTCTCAGGAATCTTTTGAAACTTTAGAACTGTAATAAATAACAGTCGAGAGGTATGGCTGTCAAGTAAATACAGGGCTCTCTTCCTGCCCTAATGGTCACTAGTTCACGCTAAGGGCAACCCCTATCCACCTTCTTGTCAGTAGGTCCTTAACTTTACAGTAAAGGAAGTGAAGGCAGTCGTGTGCTGTGCTGGTCACAGTGCTTAATTCACATAATGAAGGAACGTGTAACTGTATAAGCCTGGCATCAGTCAATAAAACAGGTTTATTAGTACTGTACTCAGATTCTTCAGACCATTTCTTAGACAATAGAATCCACTCTCAAGGGATTTCACAATCAGTTCAAAGTTAAATGAATGTTATTATACCTGGCCGAAGTTGTCAACATTTAAGAATTCAAAGACATGGATCATATGGATCAGTTTTTTTTTACTTGACTGAGAATTATACGAGAGACTTGGGACTCACAAGGGAGGAAGAACAGGACCAAAAACATGGTAAGACGAACACTTGAGTGTCTGACAGCAAAACAAACATGCAGGTACAAACCTCTGAGGATGCCGTGTTCGATGTGGTCAAGGGTGTAGGCGTGGGTGCCGATGGTGTAGGCGGTGGTGGACCAGAAGTTTTCCACGTGCAGGGTTGAGGAGGGCAGTGTGTCCATCTGAGTCAGGCTGTCCACCGTCAGGGCATTGTACACATCTTAAGGCACACACTATAAGGAAATTTATTCTGAGTCTACTTTCTCGTCTACTAACACACACCATCTCTCTCTCTCTCTCTCTCTCTCTCTATTATATTCTTGGAATTTTCCTCATTCAGAGTTTTAAAAATAAAAAAAAATAAATTTTATCATTTATTCTCATTTAACCTTGCAAAAAAGGTTCTAATTATGGTAAATTTCAAATTTGTAGGGAATTAAGTGACCCCCAAAAAAGATTTAATAGTGACCGAAGGTTTAGATCAGCCTACACCTACATTGATCTCACAACCTGCCACATATTATTAAACTAAACAAAAACAATAAACATGTCTTATTCCTGCTATGTGCTGTAATCCCTTGAGTACGATGACTTAACCCCTTTAGTACTGTTACCGCCACAGTAGGATAAACTAGAAGAGAGAGAGAAAGAGAGGGATAGAGAGAGAGAAAGGGAGACAGGAGAGAGACAGAGTGAGTGTTTACAACGAACTTTGCTGAGGTGATAAATGTAAAACTAACTCGCTCCTTGTGAGGTTCAGAAGATAGTCTCTAGCCGTCCAGTGAGCTAGCAAGTCAGGGAGCTAATAAGTCCTACATTAGACCCGAAACACGCAAGTTTTTATATGGTTTAACACCCTACTCTACTTAAGTATATCATATGTAGTTGTCAATAGTGAAGGAAAGTACGAGTGAATTAATTATCGCATACATAACATATGTAATTTGTACTCTGCAGGTTTTGACTGAATAAAGAACAATCGAGTCCTACGTGCAAAGGTCTCATTATCCCACAGTATGATGACTTAACCCCTTCAGTGCAATGACTTAACCCTTTCAGTGCGATGACAACCCCTTCAGTACAATGACTTAACCCTTTCAGTGCGATGACAACCCCTTCAGTACAATGACTTAACCCTTTCAGTACGATAATTTAACCCCTTGAGTATGATCACTCAATAGATTAAGTCATCGTACTTAAGGAATTAAGGTGTTGGGGGATGGTTGTCTTAGCTGAGCAAAACCTAAAATATCAGATTGATGTTTCATGAACTGATACATGTCATTCGTCATTCATGCACGATATACTGTATAGCTATCACTACCAAACTATGACGTAAAAAAAAAAAAAAAAAAAAAAAAAAAAAAAAAAAAAAAAAAAACAACACACACACACACGGCACGAGTAGCACAATAAAAGGATACTAATGAAGAAGACTAGTTTCTCTGTGTCATCTAGGCCAGCGATGTCCACCTCACGTAGTCTGCCAGCTAGGACGCGGTACTCCCTGTGTGAGACACCTGACATGTAATAATAATAATATAATAGTAATAGTTTTTTGGGAGTCTCAGGTGTACACTAGGTGAAAAAAAAAGCATCTTTCAGGAGTGTAGATATATGAGACGAATATTGCTGTAATATGTAACTCTGTACTATTTACCATTATTGATTCAGGTCTCTATATTATATGTTATAATCATACTCCCTTTTGTCACTGAGTGTTAGTTCAGACTTTGGGCACATGCGCGCTGTATGCGCATGCGCAGATACAGATACCCAGAGATTCCAAGACAGGACGCTGTTCCCCCTGTCTTAACTCCTTTTTGTGTTTGTCCCAGAAATAGAACTTACGGACTTGACATCAGTGTGTTTCCTTTACCCCTGAGTGTAAGGACCACCTGAGTCTCCCACATGGCGCAGTGTTTAGCTGGGACATCACATTATTCAGAATTGGAGTGGACACAGAATCTCTCTCGGAGCCGCCATCTTGTCAACTTCCCTTGTCGAGTGGATCTCGGCGCGTCCCTCAACACGATATTCCTGGATTTACAGTGCAGTGTTGTGAAGTGCTTTTTCAGTGTTGTGTGTGCCCTTTAGTGTCTTTAAAGTGTTTCCCCGTGTTCCAGCACTTTTTACAAAAGAGGGAAGCCTTTTTAAGACCTATGGGAGAGCTCAAGTTTTGACATCCACCCCTGTTCATGTCTTGACTGGCACTGCGCGAGTGAACCGCCAGCCCGCTAGCCAGCCTGTCCCGAGTACACGCACGAACGAACGCACACACACACACACAGACGCTCGCAGATATCTTCCATTTAAAGACGATTGCTCTTCTGCTCACTTATTAATTACAGTAATTGTGAGAGAAATAAACCAGGCCATATGGAAGATCAGGAATTTATTGGGTTTTCTTCAGATACCCAACAAGCCCAACTTCAGACGGATGTCGGTGCAGTAAGTGGACTCCAATTGGATCAGAAAGTGGATCAAGCGGCCCCACCCACCCTTAGCCCCCACTACACACGTCCGCAATCTGCCACAGGTGTCGACTTCCTTCATTTAATTCAGTTTTTGGAAGAAAACCCGACGACAAGAAGACATGAGGAGGCGACAGGAAGACGATCAACGAAGACGTGAAGAGAATCACAGACATCAACAAGAAAATGCCAGATTCAGTGCCATTATCGAGTTGTTGGCACCTGTTAACCTTCAAGCAGCTACTACACCTGCCTCTTCGTCCACAGGTGCACCTGCAGGGTCCTCTTCCACATCTTTGCCCCCCCCCCCCCACAGAAAGCACTCGCTCAGAGTCCACCGCCACTCCAAGCTGATGCCTCGTTCCAGGTATTCCGTGAATGGCGTCGGAGGTGGGACGATTATTCGATGATGGTCGATTTATCAAGGTTGCCTAGGGAGAAACAGCTGATCCAGATGAGGATGTGTCTCACCCTAGAGACGCAACGTATCCTGGAGCACACCCTGCAAATTCCCCACGACACAGACAAAACTGTGAAGGACGTCTTGGATGCTTTACAGACGCATATCAAGGGTCTCCGCAACGAAGCTCTGCGTAGGAGAGAACTTCTCAGTTGTAAGCAGCTGGAGGGTGAGTCATTTGCCGATTTTTACGTACGACTCAGACGCATCGCTGAGGAGGTTGACGTTTGTCCTGGGAACTCGTCGACTTGTGAGGAAACACAGCTGAAGATGATTATCCTCATGGGCGTGCGGGACGAAGAGCTAATTTAGAAGCTTATCTCCCTCGACACTGCCTCTTCTCTACAGGATGTTGTCACCACCTGCTGCTCTTACGAAGCCACCAGAAGTGCGACTTCTGCCATTCGTGCTCCATCTAACCAGCTGTGTGCCATCTCCGCATATAAGAAGAACAAAGGACGTGACCGGGCTTCAGCTTCACATCCGACTTCAGCTTCGCATCAATCTTCAGCATCACTTCAGACTTCAATGCCAGGTCATTCCTGCCAGTATTGTGCTCGTCGGCATGGTTCTGAATGCCCTGCCGCTGACAGCACCTGCAATAACTGTGGCCGTCGTGGTCATTGGGCTAGGACACTGAAGTGCCCTGCCAACAACGTTCAGTGCCGTTCCTGTAGCCGCATTGGACACTATGACAAATGCTGTCAGTCACAGAAGAAGAATAATACTGCTTGCAAGTCTCAGGCGGCGAAGAACAAGCGCTGTCGTCGCGTGGGATCCTCTTCTTCCCCTGTCAGCAAGACACCTCAGCCCCTCTGTGTTCACCTGTCATACGGCGACGTTACATCCCGTATCCAGATGCTTCCTGACACAGGTGCGGACGTCACAGTCATCGGCACAAGACACCTCGACATTCTGCGGATCCCTAGGAGTAGCTTGCAACCACCATCAACTTCTACAACGCTCACCGCAGACGGTTCTACAATGGCACCTGCTCTGGGTACATTTCAGGCTACCCTCACCCTAGGTAAGCAGTCATGTTCTGCCAGGATTCAGGTCCACAAAGGTGTTCAGATGCCACTACTGTCTTATGGCCACTGTCAAGATTTGGCCATAATATCTCCAGACTTCCTGAAGCCAAATCTGGAAATAAAACATGTCAACAGGTGCAAGGAGCTGCCCCTCCCACCCAATACGTCACCTTCTGCAGCCAGGGAGTTCTTCCTACTGCAATTCAAGGACGTGCTGGTTTCTAAGGAGGACCTCAAGACGGCTCCACTCAAGCCAATGGCTGGCTCCCCCATGAGAATTCACCTGAAGGATGACGCAGTACCTTTCGCCATCCACACACCGAGACAGATACCCTTCGCTTTCCAGAGCCAAGTTAAGAAGGAACTCGACTCTATGGTAGCCCAGGGGATCATTAAGCCTGCTGGTGACGACCCCTCGGATTGGTGTCACCCCATGGTAGCAGTCGCCAAGAACATTACTGGAGTTCGTATCACCGTCGACCTCACCAAGCTGAAAAGCCAAGTTTCCCGCCCGACCCACCCTTCACCGCTATACGCAGTGTGGACCCAAAGGCAAGGTACTTTACTACAGCAGATGCCTTATGTGGGTACTGGCAGATGGAACTTGCGGAAGAAGATCAGCACCTCACGACGTTCATCACACCGTACGGCCGATTTCAGCACTGCAGAGGACCTATGGGTTTCGCGGCTACCGGCGATGCTTTCTGCCTCTGTGGTGACATAGCCCTTCAGGGTGTGGCGAACTGTGTCAAGGTCATCGACGACGAGCTCCTATATGACGAGGATTACTCCACGCACCTTCAGCGTATTCACCAGATGCTCACCAGGTGCCGCAAGTACGGGATCACCCTCAACATGGATAAGTTTGTGGTCGCCGCACCTAGTGTGAACTTCTGTGGGTACACCCTCTCAGGCAAGAGCATCTCGGCTGATCCTGGAAAGGTCAGCGCGATCCGGGACTTCCCAACCCCTGCCAACCTGACTGACCTCCGCTCGTTCATGGGCCTGGTAAACCAGTTGGCTGAGTTCACCCCCGACATCGCCGCTGCAGCACAGCCCCTATGCCCCCTGATGAGCCCCAAGAGAACATTCACCTGGACAGCTGACCATGATGAGGCATTCCGTCGCGTCAAGACAGCTCTCCTTACCCCACCTGTTCTCGCTTCCTTCGACCCGGCCCTGCCAGTTGTCCTCCAGACTGATGCCTCTCGCCTCTACGGGATTGGATACGCTCTGCTACAGGACCACGGCAATGGACGCCTTCGTCTGGTTCAGTGTGGCTCTCGGTTTCTCACTGACGCCGAGACTCGCTACGCCACCATCGAACTGGAGCTGTTAGCCGCCGTCTGGGCCATGTCCAAATGTAGGTTGTATCTGATCGGCCTACAACACTTCAACCTCATGACGGATCATCGGCCACTCATCCCGATCCTGAACCACTACTCCTTGGATGTGGTCGAGAATCCCCACCTCCAACGCCTTAAGGAGAAGATCTCGCCCTACCTCTTCACAGCTGTGTGGCGTGCGGGCAAGCTGCTTTGCATCCCTGATGCTTTGTCACGAGCCCCAGTCAGCCACCCCACACCAGAGGACGAGATCGCATGTGCTGATGCTACTGCACACCTCAGGACTGTAGTGACCGTGAACGCCGTCATCTCAGAAGAGTCTCCACCGCAGGACGCCGACAGGACTCTTCAGGAACTCCGAGCCGCGGCAAGAGCGGACCCTTCGTACATCCGTCTACTGAACTGCGTGACCTCGGGATTTCCCTCCAACCGGTACGACTTACACAGCTCTTTACTCCCATACTGGAAGATGCGGGACGACCTCTATGCTGATGGCGACCTCGTCTTGTATGGAGCAAGAGTTGTGGTTCCTGCCGCCCTCCGCCGCCGCACCCTAGCCCACCTGCACGACAGCCACAGGGGTGTGGAAGCTACGAAGCGCCGGGCGAGACAAGCTGTTTTTTGGCCAGGCATTGACTCCGACATCGCTAGTTCCGTTCAAGCCTGCGAGCCATGCCAGGTGCTGCAGCCTAGTCAGCAGCAGGAACCCCTCATGAACAACGACAACCCTACGAGGCCCTTTGAGTCCGTCTCTGCGGATTTCTTCGTTGTGGCGGGAAAGTCCTTTCTCGTCATCGCTGACCGGCTCTCAGGGTGGCCTGTTGTCGTTCCCTGCGGAGGCAACACTACTGCCTCTCATACAGTACGTATGTTCTGTCGCTACTTCCGGGAAGTTGGTGTCCCTCTCCGCCTGAGGAAAGACAGCGGGCCCCAGTTCACCAGCAACGACTTCCGGGACTGCATGGAGCGATGGGGAGTTTATCACGTGGTGTCCTCGCCACATTATCCCCAGTCCAATGGACATGCCAAGGCTGCCGTAAAGTCCGTCAAGCATCTCATCCTCAAGACGGCACCCTCAGGCAACATTGACTGTGAGAAGTTTGACCGGGGTTTATTGGAATTGCGGAATACCCCCAACTTCACAGGTTGCTCCCCAGCACAGATGTTATACGGCCACCCACTACGGTCATGTTTCCCTGCCCATCCTGAGTCCTTCTCGAGGGAGTGGCAGGCCAAGACCGAGGACTGCGATCGTCGTGCAGCCGCCCGTGCTGACCAGGTAAAGGCACAGTACAATCAGCACGCCCGACCCCTTCCCAGGTTGAGTATCGGGCAAACAGTTCGGGTTCAAGACCCGACGTCTCACCGCTGGGACAAGGTCGGGGTTGTCATGGGCTGCGGCAAGACCAGGGATTACGAGGTACGTCTCCCTAGTGGTCGGGTATGGTGGCGGAATCGCCGCTTTCTTCGTTCAGTACCGTCCCCTAGTGGTGAACCCCTCCCCCACATCCCTGTGAACCCTTGCTTGGACAAGAAAAGTAAGTCCTCATTCAGTGACCCCCCAGTTTTCCCACGTCACTCTCAAAGGCTCCTGGAAAAAGAGTCCGCTCAAGATTGCACTACGAGCGTGAGGGGGGAGGGAGGTGTACATATATGAGACGAATATTGCTGTAATATGTAACTCTGTACTATTTACCATTATTGATTCAGGTCTCTGTATTATATGTTATAATCATACTCCCTTTTGTCACTGAGTGTTAGTTCAGACTTTGGGCACATGCGCGCTGTACGCGCATGCGCAGATAGAGATACCCAGAGAGATTCCAGGACAGGACGCTGTTCCCCCTGTCTTAACTCCTTTTTGTGTTTGTCCCAGAAATAGAACTTACGGACTTGACATCAGTGTGTTTCCTTTACCCCTGAGTGTAAGGACCACCTGAGTCTCCCACATGGCGCAGTGTTTAGCTGGGACATCACATTATTCAGAATTGGAGTGGACACAGAATCTCTCTCGGAGCCGCCATCTTGTCAACTTCCCTTGTCGAGTGGATCTCGGCGCGTCCCTCAACACGATATTCCTGGATTTACAGTGCAGTGTTGTGAAGTGCTTTTTCAGTGTTGTGTGTGCCCTTTAGTGTCTTTAAAGTGTTTCCCCGTGTTCCAGCACTTTTTACAAAAGAGGGAAGCCTTTTTAAGACCTATGGGAGAGCTCAAGTTTTGACATCCACCCCTGTTCATGTCTTGACTGGCACTGCGCGAGTGAACCGCCAGCCCGCTAGCCAGCCTGTCCCGAGTACACGCACGAACGAACGCACACACACACACACACAGACGCTCGCAGATATCTTCCATTTAAAGACGATTGCTCTTCTGCTCACTTATTAATTACAGTAATTGTGAGAGAAATAAACCAGGCCATATGGAAGATCAGGAATTTATTGGGTTTTCTTCAGATACCCAACAAGCCCAACTTCAGACGGATGTCGGTGCAGTAAGTGGACTCCAATTGGATCAGAAAGTGGATCAAGCGGCCCCACCCACCCTTAGCCCCCACTACACACGTCCGCAATCTGCCACAGGTGTCGACTTCCTTCATTTAATTCAGTTTTTGGAAGAAAACCGACGACAAGACGACATCAGGAGGCGACAGGAAGACGATCAACGAAGACGTGAAGAGAATCACAGACATCAACAAGAAAATGCCAGATTCAGTGCCATTATCGAGTTGTTGGCACCTGTTAACCTTCAAGCAGCTACTACACCTGCCTCTTCGTCCACAGGTGCACCTGCAGGGTCCTCTTCCACTTCTTTGCCCCCCCCCCCCCCCCCCACAGAAAGCACTCGCTCAGAGTCCACCGCCACTCCAAGCTGATGCCTCGTTCCAGGTATTCCGTGAATGGCGTCGGAGGTGGGACGATTATTCGATGATGGTCGATTTATCAAGGTTGCCTAGGGAGAAACAGCTGATCCAGATGAGGATGTGTCTCACCCTAGAGACGCAACGTATCCTGGAGCACACCCTGCAAATTCCCCACGACACAGACAAAACTGTGAAGGACGTCTTGGATGCTTTACAGACGCATATCAAGGGTCTCCGCAACGAAGCTCTGCGTAGGAGAGAACTTCTCAGTTGTAAGCAGCTGGAGGGTGAGTCATTTGCCGATTTTTACGTACGACTCAGACGCATCGCTGAGGAGGTTGACGTTTGTCCTGGGAACTCGTCGACTTGTGAGGAAACACAGCTGAAGATGATTATCCTCATGGGCGTGCGGGATGAAGAGCTAATTCAGAAGCTTATCTCCCTCGACACTGCCTCTTCTCTACAGGATGTTGTCACCACCTGCCGCTCTTACGAAGCCACCAGAAGTGCGACTTCTGCCATTCGTGCTCCATCTAACCAGCTGTGTGCCATCTCCGCATATAAGAAGAACAAAGGACGTGACCGGACTTCAGCTTCACATCCGACTTGAGCTTCGCATCAATCTTCAGCATCACTTCAGACTTCGATGCCAGGTCATTCCTGCCAGTATTGTGCTCGTCGGCATGGTTCTGAATGCCCTGCCGCTGACAGCACCTGCAATAACTGTGGCCGTCGTGGTCATTGGGCTAGGACACTGAAGTGCCCTGCCAACAACGTTCAGTGCCGTTCCTGTAGCCGCATTGGACACTATGACAAATGCTGTCAGTCACAGAAGAAGAATAATACTGCTTGCAAGTCTCAGGCGGCGAAGAACAAGCGCTGTCGTCGCGTGGGATCCTCTTCTTCCCCTGTCAGCAAGACACCTCAGCCCCTCTGTGTTCACCTGTCATACGGCGACGTTACATCCCGTATCCAGATGCTTCCTGACACAGGTGCGGACGTCACAGTCATCGGCACAAGACACCTCGACATTCTGCGGATCCCTAGGAGTAGCTTGCAACCACCATCAACTTCTACAACGCTCACCGCAGACGGTTCTACAATAGCACCTGCTCTGGGTATATTTCAGGCTACCCTCACCCTAGGTAAGCAGTCATGTTCTGCCAGGATTCAGGTCCACAAAGGTGTTCAGATGCCACTACTGTCTTATGGCCACTGTCAAGATTTGGCCATAATATCTCCAGACTTCCCAAAGCCAATTCTGGAAATAAAACATGTCAACAGGTGCAAGGAGCTGCCCCTCCCACCCAATACGTCACCTTCTGCAGCCAGGGAGTTCTTCCTACTGCAATTCAAGGACGTGCTGGTTTCTAAGGAGGACCTCAAGACGGCTCCACTCAAGCCAATGGCTGGCTCCCCCATGAGAATTCACCTGAAGGATGACGCAGTACCTTTCGCCATCCACACACCGAGACAGATACCCTTCGCTTTCCAGAGCCAAGTTAAGAAGGAACTCGACTCTATGGTAGCCCAGGGGGTCATTAAGCCTGCTGGTGACGACCCCTCGGATTGGTGTCACCCCATGGTAGCAGTCGCCAAGAACATTACTGGAGTTCGTATCACCGTCGACCTCACCAAGCTGAATAGCCAAGTTTCCCGCCCGACCCACCCTTCACCGCTATACGCAATGTGGACCCAAAGGCAAGGTACTTTACTACAGCAGATGCCTTATGTGGGTACTGGCAGATGGAACTTGCGGAAGAAGATCAGCACCTCACGACGTTCATCACACCGTACGGCCGATTTCAGCACTGCAGAGGACCTATGGGTTTCGCGGCTACCGGCGATGCTTTCTGCCTCTGTGGTGACATGGCCCTTCAGGGTGTGGCGAACTGTGTCAAGGTCATCGACGACGAGCTCCTATATGACGAGGATTACTCCACGCACCTTCAGCGTATTCACCAGATGCTCACCAGGTGCCGCAAGTACGGGATCACCCTCAACATGGATAAGTTTGTGGTCGCCGCACCTAGTGTGAACTTCTGTGGGTACACCCTCTCAGGCAAGGGCATCTCGGCTGATCCTGGAAAGGTCAGCGCGATCCGGGACTTCCCAACCCCTGCCAACCTGACTGACCTCCGCTCGTTCATGGGCCTGGTAAACCAGTTGGCTGAGTTCACCCCCGACATCGCCGCTGCAGCACAGCCCCTACGCCCCCTGATGAGCCCCAAGAGAACATTCACCTGGACAGCTGACCGTGATGAGGCATTCCGTCGCGTCAAGACAGCTCTCCTTAGCCCACCTGTTCTCGCTTCCTTCGACCCGGCCCTGCCAGTTGTCCTCCAGACTGATGCCTCTTGCCTCTACGGGATTGGATACGCTCTGCTACAGGACCACGGCAATGGACGCCTTCGTCTGGTTCAGTGTGGCTCTCGGTTTCTCACTGACGCCGAGACTCGCTACGCCACCATCGAACTGGAGCTGTTAGCCGCCGTCTGGGCCATGTCCAAATGTAGGTTGTATCTGATCGGCCTACAACACTTCAACCTCATGACGGATCATCGGCCACTCATCCCGATCCTGAACCAAAACTCCTTGGATGTGGTCGAGAATCCCCGCCTCCAACGCCTTAAGGAGAAGATCTCGCCCTACCTCTTCACAGCTGTGTGGCGTGCGGGCAAGCTGCTTTGCATCCCTGATGCTTTGTCACGAGCCCCAGTCAGCCACCCCACACCAGAGGACGAGATCGCATGTGCTGATGCTACTGCACACCTCAGGACTGTAGTGACCGTGAACGCCGTCATCTCAGAAGAGTCTCCACCGCAGGACGCCGACAGGACTCTTCAGGAACTCCGAGCCGCGGCAAGAGCGGACCCTTCGTACATCCGTCTACTGAACTGCGTGACCTCGGGATTTCCCTCCAACCGGTACGACTTACACAGCTCTTTACTCCCATACTGGAAGATGCGGGACGACCTCTATGCTGATGGCGACCTCGTCTTGTATGGAGCAAGAGTTGTGGTTCCTGCCGCCCTCCGCCGCCGCACCCTAGCCCACCTGCACGACAGCCACAGGGGTGTGGAAGCTACGAAGCGCCGGGCGAGACAAGCTGTTTTTTGGCCAGGCATTGACTCCGACATCGCTAGTTCCGTTCAAGCCTGCGAGCCATGCCAGGTGCTGCAGCCTAGTCAGCAGCAGGAACCCCTCATGAACAACGACAACCCTACGAGGCCCTTTGAGTCCGTCTCTGCGGATTTCTTCGTTGTGGCGGGAAAGTCCTTTCTCGTCATCGCTGACCGGCTCTCAGGGTGGCCTGTTGTCGTTCCCTGCGGAGGCAACACTACTGCCTCTCATACAGTACGTATGTTCTGTCGCTACTTCCGGGAAGTTGGTGTCCCTCTCCGCCTGAGGAAAGACAGCGGGCCCCAGTTCACCAGCAACGACTTCCGGGACTGCATGGAGCGATGGGGAGTTTATCACGTGGTGTCCTCGCCACATTATCCCCAGTCCAATGGACATGCCGAGGCTGCCGTAAAGTCCGTCAAGCATCTCATCCTCAAGACGGCACCCTCAGGCAACATTGACTGTGAGAAGTTTGACCGGGGTTTATTGGAATTGCGGAATACCCCCAACTTCACAGGTTGCTCCCCAGCACAGATGTTATACGGCCACCCACTACGGTCATGTTTCCCTGCCCATCCTGAGTCCTTCTCGAGGGAGTGGCAGGCCAAGACCGAGGACTGCGATCGTCGTGCAGCCGCCCGTGCTGACCAGGTAAAGGCACAGTACAATCAGCACGCCCGACCCCTTCCCAGGTTGAGTATCGGGCAAACAGTTCGGGTTCAAGACCCGACGTCTCACCGCTGGGACAAGGTCGGGGTTGTCATGGGCTGCGGCAAGACCAGGGATTACGAGGTACGTCTCCCTAGTGGTCGGGTATGGTGGCGGAATCGCCGCTTTCTTCGTTCAGTACCGTCCCCTAGTGGTTAACCCCTCCCCCACATCCCTGTGAACCCTTGCTTGGACGAGAAAAGTAAGTCCTCATTCAGTGACCCCCCAGTTTTCCCACGTCACTCTCAAAGGCTCCTGGAAAAAGAGTCCGCTCGAGATTGCACTACGAGCGTGAGGGGGGAGGGAGGTGTACATATATGAGACGAATATTGCTGTAATATGTAACTCTGTACTATTTACCATTATTGATTCAGGTCTCTGTATTATGTGTTATAATCATACTCCCTTTTGTCACTGAGTGTTAGTTCAGACTTTGGGCACATGCGCGCTGTACGCGCATGCGCAGATAGAGATACCCAGAGAGATTCCAGGACAGGACGCTGTTCCCCCTGTCTTAATTCCTTTTTGTGTTCGTCCCAGAAACAGAACTTACGGACTTGACATCAGTGTGTTTCCTTTACCCCTGAGTGTAAGGACCACCTGAGTCTCCCACAAGGAGGGTCCGATGATTTTGGAACTGAACAATCCTGTAGTCTCGCTAGGGTTGCTAGGCATGATTGTGAGATATTTCCTACCTATTATGGTAGATCTAATTTAGTTACTTTGTAGTGGATTCCTCACCTACAAGCGACATTTTTCGCTGAGTAGCCGAACCTTCTCGAATTCCCCAGCCTACGCCTCCAGTGCCGCCTGTCGGGGCAGGGGTCAACTATCTACCCACGCCTACCCCCGCCTTATAAGGCCTGACACCGCTGTGACCAGCCTCTCACTGCCACCAGCAAGCAACACCTCCTCCTCCGCGCCAGCCGGGCAGCTCCCGCTCCTGCCGGCGACCTTGGCGTCCCTCAAGCTGCGTGTCCTCCTCTGGGCACCCTCACCAACCAGCTCTCTCTATTCAACGCTTGTTACCATGCTGCCTACCCAGCACCAAGCTGCATTGTACATCCAATACAATATGTATACAGTGAGCACATTGTGAGTTTCCTTTCTCCACCCCATCCTGAGTGTGAACCAATATCTTATAACCCCACAACTTCATTCAAAATATAAAATCAGTTCATTGCTATGTTAGGGTGTGTCATAGGAGGGAAGATCAGTTAAAACTAATGGCCCATCACTTTTTTGGTAGATTTTAGTGTATATAAACAGAAAATAATTTCAGTTTCAATATTTTGCAACCTTTTGCTTGGTAAATTTTAGCGTGAAATTTATCGAAAATCTAACGTACAGCTGCATTAGTGCATTACAATTAAATAGTGAACATTGCTTTCTGACTTCATTCTTTAACAACCCAACTAACAATATTTTTTTCTGTTTCAGATTCTGATGCATTTATAAGTTGATAATATTTGCGATGGCTGCTTGTGTCAGGACGAGGAACCAAAAATCCAGCCATCTCAGTCACTATCTTGGGTCTGGGAGAGAGCTCCTGCAGTCGGAGTTGCCTACATTGAGAGATGCTTTGAGATACGGTGTTTTAATCAGGCAAATCAGTGAAAAGAACCAAAGAACTTACACAAACAAAGACATTGCCAGTGATATGACCAAAGCTGTCTTGGCACAGTACACTCTGGCTAACGCTCAGTTCAAGCCTCCAGTCATAACAGGTCAGAAGAAGATTAGTGAGAGGAAAACTTGCAGTTAAGGACAGCTTTGCCAAGCAACTGGACCAGTTATTTGACATAATTACTTGCAAGTGCCCAATTGTTCTCTGTCCTGAGTTTGGATGCGATCGTGACTGTAAATCCGAGGCCCACATCTCCTGTATTTGCAAGCGTGAGCTGAAGATTCCTGTGATCGAACTGGCATTTGTCAAAGCACAGAGAGAGAAGACTGGCAGTATAGGGGCTCTCATGATTTCTAGCCAAGATATTCCGGAGTCCAAGAGACAGGAGGCTGCCACAGAGAGACAGAAGAGGAGAAGAGTTGCCGAGGAAAAGAGACTTGAGAAGGCCCAGGGTGAGGTAAAAAAAGGCCGATGATTGGAGTCAAGCTGATTCAGAGTTTAATGACTTCCCCATGGCTGATCCGAGTGCTGACCAGGAGAATGGTGACTTTGTCCCTAACCCAGAAAATAATGATCCCAAACCTTCCAGGCATAAGATTCGAAATAGGAAAGATATCCCGAGCATAGCTCTGGCCAGCATGCGACACCACACTGGTCTCAGAGAAACTGCAGAGATAGCAACAGCTGCCTGGGTTGACGGTGGTTTGATAACACCTGATGATGTTCACCTGGTGATAGATCATAACAAAGTAAGGAGAGCTCAGGAGAAACTTGTCAGTAACCTAGAAGAGGAGTTTGATAAGGGGATAAGAGAAAATGGAATCAATTGTTTGTTCTTTGATGGGAGAAGGGATGACACTAAAGTGTTCATGAAAGTTGGAGATTCTGACAAGTTGTTCCCTGCCATGGTGAAGGAGGAACACTACTCCTGCTGCAGTGAACCAGGAGGGAAGTATTTGTGGCATTTCACTCCAGAGAAAGATGACATCAGGAAACCAGCTGAGATAGTGGCAGATAACATTGTGAACTGGCTCAGAGAGAGGAACGTAGACCAGACCCTGCAGGCCATTGGAGGGGACAGCACCAACACGAACACAGGGTGGCAAGGGGGGGTCATACAGTGGATAGAGCGGAAGCTTGGGAGGAAGCTGGTCTGGATTGTTTGTGACCTCCACACCAACGAGTTGCCACTCAGACATCTGGATGGCAAGACTCTTTCAAACAACAGATGGTCTGGTCCTCTTGGCAAGATGCTGGACTCTGCCACTGAGTTAGAAATAAATCCGAGCTTTGAAAAATTCACAGTTGGCCCTCCACTCGTTGAGCTTGCACATACTGTCATTGACGACCTGAGTACTGACCAGTACTATGGTTACATGATTTGCAGTGCCATCAAAACTGGGGTCATGCCTGATAGACTTGCTTACCTGCAGATAGGTCCAGTCTCACATTCTAGGTGGCTCACAACGGCTCTCAGGTTCTGCAGAATTTGGGTTGTTCATCATAAACTGAAAGGGAACCAGCTTCACAACCTGAGACTTATTGTCCAATTCATCGTGAGTGTCTACTTGCCAAATTGGTTCAACACCAAGGTCAAGTCATCGTTCTCCGAAGGTCCGAGGCATGTTCTCTTTCAGCTTGAGCTCCTGAGGAGTCAGCCAAGGAAGGTTGTTCAGATTGTGGAGCAGACTGTGAGGAGATCTTCCTGGTATGCTCATCCCGAGGTAGTTCTGCAGACAATGCTCTGCAGTAAGGATGAGGAGGAGAGAAGAGTGGCAGTCAAAAAGATCTTGGATATGAGACTTATGAGAGGATCTGGGCATGACGAATCAGTTGGTGACGATTCCTTCAGGGTCAGGAAGACTCCTGAAGTCAATCTAGGTGCCAAGACCCTCACTGATCTCATAGATCTGGACAACATCCAGGCTGGCAGTGAGCCCCCTCTTACCTGCAGCCTCACCAATGTTCAAGTCAGAGCTTTCCTGGACAACCCCATGCATGTCCCTGCCTGGCCCTCGCACACCCAGAGTATAGAGCGTTGTGTACAGCAAGTGAGCGAGGCCAGCAGTCACGTGTACAGCCAGGAGAGGAAGGAAGGCTACATCCGAGCTCAGGTGGTCAGCAGGGAGGTGATGAGTAGAAACAGAAGCAAGAAAGACATGTTCTCTATGGTGTGCAGCAACACCGGGTCGTAGTAGTAAAACCGGTTTTTGTATTTGATGATTTTGTTTTCTAAAGGAATATTAAATTTAATAAATGTGTCAAGATCATTCGTTTTACTATTCTGGATCATTTTCATCCTAATAAATTAACCTGATACATTTACTTTAGTTTAAATAAGCTATTTAGTGGTGTTGGTAAAAGGGTGGGAATACTGAATTTTCATAAGATTTCAAGTTAAAATTTACCTAGCAAAAAATGAAAACTTTTCAAATCTGAAGATATCACATGATTCTGCACATAGAACTACATCATTAATACCATGGGCCGATTTTTCAAACTCAAAAAAAAAAAAATTCGCCTCCGTATGACACACCCTATTGCTATGTGATTGGTGAATAACAATATACCTCATGGGCTTTTATCAAAAACCTTCTGTTATGCCGAGACAAAAATTTTTATTATAATGTTTGTAAACTAGGTGTTTTGATTATTTTCTGTCCCAAGCAACAGTTATTTTGGCAAGTTTAAGAAGATTTTCATGTATATACACCTAGACCCCGACTTACGACGGGGTTAGGGACCCAAATCCAGGTCGTAAGTCCGATATGGTCGTAAGTCCGATATAGATAAAAAAAAAAAAAAAAAAAAAAATTCCCAAAAAAAAAAAAAAAAAATTTTTTTTCAAATTTTTTTTAAAAGTCTACAATGAAATACAGTACACTAAACGTAAAAAAAATGAGGAATGGATACAGTACAGTAAAAGTAATAAATAATGAGGAATGGATACAGTGTGACTGAGCACTTACCTTAAATGTAGTCAGCTGAATGCACACGGGGCCCCCATAATTTTCTATTTACAGGATACATGGAGACTATATTAATTGGAAGAAGCAGAAGAGGAGACAGGGCTGGGTGGGTCATCAATGTCGCTTCCTTCAGACAGGTTAATGTACTGTGGAAACTTGCTGGTTGAAGGTATTGGATCATCTTGAGGGAGTGAAGAGGCAGCACTGGTGGGGCGTGAGGAGCCAGTACTGGGGGACTTCTTGAAATAGGTGTCCAATTTAGACTGCACAGTTTGCTTTTTCTTTTCATTATAAATTTCTCTGTAGCAAGCAAGTGAATCTTGGATCATTCTGTCAACTTTGGCATAACGCTCATAATTTTGATCCATGTCATCAAACATTTGCATTCCTTTATTACTTGTAGCAAATGCCTCTGCCATTTGTTTCACTGAAAACTTTTTGGGGGGTGCAGGCTCTTCTTCTACATTTTGTCTCTCTTCTTCCTCTGCAACTTTCTGTGCATCTAGTTCAATAAGATCCTCGTTACTGAGCTCTTCTGCTACACTTTCAACCAACTGTCCAACATCTTCACTATCAATTTCTAACTCCAGCTGTTTATCTAACTCCACTATCTTGTTACTAATATCCAAAATAACTTCACTTTCATTAATCCTTTGAAACTGTTCACATATCTTTTCAGGATTGTCTTCCATATTCCATTCATGCAATGTTTTGTAACCTGATCCCATGCTGCACTAATGTTCTTTATACATGACAAAATGTTGTACTCCTTCCAAAACTGTCTGAGCGTTTTCTCACCTTCAGTAGCAGCAACAGCCTGAGCGAAGGTCGTGCGTAAATAATACGCTTTAAAGGCAACAATAGCACCTTGATCCATGGGTTGGATGATAGAGGTAGTGTTAGGTGGCATGTACACTACCTTAACATCAGGGTGCATGTCGTCCAGGTGTGGTGGGTGTCCCGGAGCATTATCCAAAATCAGTAAAATCTTGAATGGAATCCTTTGTTGCAGACAATACTCCTTGGCTCGTGGAATGAAACAAGTCATGAACCAATCCTCAAATAGTACTAGGGTCATCCAGGCTTTCTTGTTACTGCGATAAAACACTGGCAGTGTGTGCTTGCTGACATGTTTAAAAGCCCTGGGGTTCTCTGAATGATAGATCATGAAGGGCTTTAGCTTGAAACCAGCAACATTCCCCCCCAACAGAAGTGTGATTCTGTCCTTGAATGCCTTGAATCCGGGCATTTTTTTTGCCTCTTTGTGGATGTATGTCCGGTCAGGCATGCGTTTCCACAATAATCCAGTCTCATCCACATTGAATATTTGCTCTGGCAAATAATTCCCTTCCACAATCACATCATCTAACTCCTCCTTAAAAGCTTCGGCAGCACCAACATCGGCACTAGCTGCCTCTCCACTCACCTTAACACTGTGTAGACTGTAGCGTTTTTTAAATCTATCAAACCACCCTTGACTTCCTGTAAAGTTTTGATCACATTCTTCTCCTGCCTGCTCCTTCAGGCTTTGGAACAGGCTTCTTGCTTTAGCCTGTATGGTTAGAACACTTAAGGGTACACGCTTCTGCATCTGGTCTTCTATCCATATCACCAATAATTTTTCCATATCGTGGATAGGACCTTGTCTTTTCTTTGTTATTATAGTTCCCTTTATAGGTGTTGTTCCTTTCACTACTTCACGAATACGTTCCTTGTCCTTCAGAATAGTGGATATAGTCGAGTGTGAGAAACCTAGGTCGCGTGAGATCGTTGCTACTGTTTTTCCATTCTCATACTGTGTTATTATCTTCAGTTTCATCTCAAAAGTAATTGCCTGTCTCCTTTTCCTTGGAGTACCACCAGCACTCTCACTTTTACGCTTTCCAGTCATTATAAAGTCAATTAAATACAATAAAAACGAAAGTTCACAGCGCGATCAGTATAGGATACGATAGCCAAACACAAACAAAGCGCTCCACTGAGTGAGTGCAGCCACGAGGCGACCCAAGCCACCCCTCCCTCTTGCCCGGGACGGAAACGTTTCGGTATAGAAAATGCGCGCGTCATTTGAAAAAATTTTTGGTCACGGCGGTCGCAGTCGTAAGTCCCGTATGGACGTACGGTCAAAGCAGGTCGTAAGTACCAATGGACGTAAGTCCATATGGTCGTAAGTCGGGGTCTAGGTGTATTGATGTATTACTCACGTAAGAATTTTCTGGAATGCATTACATCATTTGTGTTATATTTTACTTCTTATTGTAAGCCTAGATCATTTTAGAATTATCCAGGCATGTCTTGAGCCGACCTCCAGCGTCTGGATATCACTAAAATGCTCTAGGCGTCTGGCAAGACATATAAGCGTCAGGGAGCAGCCTTGAGTCAGGTCGATCGTTTCTGCTCAGTATCAAGAAGCCTAGTAGGACAACTGAAGAGTTGTGCAAGGATTGTGGAATTGTTGTGATCCATATAAAGTGAAAAGACAAAGGAATTGTACACTGGAAGTGTGCCGTCTACAATATATATTCGAAGTGAGAAATCCAGCTGTGAAGCCACTACCCTGCAAACAGTGTTGTGAAAAATTAGTGACTATAAAAATTGACTACAGTGCACGACTGTGTTTCTGGGACCCGGTGGAATTCAACTTGCCTGTTATTTGTCTGTACACAAATACCAATCATCGGGAAATTACAGGAGACTGGCGGGACAGATAGTGGTAATTCGACGACACTTGTGAGATATCTACTGCTTCTGTACAAAGCCTGGCCGTTGGTAACCAGTGGTGGGAGCTGGGTAAACGGTGAAAGGAGGGTCGAAACACTTTATTCATTGTCATTTTTTTCGCAGGAGAATTATAGAGATAACCACAGCATTTCATGAATAACCTGAATAATATCATTAGTATGATAATTAATTTAGAGGTGACTGCATAAAGAAATAACTCTCCGTCACACACAGCACCTTGTTACAGACACACTCACATAAACAAACATACACACAGCACTTTGTCACACACACAGCATCTTGTTACACATAGCACCTTGTTACACACAGACACACACACACTACTACTACTTTGATGTCACTCCGAGTCGAGTATGGCGATCATCCAGCTATGATACAATGATATGCCTAACTAAGGATGTCATCTTCGTTGCCGATACGGGACTGGCAGAGTTTTTCACAGATGTTGCACATGTGAATGGCTCCATCTAGTGTGTGAGGAGCGGCAGCAGCGTTTTTCCGGCGTTGGCGCTTGTCTGCCTCGGTATGCAGTAGGGCTAACTCGAAAGTATTGTCACCTTCTCGTGTGGTGCTCCTCCAAGCGTTACGGTGTGGAGTAGTCGTCTCCCAGGTGAGGGGGTCGATTTGGCACTTTTTCAGGTTATTCTTATGACTATCCTTATACCTTTCAAGTTGCCCGGCAGCATTACGTTTACTATTCGTTAGGTGACTGTAAAGTAGCTGCTTTAGCAGTCTACTGTCATCCATGCGGATAACATGGCCAGTCCAGCGTAGTTGTTCATGGATAATGATAGTGTTTATGCTCTTACATTTGGTGTCAGCGAGAATACTGGCATTTGTACTCTTGTCTTCCCAGCGAACTCGGAGGATTGAATGTAAACTACGCTGAAGAAAGTTTTCAAGTTCCCTGAGGTGCCTCATGTATGTGACCCAAGTCTTGCTGCCATATACGGTAGCAGGGTGGGGAGGACCACTGCTCGATATACGTACAACTTTGTAGATAATTTCAGCTCCCTACAGATGAAGTCACGGGTATGGAGTCTGCCAAAGGCTTGAGATGCACGTCAGTTCTGATGTTGAATCTCTTCATCGATGTCCGCAGTGGAGGACAGGTGGAAGTCGAGATACTGAAAGTGGGTAACATTAGAGAGGGTAGTATCGTTAAGCTGGTTGGATGGTGGAGGTGTGACTGAACCAGGGGCAGGTTGAAAGAGAATCTGAGTGTTATGTACATTCACCTCAAGGCCGAAGTGTGCATACGCATCTGTGTAGGTGTTCAGGATTTCCTGTAGGTCGCATTCAGTGTGAGCGACAAGGGTGAGGTCGTCTCCATACTGAAGTTCAGGAATGGAAGCTGCCGACACCTGGAGTCGCTTTATGTTGAAAAGACCCCCCAGGTTCTTCCGGTACTGGATGTCCAACCAGCCAGCTAAATTGGCACTGGCATTAGTAAGGAAGGCAGCCAAGAAAATGGAAAGAGTTGGTGTCAGTACACATCCTTGTCTTACCTCGTTTGGAGGGGAAAGAACTCTGACTGGGTACCATTGTGCAGAACACTGCCGTTCATGCCATCGTGGAGTTGCTTTACGATGGCGATGAATTTTGGTGGATAACCAAAACGGTTGAGCGTCTGCCAGAGGGCTTCCTTGTTTACCGAGTCGAAGGCCTTTGTTAGGTCAATGAAGACCATGTACAGGTCCCAACGCTGTTCTCTGCACTTTTCCTGCATCTGGCGGGAAGCAAAGCTCATGTCAGTGGTGCCATGTGACAGTCTTAAGCCACATTGAGATTAAGAGAGGAAGTTTTCTGCATCAAGAAGAAGTCTGTTTAAGAGAACTTGGGTGATAATCTTGCCAGCTACAGACAGCAGCGAGATCCCACAGTAATTGCCACTGTCTGACCGGTCTCCCTTGTTCTTATAAATATTGACGTTGGAGGAGTCTTTAAGAGCTTGGGGGATTTTCTCCTTTTCCAATATAGTCTCCAGGAGAGAGTGGAGACAGCTATTAAAATGAGGTCTTCCTGCTTTTATACACCTCGGCCTTGATTCTATCAGGCCCTGAGGCTTTAATATTTTTCATGAGTTTGATAACAGTAGCTACCTCGTTCAGGGATGAAGGATAGCTGAGATGGGTCAGCTCTAGATGCTGAGAGAACTGCTGGGTAGTCAGGACATCTACATCGGTGTTTTGGTTGAGCAGCAAATGGTAGTGCATTTCCAGTGCTGACTGATGCCTTCTTCGTCTTTAATTAGGGAGTTACGGACGGATGAGGGGAAGGAAGCTGTGCCATGAGTGATTGGCCCATAAAATATTTTAGTAGAATTGAAAAATTCGCACATGTTTTGTTGATCTGCAAGTTTTTGTGGTTCATATGCTTTATTTTTAAACCAGTCATTCTTTAGTTTGTAAAGTTCTTGCAGAAGGTATCAGCTTTGGTCCGAGACTGAGGGTTGTTCTGCCAGTCACAGAAAGCAGCACGTTTATTATCGATGAGTACTTTGATTTCATGATAATTTTCATCAAACCAGTCCTGGTGTATTCTTTCGATCTGGCCGAGGGTCTCTCTGCAGGTTTTTCTCATGACAGTTTCGAGAATATCCCATTCGGCACTGGAATTAGGGTTGTTTGTTGTTGGGTTGTTTATCAGCACATGTTCGAGCTGCTCTCTGAAAGCATGTGCTACCGCTGGATCCTCTAGATGGTTAGAGTTAAAACTTCTTCTGGAGGCTTGTTGCCTTCGCCATTTAGGGGTGACGTGAAGTGAGAGCTTAGCTCTGATGAGTCGATGATCAATGTCGCAGTGGTCTGAGCCACGCATTGATCGGTTGATGAGGACATCTCGGCGATCCCTTTCTATGACAATGATGTAGTTTATGAGATGCCAGTGCCTAAACAAGGTATTGGTGATAGTGAAGTTGTGTGCAGCACACTTGTTGAGGAGGAGTAGGCAGTTGGGATTACACATGCCAAGTCCATTCCTCCCTATGGTTCCCTGCCAAATGTCAGCATCTCTGCCAACTCCGGCATTAAAGTCACCAAGGAGTACAACCATATCTTCTCTAGAGATACAGGTTAGCACTCTGTCAAGGTCGGCATAAAAGGCCTCCTTGATGTCATCCTCTGCATCAAGTGTTGGGGCATATGCACTGATGAAAAAGACATGACGTGAGTGAGTCTGTGGGACTCTAAACGTCATGAGGCACTCGTTGATCCCAACAGGCATTTCAGTTGGCCTGTATCGGCTGCACTGGTGGATGGCAAAGCCAACTCCATAAATGCGGTTTCTCTCCACAGCAGGCTTACCCTTCCAGAAGAAGGTAGAGCCAGACCCCTGTTCTGTGAGTCGATCCTCATCTGGGACTCATTAATGGCTGCTTTATTGATGCTATACCTAGCCAGCTCTTTTGCCACAATGGCAGTTCTTTCAGGATGCTCATTTGTGCCAGTATCCAGAAGGGTCCTGACATTCCATGCAGTGACCATATGAGTTTGTTTTTGTTTTGATCTGAGATTATAATTGTGTTTTCGACCACAGAAGGATGACCTTACTGAGAGCGCTTGCCCAGTCAGGGTTTTTTTTTTTTTTAGGCAGGCTATGTTTAGGGCACCTTTTCTATCCCCCTCTTCATGTGAGGTGACCAGGGTGGCTCCTTGAAAAGGTTACTCAGTCGCACAGACAGGACCGGATTGCACCGCTGCCAAGATCCCAGTGCATAAACGACCTTCTAATCTCTGCCGCCAATGTGCAGAGTTGTGACTAAAGAGTCCCAGCAGTCATCTCTGCCTGTGCCCATTGCCATCGGACTTTTCGGGGTATAGGGGTTTTGATGATGATTAGAGGTATGATGAACTGAATGTTGGCTGCGCGTGAGTTGATTTATGTGGTGAAGCAAGATCGCAGGCTGCAACCACACATCTTGGCTCTCCCTTTTCCTGATCCAGTGGTGCAAGTGTAGCAACAACTGGGGAGAGGGAGAGTCACAATGGATTGCCAATAGCCCAGTTTGTTGGGTTTTGCCTTAATAGCCTGTCCATCAGGCATTGCCTTCGTCCGCCAGTGTAGTTGTTGGGTTTCCGTGGTGGTCACCTCTTCTGCCTACACCGTTGTTGAGGTCTTGTTGGAACTCTGTAATCATGTCTACCTGATATGGAGCTCCGCCGCATATTTTTTGTTCGGGGTTTACTCCCGTAGCCTTATACCTGCCAAGGTTAATCTGCAAGGCAGAGGGGCGGGGGTTGGTAGGCGCCAGGACGTGTCCACATGCCAGTGGGACTATGCGCCGTCCCTCTGGTGCCCATTGCTACTCCGAGATCCCCTGCTGATCTAGCCTGGGCCCACGAGGCACCCAGTTACCGTGTGTTGCCACGAGGAGGCACAATAGGAGTCTTGATGATGAGGAGGCTGTGTACTGGCAGGGGAAGACTTATGCAAGTTGCTTCCCCGTTCGCCACGGGGGCTAGCCAGCGGCGGCGAGAGGGAGAAAACAGTGCCTGCACCTTAACACTAACATAATGCTGCCACTCTACACGCATTTCACCATTGCACACACACACACACACAGTGCTCGATAGTGCACCCCAAGGAAAAGTCAGACAGTGGGCACTTTATCGGTCACCTTTAAAGTGCCAATGACAAGGACCACCGCGGTGTTTACATATATCGTGAAAACTGTGTCGGCGATCCCAAGCACCAGGGACAAAGACCCACGGTCTTTACGACTGACAAATATTAACAGATGTCTACCAATGTCAGTGGCCCTCAAAGTGCCGTCAGTGACAAACACTTCCGTCCGCCCACAACAGATATCAACAGATGGCCACCAATCACTTACTCCCGACGCACTCTGTACCATCTAAAGCGTGGGAACGGTTATCCTGATGGCAGTGTTATCGCGCGACTCAAGTCACTGAACATATTCCACGCGCGTAGCCGTAGACAAGGCCGTCATACACATAAGCCCATCAGAACCGCAACCTCCACTAGGAAACCGGAGAAACCCACCCCTGACAGACCATACTACCACACTGAAGTTCCACGGATATGGTATGATCTCCCGTCTTTACTGCTATCCAACGTCACTTCCCTAGCTAACAAGTTCGACAAGCTGGCAACTACAGTCAGGTCAGCCGCCGCGAGCATCGTTGCCATATGTGAGGCTTGGCAAATTGTGCCTGAAACGTGTCATATTGAGGGATATCAACTCTTTCATCACCTTCGTTCACATAGACGCGGAGGGGGCGTTGCCCTCTTCTGTCAAGATGACCTACGCCCGTCACGCCTGGGTGTTCAAGTCCCAGCAGATGTGGAAGCATTATGGGTACGTGTTGTGCCACCAGCCCACCCGCGCCACACTGCTTCCATCATAATCTGTGTTGCATACCATCCGCCTCGCTCACCCACCAGAGACACTCTTATCAATCATCTCATCACCACCTCAGACCACCTCAGAGTTAGGTACCCATGTGCCAAGTTAGTATTATGTGGGGATTTTAATGAAATTGACACCACTGATATCCAGGACCAGCTATCACTATCACAAGTCGTGACCTTCCCCACACACGGTCAAAATACCCTTGACCTTATCTTAACTGACTTAGCGGACCAGTACCAACCACCTCAACCAATGCCTCCTATCGGGTGTAGCACACACTTATCAGTGCTCTGGTCCCCAGCTGCCACTCCCACTCAAGTACAGAGACCCTACATCAAGACCTACAGGCCGATTACTGACTCTGCAGTGCGCCTCTTCGGGCAGTGGATAGTTCACCATCCCTGGACTGAAGTACTTAGCGTGGATGACGTGGAAACCAAATGGATAAATTATACCAACACCACCAGCAAGCTCACCACCACTTCTTCCCTGAGAAGTCCGTCAGATCTCACCCAGCTGACTTGCCCTGGATCACACCTCGGATCAAAAGACTTATGCAACAGAGAGACAGAGCCTTTCATCTCAATGACCACATCCGCTACAGGTCCCTTCGCAACCGAGTCATCCGCGAAATACGCACTGCAAAGAAGTCCCACTACCCAACCAAATTACAACACCTGAAGCAGACCAACATCAGTCAATGGTATGGTAAGCTTAAAGAACTCTGTGGACTAAACAATAAGACACACCCCCTCCCCTTCCTTAGCCATCTCACTAATGTTGACGCAGCTGAGCAAACAAATAACCATTTCGCTACTATATGCCAGACGCTCCCCCAGCTTGACACAACCACTCTCCCTGCTTACCTACCAGCCCCCCTTCCCACTGACTTAGTAGAAGAATTTGAAGTAGCAAAACGCCTGGACAAACTAAAATTAAAACGCTCTACCACCCCCGTTGACTTACCAATGAAACTTTTCAAGGAGTTCTCCCCGGAGCTTGCTAAACCCCTATGCTCCATCATCAATGCTTCTCTCAGTCAAGCCAGATGCCCAGCTGACTGGAAGACCTCTTATGTATCACCAGTGCCCAAGTCAACCAGCCCACAATCCTTAAATCAGATACGACCTATTGCAATCACCCCAATACCCAGCCTAATCTGTGAAAGTTTTGTGTTTGACTGGGTTTATGCTGATATTGCAGGAGTCGTAGACCCTCAGCAATTTGGCAACATGAAAACTTCCTCCACCACTCACTGTCTTGTCAGCTTTCTCGATTACATATACCGCCATCTCGAGAAACGAAAAAAGTCTGTAGCTGTCGCCTTCATTGATTTCACTAAAGCGTTCGACCTAGTCGACCACAATATAATCATCAACAAAGCTATTGACCTTGGGCTTCGGAGAAGTCTTATACCATGGCTTACAGACTTCCTCAGTGACTGACGCCAAGCTGTACGCTTCCGAGGGGCTGTCTCCACCTTTCAGTCACTCACCTGTGGCGTCCCCGAAGGCACAAAGATGGGACCACTCTGCTTCCTTATGCTCATCAATGATGCCCTAAGAGAAACCCCTGCTCGCTGGAAATATGTCGATGACTCCACCATTGGGATCAGCGTCAACAATTCTGCTCCCGACTATACCGCCCTTCAGGATTTATTGAACAGTCTCCAAAACTGGGCCACCAACAACCATGTCACCATCAACCATACCAAGACCATGGTTATGCACATCAACCTCTCCTCCGACATTGTCCCACCTCCTTCCATTACTCTAGGTCCGAACACACTCCAGGTTGTAGATTCCACGAAGCTCCTCGGCGTCACCATAGACAACAAACTAAATTGGAAACCACACGTCAGTGAAGTTGTCAAATCCTCCAGTTTCCGTCTCCACCTCCTCCGCCGACTCAAGTCCCTCGGAGTTCCTGCACACGAGCTCCTCAGTGTTTACACAACATTCATACTTCCCAAGCTCACCTATGCCTCCCCCACCTGGTCTTCCTCCCTAAATGCCACACAACGTAAACACCTGGTAAAAGTGCAAAAGAGGGCATGCAAGATTATTCTCTCCCCTTCCTACTCCACATATCAAGAAGCGCTCAACACACTGACCCTTTCGACTCTCACTGACCATCACCACGACCTCATCTGCAAATTTGGTAAGAAGCTTCTACACCATCCTCGACACCGGCTCCTACTACCACCTGAGATCCCTAGTCCGAGAATTGCTGTTCGACACCACAACCGCATCCAGCCCATACGTGCACGAACTGATCGCTATAAGAACAGCCCAGTCCCAACCATTGTAAAAATTATCAATAACTTGTAATAAACCAATGTATTCACTCCCAGTTAACACTACTCCTTGCACTGTCACTATGTTGAAATGAACTGTAGTTTGAGCTTTTCCCCATCTAGTTATTATATGTCTTATTTGTGTCACTTATGTTACTTGTATATTATATGTAATTCGAAACCCATTCCCCAAATATGTAACTGTATATTTTCAGCGTTCTGGCTGCCAAGCTCTTTCAATAAACCGTTAATTATTATTATTATTATTATTATACACTTCTAACAGGTAATCCATCAACTGCACTGTGCCAAGTCAGCTCTGGATCAGTTGCAGGTGTGGAACTTAACTTGGGTCTAATAACTGGTGTGGGATTTAATTATGGTCCCCGACAGCTGAAACTTATTGAATTTATGACAGGTGTAGGGCTTAACTGTGATCACCAAACAGGCGTAGAACTCACCTGTACTCCTGGGAGTCCCTGAGGGCTTTGTAATTAACAGTACCAGCCTCCTCGTTGAAGAACTTCCCCGTCAATCTGCAAGTGTTAGAAGGGTCATGGTCTTAATAGGCCTCAACCTGACTTAACCTCACCTTTAACACTGTGGACCAGTCCAAATGAGCCCCAGTCCTTAATGGTCAAGAAAATATATGTTATAGAGCGACAATGTTACCTAACCGTTCATGGTTGCACACACACACAGTACCTAGTTACACACACACACAAAATACCTTGTTACAGACACGCAGCACCTCATGGCCAGCCAAACAGAGGTGACCATTGTATATTATAGTGACCATTATCTTTAAGTGATATGATGATATTTCACCAAAAAGAAACATATATCCCTGGACCTCACTCGTGGTGGGTATTCTGGTTTACCTCAACATAGACTTCTGCAGCAGTTGAGATATGGTCAGGACGTCGGTAGTGGAGGGGCCATTGGCGCTCTTGTCATCACTTCCCTCCAAGTTTAACACTTTAACAGCTGTTGACATTTTCAAGTCTTGAATGGTTCTCTCTAAACTGAAACAGAAAAGAACTCTTACAGTATATTAAAATGCCTTATCGCGGGTACATACATTCGAACCCTCGACCTCTGCCCACCCGGGCACAGGTCATCGACCCACAGAGAAACTGTGGGCACTGTGGGCAAAACGAGTGTTACGAGCCCACTGCCTTGCCGGCGGTACTCAGGATGCCAAATCCACCGAACATTGCCCGTTAAAGTACCTGTAAAAGAGAGAGAGTGAAGCACCATTGCGGAGAAGAGAAAGGGAAGAAATATTATCAACTAAAGGAGGAGAATCAATAAGATGAAGTGCCTTTAATTCCACCCTATCTAACAGTTGGACAGAAAAAGAGCCACCCCAGATAATAAAGCAGCACTCCAAGTTAAGACGAATGTATCCCTTATAAACTTGAAGCAACTGCTCAGGAGTGAAGTAGTTATGGCATCTGTACAGCATTCCCAGCTTTAGGGAGGCAGCTTTAGCAATGTTGTGGAAGTGTGGCTTAATTTGCCTAATTTTCTTATGCAGAGTAAAAGCAAATAAGGATTTAAAAATTGAAATTATAACACAAAGAAATTATTGGGTTTTGGTGTTGGAGGGTGTGCGATCAGATTTCTCATAATACCTTAGTTATGCTATGCAACATTGGTTAAGGATTTACGTTTTCTGTGATTGTGTTTTGTCCGTATTTTCTATATAAACTTTCTCTGATATTCTCTAATGCTTCACAAGCTTAATAAAACAAACACCATTAACTTTGTTTTATTAGTTACAGTACCGGTATTATGTTTAATGCAAGGGCTGTCTGGAGGGAGGACCAGCAGGGCAGGTCACGTGAGGTAGGACCCCTACTGAAGGTAAACCGCCCACACCTTGCCCAAGAGGTAGGTGGGTAATAATAATAATAATAACGGTTTATTAATAGAGTTGCAGCCGGTGGCTGAAAATATACAGACTTACATTTGATTTAGACATAATGATATAATATGCATTGAATACATTTACAGGGCTGTACAGTACATAAATCAGGAGTTGTTTATTATTTCAACAATAGATGGGATGGTGCTATTCTTATATCTATCGGTGCGGGCTCTTATGGGCTGAATTTTGTTATAGTGGCGGACTGCGCGAGGTGGGTGGGGGGCTGCCGGTGGCAGGAGGTGGCGATGATGAGGGTGGTGCATTAGTTCACTACCAAACCTTGCCAGTGCTTGGTAGTGGAGGTCACCGGAGGATGGTATTCCCAGAGTGGAGAGAGCGTTGATGTAGCCGGAGTATTCTGCGCCGAGCATGATTCTGCAGGCCCTTATCTGTACCTTCTCTAGCCGACATTGTTGGGTGGAGTTGAGAGAAGACGACCAGGCTGGTGACGCATACGTTAGTTTGGGTGTCCCAAGTGACCTAAGTCGTCGTAGCATGCAGAGTCGGTACGAGGCTGCCTTGACTGTGTTATTTACATGGGCCTTCCAGTCCAGTTTGTTGTCTATAGTTACACCCAGTAGTTTGCCAGACTGCACTAACTGCAGAGGATGGGCACCCATTGTGACTGCTGGAGCTTGCACTGGAGTGGTGGCGGTATTGATGTGCATGACAACAGTTTTGGTGTGGTTGATGGTGACCTTGTTCTCCGTAGTCCATGCCTGTAGCCTGTCCAGGGTGCCTTGTAGTGATGAGTAGTACAGTGAGGTGTTGTCCATACAAACCCCCACAGTGCAGTCATCCACGTACTTCCACCTGTGAGGAGTGTCCGATAGAGAGTCGTTGATCAGGATGAGGAAGCACAGTGGTCCCATCTTGGTCCCCTGGGGAACACCGCAGGTGAGGTGTTGGAATGTGGAGACCGAGCCCTGATACCTCACTGCCTGACGACGTCCACTCAAGAAATCAGTGAGCCATGAGACCAGGTTGGTGGGCAGCCCTAGTGCAATGGCCTTGTTGATAACAGTGCAGTGATCAACAAGGTCAAAGGCCTTCTTGAAGTCAACAGGGGCAAAGGCCAGTGATGTCTAACATTTCTGCAGGTTTTTGTGAAGAAAATCCAGAAAGCTCACTGAGCAGTGTAATGTAGAGGAGGTCCTCATATTGCCAAATTGCTGTGGATCATTTGGCTGATAGATTGTAGCAAATGCCCACTCAGAAACAAAGTCTTCACAGAGCAGACTGGGTATGGGGGTAACGACAACTGGCCTGAGGTCGTTAGGGGACTGTGGGGTGGTGACCTTGGGGATGGGGGTGACAAATGCAGTTTTCCATTCATTAGGGCATTTGCTTTGTCCGAGGGATGCATTAATAATAGAACAGAGGGGGTGGCAAGTTCGACTGCAAACTCCTTGTATATTTTGATTGGGAGGTCAATTGGGGTCGTGGAGCATTTTGATTTAAATTTAGCCGGCGGGGTGGACATCCACTACCGAATGAAGGGACTTTTCAACATGAGATGACTCCTGGCAGGAACAAAGGAGTCGGCAGCTTCCATTACTGAACTTCAGTATGCAGACGACCTCACCCTTGTCGCTCACACTGAACGCAACCTACAGGAGATCCTGAACACCTACGCAGATGCGTATGCACACTTCGGCCTTGAGGTGAATGTACGTAACACTGAGATTCTCTTTTAACCTGCCCCTGGTTCAGCCACACCACCATCCATCTAGCTTAACGGTACTACCCTCTCTAATGTTACCCACTTTCGGTATCTCGGCTCCCACCTGTCCACCACTGCGGACATTGATGAAGAGATTCACCCTGCTATATGGCAGCAAGACACGTTTTTAGTTCAACAAATTTATTGACAAAGCTTAGAGAACAGTGGGTTACATACAGGAGGCACCTCAAGGCACTTGAAAACGTTCACCAATGTAGTCTATGTTCCATCCTCCAAGTTCGCTGAGAAGACAAGAGAACAAAAGCCAGTACATATAGCATCACTAAAATTGTGATCAAATCCCAGGTTGTTGATCTGATTTTCTGCCTTATTTACACACAATTGCAGGGTCTCAATTGTTTCTCTTACTTTGACAACACAACATAAATATATCATTTCTCACTCTTGATATTTTTTTATGGCCCATTATTATTGTTATTATTATTATACATAATTTATATTTTTATTATTATTATTTTCTTTTATTATAATTGTGATTTATTTTTATATAATTGTTACTTATTTTATATATTTTATATTTATTACTATTATTATTATTATTATTATAATTATTATTATCATCACCATCCTAATTATAATTATTATTTTGTTATATTTTCGCTCCCCCCCCCCCCAAGCCTTGATGTGGGTCATTAAAAATGACCTGTGCCTGGGTGGGCTAATGCCCGTAAAAAAAAAAAAAAAAAAAAAATCACTGACACCAACTGTAGGAGCATCGAGGCTACCATTATCCATGAACAACTACGTTGCACTGGCCATGTTACCTGCATGGACGACAGTAGACTGCCAAAGCAGCTACTTTACAGGCACCTAACGAAGAATAAACGTAATGCTGGTGGGCAACTGAAAAGGTATAAGGATAGTCTTAAGACAAACCTGAAAAGTGCCAAATCGACCCCTTTACCTGGGAGACGATTACTCCACACTATAACGCTTGGAGGAGCACCACACAAGAAGGTGTCAATACTTTCGAGTTAACCCAAATGCATACCGAGACAGACAAGCGCCAATGCCAGAAAGACGCTGCCACCGCCCCTCCCGCACTAGATGTAGCCCTCCACATGTGCAACATCTTTAAACGACTCTGCTGGTCCCATATCGGCCTCTTTAGTCACCTCAGAACTCACCAACATAGGTGACATCCCTAATAACTCATATCATTGTATCATAACTGAATGATCGTCACACTCAATTCCGAGTGACAGCAAAGCAGCAGCAGTACAAAGAAAATGTGGCAGCAATGAAGAGAAGATTGACAATGTGGCAGAATGGGGCCCTTGATAATCTCCTATGTGAAGCAAGAACACTGCAGGAGAGACTAAAATCTACAGGAGACGGAAAGCAAAACACCGATGACGTTGCAAGAAAGTTTGGAAACAAAATGAGTGTGGGAAAAGTGTCTTTGGTGGTAAGATCTCTCACAGAGGAATCCGCCGATGGGGTTCTGCCAATAAACAGAGAGACATTAAAACAACTGAAAGAAAAACATCCCCCTGCAAGTGAAGATGAAGGCACCAGGTTCCAGGGTGCCTATATCCCACCAAATGCTGTCCTGTTTGAGAAAATAACAGGAGGGATGGTGTGGAAAAAGGCTCTGAAGACTCAGAGTGGTGCAGGCCCTTCTGGTCTGGATGCAAACGGTTGGAGAGTCATCCTCAGCACTAACAAGTTTGGCCCTGTAGCAAGTGATCTCTGCACGGCCATTGTCATCCCTGCAAGAAAGCTGGCATCCTCGTGCTGCCAACACCTCCATGCTCTGACAGCCTGCTGCCTCATTCCCCTGGATAAGAATCCAGGATGTAGGCCAATAGGAGTGGGGGAAGTGCCGAGGCGGATCATCGGAAAATGCATAATGGAGGTGGTAAAGGATGATGTCAGGGCAGCAGCAGGGAACCTGCAAGTTTGTGCTGGCCAACAAGCTGGAGGGGACGCTGCCATTCATGCCATGAGAACGATATTTGAGCAGCACGATTGTGAGGCCGTTCTCCTGGTGGACGCTTCAAACGCATTCAACTTACTTAACCGCAAGGCCGCGTTGCACAACATCAAGATCACGTGTCCAAGCTTTGCAATGTATGTTGAAAACTCCTATAGGAATCCATCACACCTCTATATCGTAAACAACAAGGCTCTAAGAGGGGATACCATCATATAGTCAACAGGGGGAACAAAGCAGGGGGACCCTGTTGCAATGGCAATGTACGCAATAGGCCTATCCGTGCTCCAACACACAATAAAATTTGAAACAACTGAGGTCAAGCAAGTGGCGTACGCTGATGACCTTACAGGAGCAGGAAAAGTGGACATCAAAAAGTGGTGGGACTTGGTACCATCACGAGGTCCACAAATAGGGTACCACCCAAATGCCAGCAAGTCCTTCCTCATTGTGAAGCCAGAACATTATGAATGGGCAATGGAGGTGTTCGGTGGAAGTGAGGTCAAAATAACAAAGGATGGCCAAAGACACCTAGGCGCAGTAATTGGCATGACGGACTTCAAGACCGAGTACGTAACAGGAAAGGTGAATGAGTGGGTTAGGGAAATCCAAGCACTGTCTGAGATTGCTAACACAGAGCCACATGCGGCTTTTGCGGCATTCACCCATGGAGTCAAGCATCGCTGGAACTACCTGATGCACACTATCCCTGATATCGGACCCCTCCTTCACCCTCTAGAAGAAGCTATCAGCGTCAATTTCATTCCAAAAATTAGTGAAACACCCTCACTTAACTCCAGCAGAAAGATCACTCCTTGCACTACCACCGAGACTGGGAGGAATGGGACTGACAATCCAGAGGAGATTTGCCATCGAACATTAAAACACAGTTAAGCTCACAGCAGCCATCACGGACCACATAATAGCTCAGAACGCAACAAGGGAGGTGGATACCAGTGAAGTAAACAAGATTCGAAGGTCCATTACGAGAGAACGACAGCATGGCCAAAGTGATAAGTTGCAGCAACTGTTGCTACAAGTTCCAGAGAATTTGAAAAAAAAAGTAGCTATAGCGCAGGAGGTGGGCGCCTCGAACTGGTTAACTACGTTACCAATAAGGGCAAATGGTTTCAGTCTCAATAAACAAGAATTTACAGATACCAGTGCTCTAAGGTACGGTAGGCCAATAGAAGGTTTGCCCTCCCAATGTGTGTGTGGCTCTTCCTATAACGTCTATCACACCATGGTGTGAAAGAAAGGGGGGTTCATATGCATGAGGCATGACGAAGTAAGGGATCTCACAGTGAAGGAAATCTGCCGTGGTCATGGTAGAACCAACCCTCCTTCCATTGGATGGTGAAATCTTCCAACATAGGACTTCAAACACATCTAACGAAGCCCGTGTTGACGTCAGTGCTCGAGGATTCTGGACGCGGGGACAATGAGCCTTCTTCGACATCAGGATTTTTTATCCCATGGCTACATGTCACCGTAACTTAGCTCTCGATGCTGCACACAGGAGGAATGGGAACGACAAGATAAGGGCATACAGGGAGAGAATTCAGAACGTTGACCAAGGCAGCTTCACTCCTCTAGTGTTCACAACCTCTGGTGGGATGGGACCAAGTGCAAGATGTTTCTATGCCAGACTCGCGGAGGTGATCTCCAAACAGAAGTAGCAGCCCAGAGGTTATATTACAGCCTGGATGAGATGTCGACTGTCCTTCTCTCACCTTAGGTCGGCTTTGCTCTGCCTCAGGGGAACGAGAACTTCGGCCCCAAAGCCGACAACAGCTGCAGATATTGACTATGAGGCTACAGTCACTGAATGCCGCATAGATCTGCGGCTCAACTAATTCAACACAGCTAGGATAGCTACTTATGTAATAGGATGCAGTCAACCCTCGCTTTACGCGTTTCCACGTTTATGCGGTACCCTGCCGAACACGGAATGCTCACTTTCCGCGGTGTGTGTACCCTTTCACGCGGAGAGCGGCCCGAGCAGGGTGCGCACAAGGCCGCCCAGTCATCAAAACATTACCGAGTTCTTCACCCGCCACCCACCACAGCCGGCCCAGGTCAGTGATAGTGATAATGATAGTGAGGATATGGACTTTTATGGACTTTGAGGGGTTTGACAAAGAGGCCCTGCAAGCCACTGTGGTGGATAGTGATACAAGTGATACAGGTGAGGGCCAATAATCTGCCCTCTGCCTCGGAACCAACCCCCCATCCCGTGTGCCCAGCCATCTTTTCTACTAATGTAAGTGTTAAAAAACCTAATATTATTGATATTTCTCATAATTATTAATTGTGTGTGCATACCATCATAATATTAAGAAGTTGATTTTACTACAACGTAGGTATTGTGTCTGAAAAAGTGGAGTTTGGGGGGTCGGCCCGGTCTCTATTTCAATTAATCCCATATGTTATGTTGTTCACTTTACGCGTTTCTCACTTTATGAGGGCCGCCGTGGGTTCAATTGACCGCGTAAAGTGAGGGTTCACTGTATTTAATATTAAGGTAATAAAATGGCGGAGAAGGTGTGGCTATTGGGGGAGGCTGGAAGCCACGTTCAAAAAAAAAAAATAGTAGTACAGGTTGTACCTCTCTAGTCTGGCAACCTCGGGACCTGACCAGTGCCGGACCATGGAAATTCACCCTTTTCCTGGATAGATAGTGACTTGTGCTTATGCTTGGAAATACTAGCAACACTTTCTCTGCATCATGGTCTCTTTGAAGGGTTAAATGTCGTATAGTAGCTTCTCAAATTTCGCGAGTTTTTAATTCTTAACGTATTTTATTGGAACACACAAAAAATAAATAATTAAAATTTTGACAGCGGAAACTTGAATTTCAACGGGTTTGAACGGCCCGCCAACGTGCAGACGACGTGCATAATCGTGTAAACAGCGTCATTTCTCTTATGTACAAAAGATTCATTACTGTTTATTACTGAATGTCATTTTTATTGAATTAATGTTTATGTGTGCAAAATGAGCAATACAATTCATTAATAATACGTAGAATATTAAAACACACGAGGAAATGACACAGCATTGTTTTCGTTGATTACAAAACCAGTGACTGACTGGTTCTACATATAAAACTGAAGAAAATAAGACCTTGGTTGTAGCTGTAGTAAAATTAATATGGTTGTTTTAAGTAATGTTATTTAATGTTAATAAATGGAACAATAGAAGTAGCTAACGATAATGGTAAAGAAAAAGAGAGATCGCGTGTGTAAAGTGCGCATGCGCACACGTGAAAACATATCGTCATTACTTTACATAAGAATATGAAAGCAACACTTACTTACTGTTCATATATATTTTAATTAATGTTTCTGAATTTGTTTTTATTGAATTAATGTGTGTGTGTGTGTGCAAAATTAACAATACAATTTATTAATAATTCGTGGAATATTAGAGGAGACGAGACGGCTGCCGGCATTGTTTATGTTAAAGCTTACAAAACCAGTGACTGATTGGTTCTACATATAAAACTGAAGAAAATAAGACCCTGATTTTAGCTGTAGTAAAATTAATGTAAAAAAATTAATATGGTTGTTTGAAGTACCTGTAATGTTATTGGATGCTAATAAATGGAACAATATAAGTAGCTAACCATTAATGGTAAAAAAAAAAGTGAGACTGCTCGTATGTAAGTGCGCACATGTGAAAATATATCGTCATTACTCTACATAAGAATATGAAAGCAACACTTATTTACTGCTCATATATATTGAAGGGCTAAATGTTGTACTCTGTATAGACAAGCAGAGAGAGAGAGAGGGCCGAACTGCCGGATGTAAACAAACCTTAATTTCCCTGCGGCTTTTTTTTTTTAAGGGGATTAGCCCACCCGGGCATAGGTCACTGACCCACAGTGGGGCCTGAGGGGCAAAAATTTAATACTCCTGTAATAATAATAATAATAATAATTCAGATAAAAAAAAAAAAAAAAAAAAAAAAAGAAAAGCTGCCTATCTACCTATTGGGCAAACTAAAATCGCTCTGGACCACAGGAGTTTCCGGACCACAGAATGCCAGACTAGAGATGTACAACCTGTAGTAGTGTGTGTGTTTTTGTTTAAAATAATTCAAAGGGCGTGATAAATTTCTCTGCGTTTAATTAATTCATAACAGACATTAATGTTACCAAAATAAGGTACAGTACAGTAGATGTTTTGAAGAAAGCCTCCTGCCCGCTGGTGACGTCACACCCACTGACAGGACTTGATAGTATCTGTAATAATTTAGAAATTGTTCCTACATTATTGCGAGGAGGTAAGTAATTATATTCAGTAATATTGTAGTGGATCTCTCTCCAACAACTGCGTAGCCGCATTCCAATGCGACAGTACCCTAGCAACCAGCGAGCTGCTCACGGGGGAGGGGGGGGTCGGCACCTGCGACGTTTGCCCTAGCAACGGAGCCCATCAACCGGCGAGTTCCCAAGGGTTTACTTCCAGCTGCTGTGTTTATAAACTCTCAGTCTCTCCATTGAGATTCGTTCTTCCCTAAGTTCCTGAACATGCAACACCTCCTCTGAGCAAGCTCCTCGCTGTCCTCCAGCTCTCATTCAACCTGGAGGACAGCAACACGCAACATCTCCTCTAACGAAGCTCTTACACAGCTACTTCCATCAGCACGTTACTCACCAAGCAGGTCCCCGGAGCAAGCTTCACACCACACGGCATCACCAGCACCAGACTGTCTTGTATATAATATATTTTATATAAGAAAACCACCACCTAGAGTTTCCATCCATCCATCCTGAGTGCTAGACAACACAACATCACGAAACCCTACAATATGTAATTACACTAACTTGGTTGTATATAATTTTACGACTCAGTCATAATAGGTCCCATTATTAATAGATTCCAGTCTTAATAAAACCCAACTCTAATAAGCTTCAGTCTTAATAGATTCCAGCCCTAATAAGACAACAATATGTCTTAGTACTGTAGGGTGTGAGGTTACTGTTACCGTGGTGGAGCGACTACCAGTACTCTTGCGTTACTGGTTCGATCCCGGGCACCCCTAGTCCAGGCAGTGACCGTGTGCAGTAATCGTTATTGTTTATACACCACCTGACTAGTTGAAAATAAGACCTACACCACCCGACCAGTTGACAATAAGACCTACACCACCCGGCCAATTAACAATTCAACAGACACTACCCGATCAGTTGTTACTTAACATCTATAATTCTATGCAATGTTACTTAACATCTATAATTCTATGCAGTAACCGTGGCGGACAAATAGACAGACATTTAAACTCTTGTATGATGAAATCTTTTGTGGCCAGATGTATAAGTTCCTAAATGGTCAGATATAAAGATCACTTATGACCTGATATAAAATTAATAGTCGCATGTAACAACTGAGTACATCAGATAGATAGATAGATATTCACTAAATTCGTCATGCAAGTTTACAATTGGTTTGGTAAGCACCATATGTGTGATTGTGAAGGCCAGACCTTGTAATGAGATACTGAAATGGTGTGTAGTGGATCTCTCCCCTACAACAGCGTAGCCGTATCCCATAGCAACGGAGTTCTGCCAAGCGTAGTCGTCTAGTCGCGCAAGTTTCTCTGACCCGTCTAGACATGGGGGGGGGGGGGGGGTCGACACCGGCAACTTACTTCCGCTGGACGTGTATATAAGCCCCTACTCTCACCGTGTGAGGCATTCAACCTGGAGGCCAGCAACACGCAACATCTCCTCGAACGAAGCTCCTGCACAGCTACAGTACTTCCATCAGCACGCTACTAACCAAGCAGGTCCCCGGAGCAAGCTTCACACCACACGGCATCTCCAGCACCAGACTGTTTTGTATATAATATATTTTATATAAGAAAACCACCACCTAGAGTTTCCTTTCTCCTACCCATCCTGAGTGCGAGACAACATCACGTAACCCAACAGGTGTACAGTAAGTGTGGTAGAAGACTTGTGACCTAATCAGTGAGTTGTCCTGTACTGACCTACACTACACAGCGAGGGAGGAAGCGGTATATAATATCACCTGCCATGCTTTACCGTTTTCATGTTGTCCAGATATTCGTATATAATTTAAGATTATTAATTAGTTTAATTACAAAAATTACCCAGACAATCTTTTACATGGTAACTCGAGCTCTACAGCAGTTGTATACAAAGGAACCAGGATCTTAAAGAACGGCCGACGACATTGATATATTGATATTGATACAGTTTATTTAGCCCCAGAAACATAGATTATAAAAACAATATTAACATGGCTGTGGCAGTTCAGAGCCAGAGCTCTCTTTGCTGTCACTTGGAATTGAGTATGACGATCATCCAGCTATGATACAATGTTATGAGCTATTAAGGATGTCACCTTCGTTGGCGGGATCTGAAGTGACTAGAGAGGCCGATACGGGACCGGCAAGGTCATCTACAGATATTGCATGTGTGGAGGGCTACATCTAGTGTGGGAGGGGCAGCAACAGCATCTTTCCGGTGCTGGTGATTGTCTGTGTGGTATGCAGTCGGACTAACTCGAAAGTATTAGCACCTTCTCGTGTGGTGCTCCTTCAAGTGTTACGGTGTGGAGTGATCATCTCCCTGGTGAAGGGGTTGATTTGGCACTTTTTCTGATTTGTCTTAAGACTATCCTTATACCTTTTCCGTTGTCCACCAGCCTAACGTTTACCATTCATTTGGTGGCTGTAAAGTAGCTGCTTTGGCAGTCTACTATCATCCATGCGAGTAACATGGCCAGTCCAACGTAGTTGTTCATGGATAATGGCAGCCTCGATGCTCCTACAGTTGGTGTCAGCGAGAATACTGGCATGTGTTCTCTTGTCTTCCCAGCGAACTTGGAGGATGGACCGTAGACTACATTGGTGAAGTTTCTCAAGTGCCTTGAGGTACCTCCTGTATATGACCAATATCTCGCTGCCATATAGCAAGGTGGGGAGGTCCACTGTTCGATACAAGTACAATTTTGTAGATAATTACAGCTCCCTACAAATGAAAGACATGGGTACAGAGTCTGCCAAAGGCTTGAGATGCATATCTGATCCAATGTTGAATCTCTTCATCGATGTCCATGGTGGTGGACAGATGGGTGCCATGGTACTGGAAGTAGGAAAGTTATAGAGAATAGTACCGTTAAGCTGGATGGATGATGGAGGTGTAGTTGAACCAGAGGCGGGTTGAAAGAGAATCTGAGTCTTACATGCATTCACCTCAAGGCTGAAGTGTACATACGCATCTGAGTACATGTTTAGCACCTCCTGTAGGTAGCGTTCAGTGTGAGCGATGAGGGTGAGGTCATCTGCATATTGAAGTTCAATGATGGAAGTGGCCAGCACCTTTGTTCCTGACTGAAGTCGGCTTACGTTGAAAAGTCCCTTCATCCGGCACTGGATGTACTCCTCACCGGCTAAATTGGCACTGGCAGCCAAGAAAATTGAAAAGATGGTTGGTGCCAGTATACATCTTTGTTTTACCCCAATTGGATAGGGAAGAGCTCAAAATTGGTGCCATTGTGCAGGACACTGCCATTCATGCCATCATGGAGTTGCCTCACAATGGCAATGAATTTTGGTGAGCAGCCAAAACAACTGAGGGTCTGCCAGAGGGCTTCCCTGTTGACCGAATCGAAGTCCTAGTAATATCAATGAAGGCCATGTACAAGTCACGACACTGTTCTCTGCACTTTTCCTGCATCTGGCAGGTAGCAAAGATCATTCAGTGATGCCACATGATGGTCTCTAAAGCCACATTGAGATTCTGGGAGGAAGTTTTTCGCCTCAGGAAAAAGTCTGTTTAAGACTCAGGTGATTATCTTGCCAGCAATGTACAGCAGCGAGATACCATGGTAATTGCCACAGTCTGAGCATCTCCCTTGTTCTTATAAATATTGACGACTGAGCTGTCTTTAAGATCTTGGTGGATTTCCTCCTCCCATATATTCTCCAGAAGAGAGTGGAGACAGCTGGTAAGCAGAGGTACTCCTGTTTTATACACCTCATCTGGCATTCCATCAGGCCCTATGGCTTTGTTATTTTTCATCTGCTTGATAACAGTAGTTACCTCATCCAGGGATGGAGGATAGCTGAGGTGGGTCAGCTCTGGGTGCTGAGGGACCTGCTGGGTAGTCACGATATACACATCAGTGTTTCGGTTGAGTAATGATTGGAAGTGCTCTTTGTCTTTAATTGGAGAGTTACAGTCGGATGAGCAGAGGAGGGCCACACCAGAAGTAGTTGGGCCATATATTGTTTTAACGCAATTGAAAAATTCATGCATCTTGTATTGAGCTGCAAATTTTTGCATTTCATGCACTTTATTTTTCCACCATTCATTCATTAGCTTGTTAAATTCGTGCTGGACTGTCGCTTTCTTCTCGTGGAAGGTATCAGCCTTGGTCCAAAACTTAGGGTTCTTCCTTCTGCCAGATAGAGCGAGCAGCCCATTTACTATTGACGAGCACTTTGATTTTTGGATCGTTTTCATCAAATCAATCCTGGTGTTTTCTTTTGATCTCGCCAAGAATTTTGTTGCAGGTTTTTGTGATGAGGGCTTTGATGGGATCCCATTGGGCACTCGGATTTTGGTTGTTGGGTTGTTTATCAGCCCATCGTTGAGCTGCTCTCTGAAAGCATGTGCTACTGCTGGATCCTCCAGTCACTCCGTGTTAAAGCCTCTTCTGAAGTCTTGTTGCCTTTGCCGGTTTGGGGCAACGTGAAGGGAGAATTTGGCTCTGACGAGCCAATGATCTGTGCCAGAATGGTCTGAGCCATGCATGGCTTGGGTGATGAGTATATCTGGACCGATCTCTTTCTCTGACAATAATGTAGTCAATGGGATGTCAATGTTTGGATCGTTGGTGTTGCCAAGAACCCTTGAACTTGTCAGCCTGCCTAAACAAGGTGTTGGCGATAGCAAATTTGTGTTCAGCACACTTTCTGAGGAAGAGTAGGCCATTGGGATTACACTTGCCATTTCTCCCATCTGGCATTGAAATCACCTAGGAACACTACCTTATCTTTTCTAGGGATACAGGTTAGCACTCTGTGAAGGTCAGCATAAAAGGCCTCCTTGATGTCATCTTCTGCCTCCAGTGTTGGGGCATATGCACTGATGAAGAAGGCATGACGGGTGATTCAGTGGGACTCGGAGCAACACGAGGTGCTCGTTGGTCCCAACAAGTATTTAAGTTAGCCTAGGTAGAGTGGATTGGTGAATGGCAAAGCCAACTTTGTAAATGTGGTCTCTCTCTGCAGCAGAATGTATAGCTGGACCCCCATTCTGAGTTGACCCTTGTCTGGGAGCTGGTGCTCACTAATGACAGCTATGTCGATGCTCTACTTAGACAGTTCTTTTGCCACATGGGCGGTTTTTCTTTCAGTATGCTCATCTGTGCCAGTATCTAGAAGGGTCCTGACATTCCATGCAGAGACCATAAGAGGTTATTTAATTTGTTTTTGTTTTAATCTGTGATTGTGACTGTTTTTGACGCATAAAGATGACCTTACTGGGTGCAGTTGCCCAGTTAGTTTGGTTTTTAGGCAGGTTATGTTTAGGGCACCTTTTCTAGCCCCCTCCCCATGTGGGGTGAGCAGAGTGGCTCCTGGTAAGGGCTGCTCAGTTGCACAGACTGTACCGGATTGCACTGCTGCCTAGATCTCATTGCATAAACGACCATCTAATCTGTGCCGCCACAGGACTTTTGGGGGTATTGAAATTTTAATGATGATGAGAAGTATGATGAGCTGGATGATGTTTCCATGGGAGTTGATTTATGTGGTGTGGCTGCAACCACACATCTTGGCTCTCCCTTTTCCTGATCTTGTGGTGCAAGTACTAGTTGCAACGACTGGGGAAAGAGGAGAGTTGTAATCCACTGCTGTTCGCCCAGTTTATTGGGTTTCACTTTAGTAGCCTGCCATCTGCATTGCCTTCATCCGCTGGTAGTCGCTGGGTTCTCTTGTTGGTCACCTCTTCCGCCTATTCCACTGTTGGCGTCTTATTCCCATAGCCTTATACCTATCAAGGTTAATCCACACGGCAGTAGGGCGGTGGTTGGTAGGCTCCAGGGTGTCTACATGCCAGTGAGCCTATACACCATTTTTCTGGAGCCCACTGCTGCTCCGAGATCCCCTGCTGGTCTAGCCTGAGGCCACAAGGCACCCAGTTACCAAGTGTTGCCACGAAGAGGCACAGCAGTGGTCTGGATGGTGAATAGGCTGTGTGTACTGGCAGGGGGAGACTTACGCAAGTTTGCTATTCTGTTCACCACAAGGGCTAGCCAGAGGCATTAGTTGAAAGCGAGAGGAAGCAAGCAGTGCATGCACATTAACACTAACACAATAGTGCCACACTAGATGCATTACACCACCCTGTATGCTCTCTCTCACACACACACATGCAGTCGAGCAACTCTCAGGATGACTCAACGGTCACCAAGAGCAATAAGCGCATTGTTGTTATCACTAGATCTTCCCCAGACAAGTTTAAGACAGCCCCAGTGATCGACATACACTATACGTATATGAAACTTGAAAACTACACATGTTGAGGCGAACCCCTCAGTGTTCAAACAACAACCTTGGCCCCAGCAAAAGCCTCGTAGTATGTTCAACTTACCATCCACCTCCAGATGGAAACACGGCTAAACATCTAGAAATTTGATATTTGTCTTAAGGCTCCCTTAAGGAATAAGAAGGGAGGGCAGTAGAAAGGTTCGATCCAGAGGCACTGCCAGTCAACCCAACTGTAAATGGATCCTAACTTGACAGGTTGGGGAATTGAAGGCTTCAGGACACTGTACTGGGGCCCCATACTCAAAAGCATTTACGGTACTGTTTCCCTTTGTTTACTCTGTAACTGGACAGTCTCCGACCGGTATATTCAAAACAAATATTTGGCAGCAGACTCCGTAAGTGAGCCCATAATCTAGCCCGTAGCTTACAGCACCTCCTTAGGTGCTGTAATACACTCAACCCGGATACAGTAGTAGCTATATTTTGCAATTGAATAAGAAAAATTAATAATATATGTTGTAAATTCTTGTTAGACTTGATTTATCATAGAATAATGAAGAAAATGCTTTGTACATCAACATACTAAAATACGATATTACAGTTTGTCTTTTTAGTTATTTTTTTTTACGATAAGAAGAGGCTTCAGTGTTTCTATTTCTCTCAGAATGGAAGAGACGCAGTTTTTGTCTTCTTACAACTTTTCAAGAAATTTGTACCAAAATAGAAGATTTTTATTGTCCATGCTTATGGTAAAAAAAAATTATGACTAAATAAATTGCAGATAGACCTTATTAATGTGGTATAGCTGTAAATATCCTTCAGTAATGAAAGCCAATTATGAGCTCATGTGAACCGTTTTGCCTCGACTCCGCCTTTGCTAGGACCAAGTTATAACAACAAGTACCCATGACTCAGAGTTAAATAATACCAAACCCAATCTAAGTTCATCAAACCTAATAAAAAAGGGGGGGGGGGGTAAAAATTAAGTGGTAAACCATTTTTTTTTCTTTGAAAAAGAATTATGTGCACAGGTTTGTTATCAGATACATTCAGTATTGATTTTTTTGCTGCAAAATTAGTGAAATGTATCCTACCCAAACAAAACCTAACCTCACCTAATCTTACCTTACCTTACCTTACCATATCTAACCAAACCTAATGTTACCCTACCAAACCTAATGTTACCATACCTAACCTAACCTAAGAAAGAGGAAATGCACATTACAAACAATTAAGTTCTCTAGAAGGAGAGTTGACGGTGAATGGTTGTCAAGGGCAGTTGGTGTCAACGACCGTCTTGACAGATATTGCAAGTCAATATCTGTCCCATTCATTGACAACTGGGACAACTTCTATGGCAGAAGGGACCTTTATGCTAGGGATGGGGTGCACCTGTCTCGGGATGGGGTGGCAACCCTGGCTGGGTCTCTAGAGGGGGCAGTTCAAAGGATATCGAAGTCTTTAAACTGCTAGGGGAACATATGGGCACAGGGGTGGGGGAAACTGCAGTGGGAGCGGGTAAACAGAGTAAAAGATTACAGGGAAATAGTGTTAGGAATGATGACAAAACTAAATTAAACAGGGAGTTTAAAACTAAACGCAGTAAAGGGAGGACTCAGAACACGACTAACTTAAATGTCTACTACGCGAACAGTAGAAGTATGAGAAACAAAATGGATGATATTAGGGCCTTGGTATGTACCGAAAAAATCGATATAATAGCATTTACTGAAACAAAGATCAACCTAGACTCACGAGAGATGCCGGTCGAATACCAAATTGCGGGTTACAAATTGTTCCATACCGATAGGCTGACCAGGAAAGGAGGCGGAGTAGCAATCTATGTTAGGGATAATCTGAAGTGTGAAATAAATAAGGAAATAAAAACTGAGAGGAATACAGAAACAATTTGGATAGAATTAAGCGACGGTAGGGAAAAAATAATCACAGGAGTAATATATAGACCTCCCAACCTTGATAGAGTCAATGAGTGACTTATCTGGGATGAAATGCGCAGGGCTTCCATACACAACAAAGTCTGTATAGTAGGCGACTTTAACCTTGGCCAAATAGATTGGACTGACCTTATGGGTAACTCAGAATCAAAGGATTTTCTCGAGACGATCCAGGACTGTTTCCTAAGTCAACATATAACCGAACCCACACGGGGGAATAATATACTCAATTTAGTTCTGTCCAACAGAGAAAACCTCATTAGCAATGTCGAGGTAGGGAACGAACTTGCAAACAACGATCACAAAGAAATTAGATTCCAGTTAGATTTTCAGGGCAGATGTAAGGAAAATTCCACTGAAGTACCAGATTTCAGAAGGGCAGACTTTGACAGTTTAAAGAGGCAACTGAGAGAGGGGGTGTCGCGCTTGGCCGTGAACCTGACAGACGACTCCGACCTGATAACGAGATCTGAGATTGCCGAGTTCCACGACAATTTAAATAATGAGTTACTTAATGCACAAAGGCAGAACATACAATACAAAAAACTCAGATCAGACAACAATGACCCTAAATGGATAAATAATTATTTAAAGAACATCATTGGCCAAAGGAAGGCTATAGGTAGAAGGATAAAGCGTGGCGAAATTTACCTCCAGGATTATTATAAGATATTGGCGAGTAGGGTTAAAACCGAGATAAGGAAAGCCAAGAGGAACAATGAGGTAAGGATAGCAAGGGAGGCGAAGACAAACCCCAAAGGATTCTACCAAATGTATCAAACTAAAACACGAGAAAAGATTGGACCAATACGGTCAGATACCGGCGAGCTCACTGATAACGACAGAGAAATGAGCAATAATGTGAATAAATATTTTTCAACAGTTTTCACCACTGAAAATTTAAACATGATACCCAAGGCACCGACTCTATTCAGAGATAGTGAAGAAAACAAATTAAGCGAGATAGTAGTGACTAGTAACGATGTTAGTAAGCAAATAGACAAACTAAAGCCTAATAAGTCACCTGGTCCCGATGAGATATTTGCCAGAGTATTAAAGGAATGTAAGGAAGAGCTTAGTATGCCCTTAGCAAAGTTGTTTAACATGTCCTTAAAAACAGGTGTAGTACCAGAATCCTGGAGGATAGCGAATGTAATACCAATTTTCAAGAAGGGGGATAGATCACTATCCTCTAACTACCGCCCAATCAGTCTAACATCAATAGTAGGCAAATTACTGGAAGCAATCATTTCAAACTCTATACGAAATCACCTGGAGAAGCACCGATTGATCAATGATTCCCAGCATGGCTTCACAAGCGGACGTTCCTGTCAAACTAATCTATTAACATTCTTTTTATCAGTTTTCGAATCGGTGGACGAGGGGCACAATTATGATGTGGTATATCTCGACTTTAGTAAAGCCTTCGACAGAGTCCCCCACGAAAGACTAATTAGAAAGGTAGAAGCACATGGCATCAAAGGTAACATCCTTAAATGGATTAGGACATGGTTACAGGACAGGAAACAGCGAGTGAGCATTAACGGCACTAAGTCCCATTGGAGCAACGTCACAAGTGGAGTTCCCCAAGGCTCGGTACTTGGACCATTATTATTTATTATATACATAAACGACATACTGTAGATATCGGCATAGACAGCAACATAAGTAAATTTGCTGATGACACTAAATTAGGACATGTTATTAAATCTGACGAGGACTCCGCAAAATTACAGGAAGATCTAAACAAATTTTTCGAATGGTCTGAAAAATGGCAGATGAAATTCAACGTGGGACAAATGTAAAGTACTCAGTATAGGAGATGTAAACAGAGAAACCAGATACCAGATGAACAACGATGCCATAGAGAAATCCGACTGCGAGAGAGATTTAGGAGTAATGATAAGCAGGAACCTTAAGCCAAGTAAACAATGTGTTTTTGCTCGTAACAAGGCTAATAAGGTACTTAGGTTCATACAAAGGAGTGTTAGTTACAAGACTAGCGAGGTCATCCTAAAACTGTATCTTGCGCTTGTGAGACCACACCTGGATTACGCAGTTCAGTTCTGGTCACCGTATTACAGGATGGATAGAATCATTGGAAAGAATTCAGAGGAGAATGACAAGACTAATCCTGGGCATTAGGAACCTTGAGTATAGAGACAGGTTAAAGCATCTTAATTTGCACTCCCTCGAGAGACGTAGAGCGAGGGGCGACCTGATAGAGGTGTATAAGTGGAAGTCAGGGCTAAACAAAGGGGACATTACAAAGGTACTCAAACTATCCAACCAGGAGCGAACTCGTAACAATGGTTTTAATTTAGACAAATTTTGATTTAGGCGTGAAATAGGTAAACACTGGTTTGGAAACAGAGTAGTGGATGAATGGAACAAGTTACCAAATATCTTCATTAACTCAAATACGCTGAATAGCTTCAAACATAGGTTGGATGCTTATATGAGCAATAGGGGTTGGGTGTAAACGGGATTGCCCAGTATGGGCCAATAGGCCCGCTGCAGTTTCCTCCATTCTTATGTTCTTATTTGCAGAGATAACAAACTTTTTATAATCACTTCTCCAACATATCTATAAATCTGTTGATATATAAATGTAACTTAGGATGCCACTATTATGCACATAACCTTTATGCATTTTAATTTAGGTTAGGTTAGATAAGGCATGTTAAGGTAAGGTTAGGTAAGGTAAAGGTTAGTTTAAGTAAGGGTTAGGTTAGGGGGTTAATAAATAGGACTGACCAGCAAATGAGTTATTTGTATTACTGTTTATTTTCTTACTTGATTTTCATCAGTGAGTTCTGATATAGTAATCTTTTCTTGTGCAAATGTCTCATTTTGTAGATAATTACCAGGCGCCTAGACGCGCATTAATTTGTCCTCCCACCGATAATGAGGCCAAGCTCTGCTGCAGCGCCTTTCCCCGGGCTTGTAGCAGTTTCCTTTTCAGCATGACGCGTGAAGGTTGTTGCCTGTCTTATTTGGACGTAATTTGCGAATTTAGGGATTAAGACAACGAGACCCTTCGATTGTTCAAAGACCACGGCATTGTTCCTTTAAATAGAGACTGTCCATGCTGTGGGAATCCCTATGTTTTCAGACCAAAACAAATTTTTTCATCACTTCCTACAGTGTCCACTATAAAAAAGAAAAAAAAACAGTAAAAATCCGGCTTTTATATATTCGTTTTTGCTCAATTTCGCCCGCGGGTTAGTCGTGAAAAATTACTGGTTAGGTAAAGGTTAGGTTAGGTTAGGTACAGATTAGGTGAAGTAAAGTTAGGTTAGGTTAGGTCAGGTTAGGTAAAGATTAGGTTAAGTAAAGTTAGGTTAGGTAAGGTTACGTTACGGTAAAGCACATTTCAATAATTTTACGGCCAAAAAAAAGCATGACTACTAATTGAATTAAACAAAAAACCCATGAAAAATATTTTTGTAAGAAAAAATGGGATGTTTCTGTTATGCAATTTTACGTCTCTCTCTCTCTCTCTCTCTGTCTCCAGTATACAGTACATACAGTACAGTCCCTAATGTGCATTCATGCTTTTGGGACAATTTCACTTTCAAAGAATAAGGAAACATTTATAAGTATTGGAAAACTACCAGCAGTGCATGCAAGTAACTTGGTGAATAGTGGTCAAGTAGCCAAACAGCCGTAACACATGCATCATATCTGTGAAGTCCCACCAACTCTTACACAAAACACAACAAGAATGTCTAGTATACACCACGATCTAGAGTTCGTATAATCAACCACTAACAGGGCAAGGGTTATCACTTTGAAACAGTAATCTTTATTTTGCATAAGTCCAGTAATTGACAATTTATTCACGTTTCACAAACCACTTTATCTCCAGCATGTTACGCTCCTTTCAATACCAAGAAATCTCTAAGTATTTTACGTAACTAAAAGATCACTATAAAATTTCCTCGGATAATTTAAAACACATATTTTATCATTGCACCACACAGCCATACTACAGTATAGTGCACCTACTTGTGGTGTGCGGTGACTGCGGCACCTCGGATGCTGGGTGGCGGCTGACTGTTGACTGGATGATGTGGAATGCCTGAGGCCAACACCACACTGATAAAACCTTCACCTCACTCCTAACACCCAGCCCCAACACACTCTCCCTCTACCCAGTGTGTTGGGGCTGGGTAGAGGGAGAATGTGTTGGGGCTGGGTGTTAGGAGTGAGGTGAAGGTGTTGGGGCCCCAACACACTCTCCCTCTACCCAGCTCCTTCCACTCCCCACTCCCCACCGCCCACATGCAAGAACAGGCAGAAATATTAACGTCACCCTGTGTCCTAAATACGTAAATCATAATTGTCACTCATTTTTTTTGGCGTCCGTCAAGGACACGAACGAAAAAAAAAAGACTCCTGAATGATGAACCTTGACCTTAGGGTGACCAGATTCTTCAACTCATGAGACATAATGTACTGCGCACATCATTGTCATTCCTAAAAACCCCATTTAATTCATATTTCGCTATATAACATTCAAATCCACCGCTCTTGTAGAATCTCAGAAAACAGGAAACACTGTTAAAGGATAACTCACCTACTCAATGTTACTAGACCATGTGTTGTATTGTACCCAGGCACAGTTATATCATATTAATTGTATGTATTCATAGCATTAAGGAGAACTCAGGGTATCCATAAGATGAATGTTAAAGTCCAGTTGAGCCGGATTAGTGTACTGTAGGACTATGTGTGGATCAGGGTTTGAAGGTCATACTATTTAAGTCTGTGAACGTGTAGCGAACATAACTTCCACAGATATCATATGAAAATATATGAGAACAATGATCTGGAAAAAGGATAAATGTAGTATCAGAACTATGTGAGGTGTTGGAAGTGACCCAGAAACTATACTTGAAAGGAAATAATCTTGTATGCGTCGGTATGAACTTAGTACATCTCGTATCCTCACGTGACATATACCCATGACAGGTACAGTGATCAGAGAATCTTATGTCTGTGTTCAAATAGTGCAATGTGTGAGAGGAGGATCCCTCATTACAGTTTTAAGTGAAGTTGAACATTCAGCCTTTGTCTTAAGGCGCGCCATGTACACGCCTCGGGTGTGCTGCGTTGATATTATAACCCAATGAATTTACCCACGAACTAGCAAACCAAGACCTTACCTTGGTGTGTAATTTAGGATTAAAATATGTGTTTATACGGCATGAGTGACAATATGCCGAAAAGTGTTCAGGTGAGAACCGTAAGAAATAAAAGTAAAAATTAAAGATTGGAAACTGTAGGCCTACGTGGTGACGAGCGGCAGGGCACTGCCCTCAGTACCCTCCGTTCTACCGTCACCTCAGGTTCCATGCGGGTCGGAGTGCCTTGCTGCCCGGCAGCCATTATCCCTATGAGCGTCCCAACAGGTGGTGACTACTCCCAGCTATGCCACTCCACTGTGAACCTGTGGATTTCCAGCACACCACACCAAATGAGTAGAACAAATAAGGAGACCGTGAGAAACTCTGCGGTCGTCACTTGGAGTGACCTATAATACCAGGCATAGAAATAATACTGGTATGTCTCTGGGTGAAGCCCTCGTCTTTACCCACCGAGGGCGGTGTGCGGACGAGGTGCCTGTTGTGTATACCTAAAAGTCAAAAGGAGTCCCATACCTGCAGGTGTGGAGTGTAACATGTGTGTTGAGATGGTGCTACTATGTATGATAACCGACGGTGCTATATTCCATACAGGTGGAGCAGTCTGATGTGTTAAGGGATAGTGTAAGAAGGAATGACCGAGGTAAGGAGGTCACAGATTGTTATGCAATAAGTATGTGGATGACACGCCATTAATGTAAGACGTCTGGTGCCCATCTGGGTAACCAACATTGTTCTTCTGAGGAAGACCCATTCAATTGTATGTTTTTTACCAGTATGCTTTATAAGGAATAAATTAATTAAGACAAGTTATGGTTTCATCCTTCTTTCCCCTTATCGATCTGGTCAATTGAAAACCTAACCCAATGTCTAGTCCACTCTGCATGCTACCTAACGAGCTACATGTTGTCCAGAGGGGGTCTGGTGGCAGCGACCCTTAGAAATTAAGATTAGAGTTAAATATTTACCCTTAGTATTAGTGACTCCCAGTCTGACAGTATAATAAAGGCAAGCATGAACTTAGCATGCTTCCCTGTTGGGCGCTGTAAACGCTTCACCATACACAAGGATGTAGGGGGTGCCCAATAAAAAAAAAAAAAAAAGATGGAGACAATTGTAATTTATTTATATGGTGAGAGAGATGGATGTCACATCCGCATCCGCGGATCATTCAGTTTAGTATTCAGTGCGCTGTCTCCAGGGAGAGTATTGCCAATAATCCACTTTCACTTTTATAATGATATAACTTAACAGTACAGTAGCTGCTCTGTTGTCAGAGGCACGTGATATTTAGGTAGTAAAGGCATAAGAAATGAGCCACCACCTTCAGTGCCCATAATCACAACTGAGGCACAGTAAATTTAGAGGTTTATCTGAACACAGCGGATCCAGATTCTTGAAGGCTCCAACAAGCATAATTTTGTCACAGGTCGCAGCATTGTGGACGTCGTCGTCTTAACCATTGCCTGTTGTACGAGTCCATCCTCGCCAGCCTTGACTTCCATCACTCGACCAAGGTGCCATTTGTTGCATGGACTATTTGCTTCTGCTATAATGATTAGGTCACCAGGGCGAAAGTTGCGCCATGGTCTCAAATGCACTTGTCGAGTTCTGAGTTGAGGGAGGTACTCCGTCAGCCAGCGCTTCCAAAATTGACCTGGAAGGTACTGGACATGCTTTTACCTTCTGTGGCATGATTCGCCTATTGATCTTCCACCTAAGGGAAGATTACCCTTTCGACTTAAGTGCAAAAGATCAGCAGGCGTGAGAGCCTTTGGTTCATTTGGAGTGTTTGGAACCGGGGTGATTGGCCTCTCATTAACTATGGCTTCCACTTCACAGAACAGTGTTTGCAGACGTTCATCGTCTAAAACTTGTGAGCCCACAATCGAATGCGGAACCTTCTTTACTGTGCGAATCTGCCTTTCCCATACTCCCCCCATGTATGGGGCAGCTGGTGGATTGAAGACCCAGTCAATATCTGCTTTCAGTAAGGCACTTCTGAGTCTATCATCTTGCTCCTAACTTTTCACAGCCAGTTTGAGCTATTTGGCTACCCGTACCATGTTTGTCCCATTATCCGACCTAATACGCTCTGGTGTACTTCTGCGTCGTGAGAACCTTGTTATTGAGTTGAGGAAGGCATCTGCATCTAATGAGGCCAAGACTTCTAGATGAACAGCCCTAATAGTTAGACATGTAAACAGACATCTCCAGCGCTTGACCTGTTTCCTCCCTACCTTGATAATGAATGGACCAAAACAGTCCGTTCCAGTGTAAGCAAATGGTGCCTTTCCAGGCATGACACGATCTATTGGTAAGTAAGCTTGCCTTTGATGCCGACTTCTCCAGTTGTTCCGTCGGCACACTACACAGCGTCGTATGATTCAATCAAGCAAGTGTCTGCCCTGGGAAATCCAATACCTTTGCCTCACACACGCCATCGTGTGTTCTTATCTGGCGTGTCCGGCTCTTTCTTCGTGCATCTCCTGCACTATGATTTCGGTGGTGTGGTGGTCTCTAGGCAGCAAGATTGGCTCCTCACCACTTCGCCCAAGAAGGGTTCCTTTAATTCTTCCCTTTAATATGAGCAACGTTCGCTCGTCCAAGTAAGGTTCCAGTTTATATAGCTTATTGTCCTTCGGCAGCTCACCCTTTATGACAGTTTGGATTTCTTTCTCATAAGCCTCTATCTACACCAATTTTATAATTGTCTGCTCGGCCGATTGTCTGCAGTCCTTGTACTGGACCCAAGCCACCAAATGAACCTTTTAATCCATGCCACCCCTTTCACCAAGTGGTACCATGATGAGTACCTGAGCCACAGTTTGGTGAGGGACCACTTTGACTGCTCGCTCACTGCCAGAGCAACTACAGATCTCTGGTGCACTTCTCGTTTCACCTCCAGTAAGTCGTTCAGAACTGCTGGCAGCTCCTTTCCCTTTGGCCACCGTTCTTCAACACTGAATAGAAAGTCAGGACCTCGTATCCACCGAGATCCTGCAACCAGGTCCAGGACAGGTAATCCCCTAGTTGCATCATCCGCTTGATTCAGCGATGTGCCGACATGTCTCCACTGGTCAGTTCTTGACAACTCTTGTATGACTGCTATCCTGTTGGCTACATACGTTTGAAATCGTCTGCTCGAATTGGCGATGTACTGCAAGACTACCATGCTATCCGTCCAAAAATAAGATTCGTGTATGGTCATGGTCATTTCTCGGCGAATCGTTCGATCAGCGTTCACTGCCAGGACAGCTGCACAAAGTTCCAGCCTTGGTATTGTCAGTTGCTTGAGTGGGGCCAGCTTGGCCCGTCCGTACACGAAAGAGCACTGGACACTTCCGCTAGAGTCTACCATTCTCAGATAAGTCACCGCACCGTAAGCAGCCTGCGATGCATCACAGAAGGTGTGCAACTGTGCTGAGATGATTTCTTTAGCACATGCTGTTTTTAGGCATCTGGGTACACTTAATTTCTCTAGGTGGGCCAGTTCTCCTAGCCAGGTGCTCCAGGTCATGTGATTAACAGCCGACAAAGTTTCATCCCACCCTAATCGACGCCTGCATTCACACTGAAATAATATTTTAGCCCTGATGATGAATGGGGCCACGAACCCCAGTGGGTCATCAGTAGAACTGACCAGGCTTGGTACTCCTGTAGTGGCTCCTCTCCCCTACAAATTCCAATTGAGCTCCGGCCGCGCGCCTACCAACCAATCAGCGTACAGCCAGCTACGCCGAGCGACTAGGTCTATGCAGTGGACGTAGGGGTACGATCGCCGACCTAGTCTCGACATTCAACCTCCAGCTCAGGAAAAGAGCGTTTCACACCTTACGCTTAAGCCGCTGTGATTGGCCCTCTCGCTACGCTCACCCTAAATCCTGATCCTCGTAAATTGTATAAATACGGCTATGCCTGGCCAGGGAGACCATTCTACACTCGGCTACCGGACCAGCAACATCTCTCACAGCTCTTCACCACCCAGCTTCCTCAGAAACCTCCTCGCCCTACAGGACCTCTGAGCAAGCTTCTCCACCTAGTCACTCCTGAGCACTGCGCTATACAACAATATATATACAAAAAGCGCATTGTGAGTTTCTATTCTACCTCATTCCTGATTGTGAGATATCTACCTGTACGTACGTTTGTGTGCCCATACCAAGATAATTGACAACTGGCCACATACAGTACGCTACACTCCTCTCCTGGTCGCTGGCCTTGAGTTTGGTTGCACCTTGATAGCGAGCTGATCACCTTCCAGAAACCACCTAACCCCCAGGGCTCGCTCCATTGGCAATTTGTCTTGCCTCAGATCAATTTCCTTCAGTGCATTTTGCCTCTCCTCCGGTGGGATGGTAGCCAACACTCCTTTGTGATTACTGGCCCACTTAGTTAACCGAAATCCTCCAAACGCCAACAGTCTTCTAAGATGACACGTGCTTCATTTGATGAGTCCAGCGACATGAGTAGGTTGTCAACATACAAGTTGACTTCCACTTGCGCCACCATATCGGGAAACTCGTATCTGTGGTCTTGAAATGTGCGCCGGAGAGCGTAAGTTGCACATGAAAGGCTCCACACCCCACCAAAGATGTGCTCCTTCATCCTGTAAGTTACTGGCTCTCTACTCAGGTCCCCATTCTCCCACCAGAGGAATCTTAACGCATCTCGATGTTCTGGCGCTACATGGATTTGATGGTACATAGCCTCCACATCTGCCATGATGGCTGTAATTCCTTGGCGAAATCTACACAGGACTCCAAGTAATTTGTTGTTGAAGTCTGGACCTTGTAGTACCTGGTTGTTCAGCAATGTCCTTGTGTGTTTGGCTGCACAGTCAAAAACTATGCGTACTTTGTTTGGCTTATTTGAGTTCAACACCGGGTGAGGAGGCAGATACCAGACCAGTCCAGTATCTGACTCCAACTGGAACTTAGGCACTGATTCAGCATATCCTTCAGCAAGCAGTTTTTTTATTTCCTCTACGTATCCTTGTCGCAGCCGTGCGGCCTTGGATAGTCTCCTTCGAAGCTCATCTAGTCGACGCTCCGCCATGGCCGTGTTGTTTGGGATTTCCTTGTTCTCATTACGGAACGGTTTGGGAAATTGGCCTATTTTTCCGGCCATGTACGAACAGTCGTTGGCTTTCTGGGCCATGCCAGCATCAGCGGTGCCTGCCATTGGCTCCTGATTCACAAGACCTTGAAAATTTCGCTTCATTCCACCCTTGCTTGTGTTTGACATACTTGCAGTAAGTGCCTCCCTTCGTTCTTGATGCAACAGTCTAGAATGCTTCTCTTTGCACCCATCAGTACCACACCTGAAGCATGACCAACACTCAGCAACAAGGTGGCCCACTCTCAGACACAAGAAACAGCAACGTAATCTTTTTACCCACTCTAACCTCTCCCTCACTGGCATGCTCCGGAATTTGTCGCACCCTGCTAATCCATGTGCTCTGGAACACACTGGGCACGTGTTTTTTTCTTTCCTTGTGGTTATCAGCATATACCTAGATCACGTGCACCTACAGTGATTTACTTGCATATATATATATATATATATATATATATATATATATATATATATTATATATATATATATATATATATATACAGGTAGTCATCGACTTACGACCTATGCGACTTACGTCTGTTCGACTTTACGACCGGCGGTACGACAGTTTTGGCCCCAGCCCCAGTGTAAATAATAAACCAATTGTACTGTAGTATGCAGTGATTTACTTAAACCTGACGACCGTAACAATAATGAACAAAGAAAATGTTGATAAAATATGACTTAAAGATGATTATATTATCATTACACATTACAGTATAATATACGTAAGGTAATTATAACATAGGCCGACTTACGACCAGATCAACTTACGACCGGTCGGCCGTAACCAATCTAGGTCGTAAGTCGACGACTACCTGTATATATATATATATATATATATATATATATATATATATATATATATATATATATATATATATATATATATATATATATATATATATATATATATTATACAGTATTACCCCACTTAACGCGGTTTCGCTTAGCGCGTTTTACCGTATACGCGGTGCCTCGCCAGAGCCTAACTTTCACTTAAGGCGGGTTTTTTCCACATTTACGCGGTGAGTGTCCGGCTCGAGAGCTATTTTTAGATTCACCCCACCCCCCACCCGCCACCCTGCCTGTTTTAGCTCATAAAATTCATACAAATTACCCGGCCAGAATATAATTTACATTGCTGGAATTCTTACAATATGATGATCATTTTGAATATAAACATCATAGATTTTGCATAAGACATACAAATTTTAGATATAATGTTTACTCTGAGTAAATATGTTATTTTTTGTGCAAAATATATGACAATTGTATTCAAAATATTCCTGGTCCTACAAGGAATCCAGCAATGTCAATTATATTATCCTAACTTTAGTTTGAGGTATTATTTATTACTTAAAAGGTAAATATTCTGGTTTTCCCACACATCTGGTGGGGACAAGGTTGGTGGGGGGTGGGGGGGAGGGAGGGACCGACCGACCATCTGTTACTGTGTGAAGAATATTTTATTTTTTATTAACTGAAGATATTTGTTTTAGCTCATAAAATTCATACAAATTACCCGGCCAGAATATAATTTACATTGCTGGAATTCTTACAATTTGGTGATCATTTTGAATATAAACATCATAGATTTTGTATTAGACATACAAATTTTAGATATAATGTTTACTCTCAGTAAATATTCCTGGTTTTACAAGGAATCCAGCAATGTCAATTGTATTATCCTAACTTTAGTTTGAAGTATTATTTATTAAAATTTAGTGGTTTTCCCCCCAAAATTTCTCAGAGAGGGAAGAGCCAGCAGTGTAGTGTGAGAAGAGGGGGAGGGAGTTGAGTCCATTATTTGAATGGACATTAACTTGGCAACTGTATTTCTCTATTTCTCTTAAGTATTAATTGTGTGCATGTACCATCATAAAATTAAGATGTTATTTTTTACTAGAACATAGGTATTGTGTCGGAAAAAGTGGAGTTTGGGGATCGGGCCAGTTTCTATTGGAATTAATCCCATATGTTCTGTTGTTCACTTAGCGCGGTTTTCACTTAACACGGTACCCTGTGGGTTTTATTGACCGCGTTAAGCGGGGTAGTACTGTATATATTATATATATATATATATATATATATATATATATATATATATATATATATATATATATATATATATATACACTGTATATATATATATATATGCAAGTAAATCACTGTAGGTGAGCGTGATCTAGGTATATGCTGATAATCACAAGGAAAGAAGAAAACACGAAGTTCCCAAGCGCTTTCGTGTAATTCACATCTTCAGGGGTGAGTACAGACTAGAGAGAGAAATACAAATCAAGGTGTATATATACAGAGGAGGGTGAGACCAGGTCCACAATGGTCAGGTATTAGGTAATGACCCTACTAATCTTTAAATAGCACACAAAGGTTGGTGGTCAGGTCAGATGGTCAGGTGACCCGGCCTTCTCACCTGGTCACAAATCTTCTTAATTACAAAATTGTCCAGCTTGTACATGCCATTACTCAAATTCATGTTGAATGCTTCGGTATGTTTAGTAAAACTAGATTCTATGATGTTCCTACTATAAATTGTATTACCTGGTAATATTGAGGAGGCATTATCCCAGTCAATGCAATGCTTGTTATCCCTCAAATGAACAAACAGAGCATTGGATTCCTGGCCTGTCCTAACACTGTATTTGTGTTGTTTAATTCTAGTTGCAAGATCTTTACCTGTCTGGCCTAAGTAAAACATATTACATTCCTTGCAAGGAACTTTATAAATGCAACCAATTGTGTTGTTGGGGGAGTTCTTGATTAACATTTGTTTAACAGTGCATGAGTTTTTAAATGCCACATTGACGTTCCAGGTTTTTAGTTGTGAAGGAATGTGTGAGAAATTTTTGTGAAATGGTAATATTAAGATATTCTTATGGTCATGGGTGGGCTTGGGATCAGTTCTATAAAAAGTTTTCTTTGTAATGTTTAGGCATTTGTCTATGAAAGATCTAGGGTATTTAAGGTTTGAGCCAATATTATATATATATATTTGTATTCCTCATCGATGAATTCCGGACTGCAAATTCTCAAGGCACGTAAAAACATTGTTGTAAATACTGACTGTTTGACTTTATTATGGTGGGCAGAATAATAATGAATGTATGAACACACATTAGTTGGTTTTCTATAAATACTGAACTTAAAAGTGTTACCTATTCTGTGTATCAGACAGTCTAGGAATGGCAATTTACAGTCTTGCTCTAATTCCACAGTGAATTTGATCGAGGGGGCTAAGTTGTTAAGTTGTGGCAGGAAAGCTTTTAGGTCCTCGTTACATGGCCAGAGACATAATACATCATCAACATATCTAAACCAGACTGCTGAGGGTGGTAAAATATTACTTAATAGTTTCTTTTCAAAGAATTCCATATATAGGTTGCTTAATACAGGTGAGAGTGGATTACCCATTGCCATACCTAATTTTTGAGCATAATATTCTCCACTGAATTCGAATTTGCAATCCTTAATACATAGTTTGATGAGTTCGATGAAGTCGTCTTTCGAGACGGGCAATGAAATATCATCCAGGGAATCTATGAGGAACTCTAGTAAATCATCAACTGGGACCTTTGTAAAGAGTGAAGTTACATCAAAGCTGACCAGTTTAAAATCATAATTAATTTGTAAGTTATTGAGTTTATCAACCAGATCCATATTATTCTTGATATTGGAGTTAGAAATGTTGCCAACTCGGGGATTTAGTAAAGAAACTAACCATTTAGATAGTTTATAAGGGATTGACCCAACCGAGCTGATGATGGGTCTTGCTGGGTTATTGGGCTTGTGGGTCTTGAATACACCGTACATATATATATTCGGTGTAAAGGATGCTCCCAAGGTACACCCAACCAAAAAATTATTCGGCGCCCTTGTCATATTGTATCATGCCGTAAGGGTGCCGAATAATTTTTAGTGAGTGTATATGATACTTGTACACACACACACACACACGTATACATGCACGATACATACATGTACACCCACTAAAAAATTATTCGGCACCCTTACGGCGTGATACAATATGACAAGGGCGCCGAATAATTTTTAGTGGGTGTACAAGATACTGGTACAGAATAGCTATTGGGTACAGGTACCCCCAGTTTACAAGAGGGTTGCATTCCTGGAAACCCTAACATAAATTGGGAGCCTTTAAATGGGATAAGTTCCTGGCCTGTCCGACACAAACTTTCTTCCTTTAGTTGACAATCTTTCTTCCCTTTCTCTTTGCTGCAATGTTGCTTCACTCCCCCTCTTTTACAGGTACTTTAACGGGCAATGTTCGGTGGATTGGCATCCTGTGTACCACAGGCAAGGCCTTGGTCTCGTAACACAAGTCTTGCCTGCGGTGCCCACCATTTCTCTGTGGATGTTGGTCACACTAGAATAACACGTTATAGTGCATCCTTCTTTCCTCACACAGCCAAACTGTGGAATGCTCTGCCTTCTTCTGTGTTTCCACACTCATACAATGTCTCACTTTAAAAAGATGGTTTTCCGGCATCTTCGTGGTGTAGATTAATATAACCTTTTCCTTTTCTATTTTTAATTTCTTTATATTCTTATTTTTTTCGATGTGGGTCGATGACCTGTGCCCGGATGGGCTATTCCCAGTGCCGGATTAAGCATGAGGCACTTGAGGCACTAGCCTCAGGCCCCCCGACTCTAAGGGGCCCCCAAATCCAAGCATTCTCAAAGTTGAAGCGCATAAAACATGAACTTCATTCAACGATGTCCTAGCAACGTCTCAATTTTCTGTCTCTTATGAACATTAAATGTGTTATTTTGCAGAAGCTGAAAGTCAACAGTACCTTACCATCAACACTCATAAAGGATTGTATAAGTTCAAAAGGTTGCCTTATGGTGTTAAAAGTGCACCAAAGTTATTTCAGTGCATCATGGACAAAATTCTTGTGGGTCTTCCCAATGTGTTATGTTTTCAGGATGATGTCCTAATTGTTGACAGTGACATCCAAAATCATGTCAAAACCCTAGCTACAGTATTCGAAAGATTGTTGGCACACAATGTCAGGCTCAACAAGATCAAATGTTCATTCCTAGCTAAAGAAGTAACTTATCTTGGCTACAAAGTGAATGCAGAAGGGCTGAGACCTGTAGAAGATAAAGTAGGAGCCATAGTAAATTTACCTGCTCCAAAAAATGTCAGTGAATTGAAAGCTTTCCTAGGTATGATACAGTATTATTCAAGGTTCTTGAGTGGACTTTCATCAGTTTTAGCCCCTCTGCATGAACTGTTAAAGAAAGGGATACCATGGAAATGGAACAGTGCAACTCAGAAGTCATTTGAAGATTGTAAAGCTGCTCTGTCTAGTACTGATGCTTTGGTCCACTATGATACCAGTAGAACACTAAAGCTTGCTTGTGATGCATCGGGCTATGGATTAGGTGCTGTCATAAGTCACATAATGGATAACGGTGAAGAAAGACCCATTGCATATGCCTCGAGAACTCTTACCCAAAGTGAGAAAAATTATGCACAAATCGAGAAAGAGGCTTTGTCTATCATATTTGGAGTAAAGAAATTTCACCAGAATCTATATGGGAGGAATTTTGTCTTAATAACTGATCACAAGCCTCTCTTGGCAATTTTGGGTCCAAAATCACCTGTTCCTACACTTGCTGCAGCAAGAATGCAGAGATGGGTTGTGATATTGTTGGCATATAACTATGAGATACAGTACAGACGTTCAGATGATCATTCCAATGCAGATGCTTTGTCAAGGTTGCCATGTAGTGGATCAAATGATGGAGTAGAGCCTAAGGTTTATGCTGTAACCACGTTGGCGGAAGATTTTCCAGTCACCTCCGGAATGATTGCTCAATGCTCATGAAACTTGGAAAGATGTTGTATTAGGAAGAGTCCTGGAGTATACACTAAATGGATGGCCAGAGATTTGTCCATCCTTAGACTTTCAACCGTATCATTTAAGGAGATGTCAATTATCAGTAGAACAGGGATGTGTGTTTTGGGGTGTGAGTGTTAATTCCACAGTGTTTTAGAGGGCAAATTTTGAATGAACTGCATTTTGAACATCCAGGCATATGTGCTATGAAAGCACTGGCCAGAAGTTTTGTGTGGTGGCCTGAACTGGATGGTGAAATAGAAATGATGGTACATGAGTGCTCTGTCAGAATGTTAGGAGTATGCTACCCATCACACCTTTGAAAACCTGGAAATGGCCTACCCGTCCCTTCCAAAGAGTATACTTTGACTTCTGTGATAAGGGAACAGACAAATTTCTTGTATTAATGGAGTCATTCAAAGTGGATTGATGTTAAGCACATGTACAGTACTAATGCTGGTAGCACCATTGATGAATTAAGATTAATATTTGCTGAACATGGAATACCAGAAGAGGTAGTATCTGACAATGGTCCTCCATTCCAATCATTAGAGTGTAAAAACTTCATGAGACTCAACGGTGTAAAGCATGTACTGACCCCACCCTATCATCCTGCCTCTAATGGTGCAGCTGAGAGATCAGTTAGAATTGTAAAAGAAGCACTTTCCAAGCAGGTAATTCAAGGAACTGTAGGAAAATCAAAGAAACACAGACTAGCAAATTTCTTACTCAGATACAGAACCACACCACATAGTGTGACAGGATGTACTCCTGCAGAGTTAATGGTGAAGAGACAGTTGAGAACAAGATTAAGTTTAGTCAAGCCAAGTCTGTTTGAAGTTGTAGAGAGGAAACAAGCTCAACAAAAAATGTATCACAATAAGAGTTCCAGTGAAAGTGTTCCAGGTAAATGATAGGGCGAGACTTAGGAACATGACCAAAGGTTATGGTACTGTACATGCAAAGTGGATAACTGGTGTCATTGACAAGGTATGTGGATCTAGGACATATTTAGTGAAATGTGGTAACTCTTTGAGATATGTTCATGTGGATCACATCATTCAGGCACATGACGAGATGAATGTAATGTGGGGTACGAGATATTGGTTCGCAATCAGGATGGGATGGAGAAAGGAAACTCACAATGTGCTCGCTGTATACATATTGTATTGGATGTACAATGCAGCTTGTGCTGGGAAGGCAGCATGGTTACAAGCGTTGAGTAGAGAGAGCTGGTTGGTGAGGGTGCTCAGAGAAGGACCAGCTTGTGGGGCGCTATGGTCGCCGGCTGGAGCGGGAGCCGCTAAGAAGGAGCGGAGGAGGAGGTGTTGCTTGCTGGTGGCTGTAGGTAGAAAGAGATAGGTCACCACGACGTGAGGTCTTATATAGCGGAGGTAGGCGTGACTTAATAGTTGACCTCAGTCATGTAAGGCGGCACTGGTTGATGACCTAGACGAGAGGTGGCGCAGGCTGGTGAATTCGAGGGGGTCGGCTAGTCAGCGACACTTGGCGTTTGTAGGGGAGGAATCCACTACAGTAGCACCAGAACAAGATGATAAACTTGACACAGTTTCAGATGATCATCATGATGATGAGGTCAAAGATGATATTTCCCAGCATCCACTCACAGTGTCAACTGACTGTATTGATGATACGTCTATCACTGATAATGCACAGAGTTCAAGTGAAACCCCTGTAAAACTTGATGGAGGGAATAGTCCTTTTAGATCAAACAGAGTTAGGAGACCTGTAATTAAATTAGACCTCTAATTATCTGAATTGTGAACAGGCCTTTCAAAACTGTTTAGTTAGGAAGCTATATTTGTTGTGTTCTATTCTCTTCTTTCCTGCCATATGTAATTCTTTAAATTTTGATTATTTAGGATATGCAGCAGCCATGCTCTCTTTTGAAAGGAAAAAAGTGTTATATATGTGTATGTTTATAAGCTGCCTTTATTGATTATATATACATTATATATTATGTTACTTCTTACCAAAGTCATAAAGTGTTTAGGCTTGTGTAAACATGAAATGTGTTAGGCACGTTGTACGAACAACAGAGAATAAACGCTCTAAGTAGACCGAGCATGTGGCTTGTCATTCTCCCATTAAATAATGTAAGATACTACATACTATACAATGTACAGTACTGTACTTACAAAACAATGGTAGTAGATAAAATAAGCAACACTGTTCACAAGAAACATCGATTGAAAATTATAAGTGTGTGACCAAGGTACCATGTGATGTATAGCTTATTAGGTTGTGTATTAATGGCTATTCCTGAACTGTATTCCTATTTTCATTAAAAGTATTTAAAATTTGTGCCCCCTTGAGGTCACATTATGTACATACAGTACAATAAAAAAAATGAAAAAAGCAAAAACTAGAATTCCTCCAAATGCCTTTACAGTAGATGGAAATTTATACTGGCAGAAAACCTTATTTTTCTCATTAAGACATTGGGCTTAAATTATAGATATTAAGGTGTTTTGGGACTTTCCCAATTGTCAGTGGTTCAAATCATTCTTAAATTTGTAGATGTACTTTATCACCTAAATGGAGCATTGAACTTAAGTAAATTTTTTAGAAATATTGTGTCACCACACTGGGGATGAGAGTACAGTACTGTATGCCTTAACAAGTGACCTACACTACTGACCTGAAATGAAAATTAATCGGTAACACTTTTGAGTGATAATAAACAGAAATACTTACCAATCTTAAATGATACGTATCCACTCTGGCAGAAGATATTGCAGAGAAAATGAAAGTGTAATGGATGCACATATCAAATGTTATATGCCATAGTAGCTACTCATTATACAGCAGTGGCAAAAAAACGGTAGTGCTATTGGGTACAGTGTTATGGTAAGTACAGTAAAGCACAAGAAAACTGGCTTTTGGGTACAAAGTCTAAAAATAGTTTAAGGTATTGTGTTTTTATATATTTTGATACAATGTACACTGAATTTAAAATTAAATGTCAAACAAGAACAAAATAATCACCAGTTCACACATACTGATAACCACATTGATTTTATTCAAGCTTGGATACAACACTATAGGAAGCATTGAGTCAATGCGGAAGTTTTTTTCAGAACTAAAAGTCAGTTTATAAAATTTGTTTATTTAATCAGTAAAAATGGAAATAATTTACTACAATCTATGCATAACCAAAATTAACTGTTTCGAACAACAATATACAGTACAGTATATGCCTAGCTAAAACAGAACTGTATTATTGTTTTTCTATACATAACAGTGACTTTACAGTACTGTATATAACAGGTGAGTGAGGTGATATCATCCTACACTAAAGACAAGTCAAATGGGCCCCGATTCTAGCTGGCCCAGACCGAACCAAGCCTAACCATTAAGACTGGGTTCCAGTCTTAATGGAATCTAATAATATTAGTCAAGTCAAGTTGGGCCCAATTAGGACTGAAACCCATTTGACCTGCAACAACTTAGTTGACCACCGATTCATGTTGTTGACTTATACAGTCAACCCTCACTTTACGCGGTTAATGTAACCCGCAGGGTCCCGCGGAAAGTGAGGAACGCGTAAAGTGAATAACATAACATATGGGATTAATTGAAATAGAGTCCAGGCCGACCCCCAAACTCCACTTTTTGACGACACACAACTATGTTGTAGTAAAAAATTTTATCTTAACTTTATGATGGTATTAAAAAACAAGTAATATAGAAGAGGTTAGGTTAGGAAAAATAAAGGTTAACATAGGAAAAATAAAGGTTAGGTTAGGAAAACTAAAAGTTATGTGGAACACTTACGTTAGTAGAAGAGATGGGTCGGCATACGGGGATGGAGGCTGGTTCCGAGGCAGAGGGCAGATTACTGGCCCTCAGGTGAATCACCATTACTAAGTGAATCACCATCACTGTCACTTACAGTTGTCAGGGCTTCCCTGACAAATCCCTCAGAGTCATCTTCACTGTCACTATCACTGGCTTGGGCTGGCTGTGGTGGTTTGCGGGTGAAGAAATCTGTTATGCTTTGCTGACGGCTGGTGTTGATGTTGTCGTGATACACCTTGATGTAGGGCTCCATAGTCTGCAACAGCTGGATAGTGAAGATTTCATACCTGTTTGCGTCAGGGTCGTCGGAAAGGAGGAGCTTGGCTTTCTCGATACACTCGATGGCACCCCTAACATTACTATGGGATAAGTGTTGTTCTTCTTGGAATGACGCACCACCTGCCTCTTCACTGACGTCGTCATCATCATCATCTACCATCTCCTCGGTAGTCACATCAGGTTCCATTATCACCTCCAGGATGTCGTCGTTGGTGGTCTCGGAGAAGCCTGGAACTGTAACAGTCTGCGCAGCTTCTCTGGCAAGGTCCACTGCTACTGCAACAGTCTGAACCTCACCAGTCACAGATTGACTCCTCCTCTCACCTGGTATTCCATGCAACACATGTCTCCATGCGTGACGAATTGTAGCAATAGACAGCTGATCCCATGACTCCACCAAGAAGTCCACAGCTTTCTTGATGTTAAATACTCTCCAGAATTGTTTGAACAGTATTTTTTGCTGTGCCAACTGTTGATCCTCATCTTCTTCGCTCTTGCTATCGGTGGTGGTGTCACTCAGGTTGCGCAACTCTTCCCTGGTGTTGGTGTAGTCGTTCAGGAGTTTGAATTTTTTCGTAGAGAATGCAGCTTTTACATTACAGATTAACTCTTGGTCCATGGGCTGTAATATAGACGTAGTGTTGGGAGGAAGGAAGACCACTTTTACGTTGGGGTGACGATGCAACAGTAGGGGCGAGTGTCCTGGTGCGTTGTCCAGCAGCAACAAAATCTTGAATGGCACATTCTGTTGCTCACAGAATTTCTTTACATCGGGAACAAAACAGTCATCAAACCAGGAGAGGGACAGTGTAGAGAACATCCACGCCTTACGTGCGGTCAGCCAGTGGACATTTAGCTTGGTCATGTCTATGGTTTTGTTGGCGTGCGGCTTGCGTGCTGTGTGGATCACCGATAACTTGAGCTTACTGGTACCGGAGGCATTGGTGGTAAACAGGACGGTGATGCATTCCTTCTGCATCTTCCGGCCCCGAATCTTGCTGGCATTCTTTACAACGAAGGACTTGGAAGGTAGCTTTTTCCAGAAAAGACCAGATTCGTCCATGTTAAACACCTGGTCGTCGGTGTACTGTCCTTCCTCCATAATCTCACGTAAAAACGGAGGAAATTCCCTAGCCGCAGCACGGTCAGCACTCGCTTCTTCACCACCAATGTTTATATTGGTGATCTTGTTCCGGATCTTAAACCTCTGTAACCACCCAGAGGAAGCATTAAAGGGTTTGGGCTCTGTAGTTCCCATCTTTCGTGCCACTGCAATGTACAGTTCACGTGCGTAGTCCTTAACAGAGCGCGTGTCGACCGCCATGTTCCATCGCGCCTGACGCACCAAGTACCTCACAAGTAATTTTTCTGTCTTGAGAAGCACCTGGTTGTGAAAATACCTGATCATAGAAGCACCTGTAGACTTTGTGATCTTCATGTGCTCCTTTATCTTGGCTGCATCCTTCTTTATTGTTCGAATCGTAGATTCATTCACACCATGCTGGCGCGCCAAATCAACCTGCCTTGTTCCTTTCTCCAACTCTTGGATGATGGTATACTTCACCTCGTAGCTTAAGGAACGTTGTGTCTTCTTTGGCTTAGTGCCGCTGGGTCCAGGTAAGGAAAGGTTTCCCTCTGGGGGTGGTGGTCCGGCGGAAGCCATTTTAGAGAACAATGGATGCACGTTTACACGGTCTGGCGTGGAGGGATGAAACTGGCGCGGCTAGGTCAAGGATCATCTTTCCTCCCTCCCTCCCTCCCCCGGGTGGACACATCATAATACTTTAAGCCAATTACAGCTAGCAGCAGAGGGGGGTAGGGATGCATGGCCAATCACAGTCCGATACGTCATATGACGTCAGTGATAACGCAACAAAGACACACACTGCGCAACCTTACCGCGCGGCTTGCCCAAGCGGAGGGAGGAGGAGGGAGAGGCGAGGAGCACAGGCAGGCAGGCGGGTGGGGCGAATCTAAAAATAGCATCGTGCCGGACACTCTCCGCGTAATGTGAGCACGTTAGGTTCTGGCAAGGCACCACATTAACGTGGAAACGCGGAATGTGGGACCGAGTAAAGTGAGGATTGACTGTATTAGGATGTAACAGTGGTCATCTCTAAATTTCAAGCTAGGCATGCTGGTCATGTTACTTACCTACTCTACTGCATAAGTTCAAAGTCTAACAAAATATTTATGCAGTGTGTGTGTGTACTAAACAAATATAAACTTTTAATAACGCTGTATTACATAAAAAAGGAACATGATACAGTAATTTAACACAAGTACAGAATGCACTTTTCATTCACATTAGGTATTAAATTTTTTATTTACCCTTTTCAGTATCACAGTAGATTATATATATATATATATATATATATATATATATTTATATATATATATATATATATATATATATATATATATATATATATATATATATATATATATATATATATATATATACACAGTAGTACCCCGATTTACGCGGTCAATTGAACCCATGGGGTACCGCAGAAAGTGAAAACTGCGTAAAGTGAACAACAGAACATATGGGATTAATTCCAATAGAGACTGTCCCGACCCCCAAACTCCACTTTTTCAGACACAATACCTACGTTGTAGTAAAAATTACATCTTAATTTTATGATGGTATGCACACACAATTAATAATTAAGAGAAATTTCAATAATATTAGTTTTTTTTAACACTTACATTAGTAGAAAAGATGGCTGGGCACACCTGTATCACATGTATCAATTGTATCACTATCCACCACATAGGCTTGCAGGGCCTCTTTGTCAAACCCCTCAAAGTCCATATAAGTCCATATCCTCACTATCACTATCACTGACTTAGGCCGGCTGTGGTGGGTGGCGGGTGAAGAACTCGGTAATGTTTTGATGACTGGGCGACCTTGTGCGCATCCTGCCCGCGCCGCTTACCGCGTATATGAGTAGATGCACCGCGGAAAGTGAAAGTTCGGTTCTGGCGAGGCACGGCCTAAATGAGAAATGGCGGAAAGTGAAACCACGTAAAGCGGGGTAATACTGTATATATATATTTCATTAGCCCAATAAAGCACACAGCCTTCTACAGTGACAAGGACCACCGTGGTGTCTACATATATCGTGAAAACTGCGTCGGTGACCCGAAGCACCAGGGACAAAGACCCACGGTCTTTACGACTGACAAATATTAACAGATGTCTACCAGTGTCAGTGGCCCTCAGAGTGCCATCAGTGACTTTATGGCCACCGGAGACAAACACTTCCATCCGCCCACAACAAATATCAACAGATGGCCACCAATCACTTACTCTCGACGCACTCTGTACCATCTAAAGCGTGGGAACGGTTATCCTGATGGCAATGTTATCGCGTGACTCAAGTCACTGAACATATACCACGCGCGTGGCCGTAGACAGGGCCGTCATACACATAAGCCCATTAGGACTGTAACCTCCACTAGGAAACCAGAGAAACCCACCCCTGACAGACCGTACCACTTCACTGAAGTTCCACGGATATGGTATGATCTCCCGTCTCTACTGCTATCCAACGTCACTTCCCTAGCTAACAAGTTTGACGAGCTGGCAACTACAGTCAGGTCAGCCGCCGCGAGCGTCGTTGCCATATGTGAGGCTTGGCAAATTGTGCCTGAAATGTGTCATATTGAGGGATATCAACTCTTTCATCACCTTCGTTCACATAGACGCGGAGGGGGCGTTGCCCTCTTCTGTCAAGATGACCTACGCCCATCACGCCTGGATGTTCAAGTCCCAGCAGATGTGGAAGCATTATGGGTACGTGTTGTGCCACGGGCCCACCCGCGCCACACTGCTTCCATCATAATCTGTGTGGCATACCATCCGCCTCGCTCACCCACCAGAGACACTCTTATCAATCATCTCATTACCACCTCAGATTACCTAAGAGTTAGGTACCCATGTGCCAAGTTAGTATTATGTAGGGATTATAATGAAATTGACACCACTGATATCCAGGACCAGCTGTCACTATCACAAGTTGTGAACTTCCCCACACACGGTCAAAATACCCTTGACCTTATCTTAACTGACTTAGCGGAACAGTACCAACCACCTCAACCAATGCCTCCTATCGGGTGTAGCACACACTTATCAGTGCTCTGGTCCCCAGCTGCCACTCCCACTCAAGTACAGAGACCCTACATCAAGACCTACAGGCCGATTACTGACTCTGCAGTGCGCCTCTTCGGGCAGTGGATAGTTCACCATCCCTGGACTGAAGTACTTAGAGTGGATGACGTGGAAACCAAATGGATAAATTATACCAACACCACCACGGAAGCTCACCACCACTTCTTCCCCGAGAAGTCCGTCAGATCTCACCCAGCTGACTTGCCCTGGATCACACCTCGGACCAAAAGACTTATGCAACAGAGAGACAAAGCCTTTCATCTCAATGACCACATCCGCTACAGGTCCCTTCGCAACCGAGTCATCCGCGAAATACGCTCTGCAAAGAAGTCCCACTACCCAACCAAATTACAACACCTGAAGCAGACCAACATCAGTGAATGATATGGTAAGCTTAAAGAACTCTGTGGACTAAACAATAAGACACACCCCCTCCCCTTCCTCAGCCATCTCAGTAATGTTGACGCAGCTGAGCAAACAAATAACCATTTCGCTACTATATGCCAGACACTCCCCCGGCTTGACACAACCACTCTCCCTGCTTACCTACCAGCCCCCCTTCCCACTGACTTAGTAGAAGAATTTGAAGTAGCAAAACGCCTGGACAAACTAAAATTAAAACACTCTACCACCCCCATTGACTTACCAATGAAACTCTTCAAGGAGTTCTCCCCGCAGCTTGCTAAACCCCTATGCTCCATCATCAATGCTTCTCTCAGTCAAGCCAGATGTCCAGCTGACTGGAAGACCTCTTATGTATCACCAGTGCCCAAGTCAACCAGCCCACAATCCTTAAATCACCTACAACCTATTGCAATCACCCCAATACCCAGTCGTAGACCCTCAGCAATTTGGCAATATGAAAACTTCCTCCACCACTCACTGTCTTGTCAGCTTTCTCGATTACATATACCGCCATCTCGAGAAATGAAAAACGTCTGTAGCTGTCGCCTTCATTGATTTCACTAAAGCATTCGACCTAGTCGACCACAATATAATCATCAACAAAGCTATTGACCTCGGGCTTCGGAGAAGTCTTATACCATGGCTTACAGACTTCCTCAGTGACCGACGCCAAGCTGTACGCTTCCAAGGGGCTGTCTCCACCTTTCAGTCACTCACCTGTGGCGTCCCCCAAGGCACCAAGATGGGACTACTCTGCTTCCTTATGCTCATCAATGATGCCCTAAGAGAAACCCCTGCTCGCTGAAAATATGTCGACGACTCCACCATTGGGATCAGCGTCAACAATTCTGCTCCCGACTATACCGCCCTTCAGGATTTATTGAACAGTCTCCAAAACTGGGCCACCAACAACCATGTCACCATCAACCATACCAAGACCATGGTTATGCACATCAACCTCTCCTCCGCCATTGTCCCACCTTCTTCCAATACTTTAGGTCCGAACACACTCCAGGTTGTAGATTCCACGAAGCTCCTCGGCGTCACCATAGACAACAAACTAAATTGGAAACCACACGTCAGTGAAGTTGTCAAATCCTCCAGTTTCCGTCTCCACCTCCTCCGCCGACTCAAGTCCCTTGGAGTTCCTGCACCCGAGCTCCTCAGTGTTTACACAACATTCATACTTCCCAAGCTCACCTATGCCTCCCCTACCTGGTCTTCCTCCCTAAATGCCCCACAACGTAAGCACCTAGAAAAAGTGCAAAAGAGGGCATGCAAGATTATTCTCTCCCTTTCCTACTCCACATATCAAGACGCGCTCAACACACTGACCCTTTCGACTCTCACTGACCATCACCACGACCTCATCTGCAAATTTGGGAAGAAGCTTCTACACCATCCTCGACATCGGCTCCTACTACCACCTGAGATCCCCAGCCCGAGAATTGCTGTTCGACACCACAACCGCATCCAGCCCATATGTGCACGAACTCATCGCTATAAGAACAGCCCAGTCCAAACCATCGTAAAAATTATCAATAACTTGTAATAAACCAGTGTATTCACTCCCAGTAAATACTACTTCTTGCACTGTCACTATGTTGAAATGCACTGTAGTTTGAGCTTTTCCCCATCTAGTTATTATATATCTTATTTGTATCACTTATGTTACTTGTATATTATTTGTAATTCGTAACCCATTCCCCAAATATGTGACTGTATATTTTCAGCCTTCTGGCTGCCAAGCTCTTTCAATAAACCGTTAATTATTATTATTATTATTATTAATCAACACCTCACCCTGCCAGGATTCGAACCCACTATCCTATGACTGTGACCAGGGAACGTTACCTCTGGGCCACCAGGACACTAAAAGCAGTCCTAGACTCTGTTATATGTTCACACAAAGCCTGTTCAACGAGCTTATGGTGCCACTTAGGTGATCAGAGTAACGTTTTACCAAATCTGGCTTCGAAACACGAGGATCCATATATATTTCATTAGCCCAACAACGTTCCCCGGTCACAGTCATAGGATCGTGGATTTGAATCCTGGCAGGGTGAAGTGTTGATAATATATATATATACTGATAACCACAAGGAAAGAAGAAAACACGAAGGGAACTTCGTGTTTTCTTCTTTCCTTGTGGTTATCAGCATATACCTAGATCACGCGCACCTACAGTGATTTACTTGCATATATATATATATATATATATATATATATATATATATATATATATATATATTATATATATATATATATATATATACAGGTAGTCGTCGACGTACGACCTATGCAACTTACGTCTGTTCGACTTTACGACCGGCGGTACGACAGTTTCGGCCCCAGCCTCCTGGCGCTGCTGGGAGCTGGAGCCGCGCGCATCCCCGCGCTCAATTACAAACACGCTCGCTGGTACAGCACACTTCCCTCCGTGTCTGTTTGCCTTGTGTCTGTCCTTTGTCTTGGAAATTTTTCTTGAACCACCCCCCCCCCCCCCCCAAGATGTCTACCAAGAGGACGTTCACCACTAAGGGGTTATCAGAAGGTTTATCTCTACTGAATAAACTTCTTGCCCATTTTGAAGGAATGGACCCAAACATCGAACGATTTGCAAGGATTGAGCGGATGGCACGCAATTCGTTTCGTCCGTATCAAGAAATTTACGAGGAGAAGAAGAAACGAACAATTCAGACAAAGCTCACCATGTTCATGAAAAAAACAACTCCTCCGGCTACCCCAAACGCTGCCCCAGCTGACGACATCGACGATCCACAACCAAGCACCAGCGGCCAATAAGATGTTTTTTGTATGTTTGTATGTGTTTGTATGTTTTGCAACTAAAATGTTTTATATGTTTTGCACCTGTATTTTTTTTTTTTGTATGTTGTGTAAATAATAAACCAATTGTACTGCAGTATGCAGTGATTGACTTAAACCTGACGACCGTAACAATAATGAACAAAGAAAATGTTGATAAAATATGACTTAAAGATGATTATATTATCATTACACATTATAATATACGTAAGGTAATTATAACATATGCCGACTTACGACCAGATCAACTTACGACCGGGCGGCCGTAACCAATCTAGGTCGTAAGTCGACGACTACCTGTATATATATATATATATATATATATATATATATATATATATATATATATATATATATATATATATATATATATATATACACAGTTAACCCTCACTTTACGCGGTCCCACATTCCGCGTTTCCACGTTTACGCGGTGCCCTGCCGGAACCCAGGATGCTCACAATCCGCGGTACGTGTACCCCTTTACGCGGAGAGCGGTTGGCGAGCCGCGCCATTTTTGGATCCAAACCTCCCGCCATCCGACATGTTGTGTAAGCGGCGCGAACATGGTGCGCACAAGGTCGCCCAGTCATCAAAACATTACCAGTTCTTCACCCGCCACCCACCACAGCCGGCCCAAGTCAGTGATAGTGATAATTATGGTGAGGATATGGACTTATATGGACTTTGGGGAGTTTGACAAAGAGGCCCTGCAAGCCTCTGTGGTGGATAGTGATACAAGTGACACAGGTGAGGGCCAATAATCTGCCCTCTGCCTCGGAACCAACCGCCCATCCCCGTGTGCCCAGCCATTTTTTCTACTAATGTAAGTGTTAAAAAACCTAATATTATTGATATTTCTCTTAATTATTAATTGTGTGTGCATACCATCATAAAGTTAAGATAATATTTTTACTACAACATAGTTGTGTGTCGTCAAAAAGTGGAGTTTGGGGATCGGCCCGGACTCCATTTCAATTAATCCCATATGTTATGTTATTCACTTTACACGGGACCCTCCTGGTTACATTAACCGCGTAAAGTGAGGGTTAACTGTATATATATATATATATATATATATATATATATATATATATATATATATATATATATATATATATATATATATATATATATATACTCACCCCTGAAGTTGTGAATTACACGAAAGCGCTTGGGAACTTCGTATTTTCTTCTTTCCTTGTGGTTATCAGCATATACCTAGATCACGCGCACCTACAGTGATTTACTTGCATATATATATATATATATATATATATATATATATATATATATATATATATATATTATATATATATATATACATACATACATACATACAGTAGTACCCCGATTTACGCGGTCAATTGAACCCACAGGGTACCGCGTTAAGTGAAATCCGCGTAAATGGAACAACAGAACATATGGGATTAATTCCAATAGAGACTGGCCCGACCCCCAAACTCTACTTTTTCCGACACAATACCTATGTTCTAGTAAAAATAACATCTTAATTTTATGATGGCACATGCACACAATTAATACTTAAGAGAAATAGAGAAATACAGTCGCCATTCAAATAATGGACTCGACTCCCTCCCCCTCTTCTCACACTACACTGCTGGCTCTTCCCTCTCTGAGAAATTTTTGGGGGAAAACCACTAGATTTTAATAAATAATACCTCAAACTAAAGTTAGGATAATATAATTGACATTGCTGGATTCCTTGTAAGACCAGGAATATTTTGAATATAAATGTCATATATTTTGCACAAAAGATAACATATTTACTCAGAGTAAACATTATATCTAAAATTTGTATGTCTAATGCAAAATCTATGATGTTTATATTCAAAATGATCATCAAATTGTAAGAATTCCAGCAATGTAAATTATATTCTGGCTGGGTAATTTGTATGAATTTTATGAGCTAAATAAAAAAAAAAAAATTATACTTCACGCGTATATGAGTAGCTGGTTCTGGCAAGGTGTAAGTGAGCGGAGGAAAGTGAAACCGTGTAAAGCTGGGTAATACTGTACAGTATATTTAACAGAAAATTACTACCTGTACAGTCCTTTAAAAAAAGAAAATTAAACACTAAATGAAAAGCAATTGAAATTTTAATGTTTACCAGGCTAATTAAATGATAAAATGATAAAATCAGAAGGAATGAGCATGAATGCTTGTTAGCAGGTGCAAGCAAGATCCAACAGCTGATTCTGGAGTACAGAGCTATCAAAACATAAACGGCGCGTCCAGAAAACAATGGTGCGCCAAGGAAGGAAATTTGAAAATGCGCTCCGAAATCCATGCCGGAAAACTGAAGGTTCCGGTTTATCGATTGCCGGATTTTTGATGATCAACCTGTAATAATAATTATTCATAGAAACTAAAAATTTCAAAACAAAATACAGCAAAATAAAATAATAAAATTAATAATGATAATAATAATAATAATAATAACAATACTGTATTAATAAAATAATAATAAAGAAATACAAGAATGAAGAAAGATAAAAAGTGAGAAACACAACCTACGGTAGACCTATGAATTATTATTACTATAAGTATTATAATTATTATTATATCCCCCCCCCCCCAGGCCCCAATGTGGATCAGTGACTTGTGCCTGGGTGGGTGAAAAAAAAAAAAAAAAAAAAAAAACTAACCATTCTGAAAACCGAAAAATTCCGAAATCCGAAATGCCTGTGGCCCCAAGGATTTCGGATAAGGGATTGTCAACCTGTATATATGTCTTAAGTAATGTTATTTAATGTTAATAAATGGAACAGTAGAAGTAGCTAACCACTAATGATAAAGAAAAAAGTGAGATGGATTGGGAATGCCAACATATATGTGCGCATTTAAGGAAACATCGCGTCATTTATCTTTTTAAAAATATGTACAAAAGATTCATTATTGTTTTTTAGTGAATATGTATTTGATTGAATTAATCTTTAAATATGCAAAATGAACAATACAATTCACTAATAATATGTAGAATATTAAAACACAGAAGAGGATAAGAGACGGCATTGTTGTCCGTGTTTACGCCCATAATGTCAGTTATCCACTTGAAACTGAAGAAAATAAGACCCTGGTTGTTGTTGTAGTAAAACTAATGTAAAAATAAGTATGTTTTAATTAATGTTATTTAATGTACAATAGAAGTAACCACTGATATTAAAGAAAAAGTGAGACTGATAATGGAATGCCAATGTATATGTGCACACTCAAGGAAACAGTCATTTATCTCAAGAATATGTACAAAAGATTCATTATTTTTTAAGACTGAATATATATTTGATTGAATTAATGTTTATATATGTGAAATGAACAATGCAATTCATTAATAATACTGTATGTAGAATATTAAAACACACACGAGGAGACAAGACGGCATTGCTTTCGTGAGTGATGATGGTTCTACATAAGAAACTGAAGAAAATGAAACCCTGGTTGTAGCTGTAGTGAACTTAATTTAAAAAAATTGAATACCTGTATGTATGTTTTAAGTAATGTTATTTAATGTTAATAAATGGAACACTAGAAGTGGCTGACCACTAATGGTAAAGAAATAAAGCGACACGATTGGGAACGCCAACGTATGAACAGTAAGTGCGTACATGTGAAAACATATCGTCATTTCTCTACATATGAATATGAAAACAACACTTATTTACTGTTCATATATGTTTTAAATAATATTTACGAATGTAAAACAAAAATTCTACTCACCAATGGTGGTAAAGTTTAAAACATAAGGACAGCAAATGAATATTGTGCGAGTTTTTACTCAGATGACAAAGTCATCAGGTTCAACTCTGGCTGAAGCTGTAGCTTTCCATAAAGCTGTTGCTGAAACTGTTACTGAACCTGAAGTGGTTGTTGAAGCTGCTTATGATGCTGAATTTGATAGTTTAGCTGAAGTTGATGGTCTAAGCCTTCGAATAATAAAGCTGTCAAAAGAACCTTGCACAGCTGCTTTCTTTTCTCATTATACATCTTTATGAAGAGGTCATTTGCATTTATTTAAATTTTAAGGCTTTGTTCTGTTAATGGATCCACTTCAGAAAATATGTTCATTGCTTGCTCCATATAATATCCACAGACCTCTCACCTTTTACATATCGTTTTAACACATCTAGTTTTTCTGCTAAGCTTATACACTTTCTATTAGCTTTTGAAACAACACTACCATCACTTGCTCTCTTGCTCATGTTGAATAGGGATGCAAAAATGCTGTAAGAAACCTGAGAAAGTTTTTCTCCTGTTCCTGTTCAGATGTGTGAAAACAAAGGGACTGCCAAGCTCCTACTGTTGATTACTGGCGATGCGCATTACCACTCATTAGCCAGGCAGCTTCTTTGTGCAAGGCGTTCTTCTTTTTTTTGCATTATTTTTTATAATACATATCGGGATTTAGTTATTATTTATATGAAAACGTAATTTTACTTTATTTTTATTATACGTACAGTATTTTGGTCGTAAATACGAATGAAATATAAATGTAAATTGAATTGGGTCCTAAATTAACTAGGGTCTTAAATATGAAAAGTTGTTGGTCGAACCGTTGTTATCGGAGGCTTTACTGTATAGTAAAAATAATAATAATAAATCTGTTAGAAATACATATTCCTATGTTATAGAGTGAGTTCCAATTTGTTAATTACAGAGTTTGAGCAATCACTTTAAATACAGTACATGCAATTATGATACCATCTGAATTAATTGTGTGAATTACGTACACCAATTTCAAGATACAGTACTTCCCAGACAGGATTTACTAGTATAGGACCTACAGTATAGTGAAGAGCTTGACTAATACTCAACTCAACCACTGTGGTAAGCTTTTACAGAATGAATGCTACTCAAATATTACTGTACAGTAAAAGGGTTTAGTATTGACACTGCACTCACACTATGAACATCTAACCTCCATCAGTACTAATATCTGGTACAGTACAGTACAAGTATACTTGAACTCATCATTCCACCTTGATTGGGCCCTAGATTAGCAAACCTGTTTTTCTGTTGTGAAAGACCTAATTGCCATCAGTGATAGGATGTAAATAATAAAAAATTAATGTGATTTGTAAATTATTGCATGACCTCTTGTGGTGCAATCGACTTGCTACCACGCCTGGTAATAGCAGCCTTTTAATGAGGTAACTGATCAAATGGGACCCGACCTTACTTAATCTATCTAGTAAGGATGGCTTGATCCTATTTGTCTCTAATCCTATTGGAGCCCACTTAATCTTCATTAACCTACTGTGGTTTATTTCAATGTTCAGCTGAATCTTTGTTACATAACAGAATAACTCTGTCATCAAACAAGTTCACTGATTCCTACAGAAGTGCATGTGCAGCCATGTCTGAGTTCTGCCCTTCATTCAAATTTAACTTCTTGCCCTGTGGACTAGCGTCCGTACCCAAGAACTTTTTGTGAGGGCATCCAGGAAAGTATCATACATTCAATTTTATGAAAACATCCACTGTACTGTATGTACACATGGCATCTAATCGTAAGTGAATGTGTGTGGGGAAATTGTACATGTGCAGACAAATTATGAAAAAAAGAAATTTCACAAATGATTTGTATACTGTACAGTACTGTACTTCACACATAAATAGAGAGTACAGCACTGATGCCAGAAACAAAACTACTGTGAAGAATTGTTGGCCTGATAAAAGGGTTTTAAGCATAAGATTTTTTTAACCATTACTTAAACCTTAAGCATACTGTACTATATATAGTGAAATATGTAATTTCTACTCTTGAACACAAATATTCAAAAAACTTTTCATTCACCTCAAGCATAATAAAAGATTTCCAGTTGCATGGCAATAAATAATAAGGTGTCCCCTTCATGACTAATCTTATGGAGCCCAAATTTAAGTAACCTGACTTTAGCATTAAGATTAAGGTTCAGTCATAATAAGCCTCCGTCATTATGGTTAGTTTAGGCTGGGACTATTTGACTTACAATCTCCCTTTTACAGGCAATACTGAAGAAGTTGTACTGGCAGTGACTAAATTTCACATTAAAAAAAATGCAGTATAGTTGGTACTGTTAGTGTATATAAAATATCACATTGTATGAAAAGAGCCGTAAGTATTCTCCCAAGAATTATATATCTATACATTCTGGTAAAATCACAGATAATAGTAGGTACAGTCAATAAAATTCTTTATCTGCTCATCAGAATTTTTTTAATCCCTGTTCTTAATCAGGAAAAAAATTAATATCCTGTACTCTACTGTAGTAGGTATTTTACATGGGTTTATTATTACAGGGGTAAAAATTATGCATTCAAGCCATAAGAAATATACTGTACACTTTAAAATGCCAGGAATAAATTATAACCATCAATACAAAATTACATAATATAACTTCCCATCTATCTGTAAAATTAGGAACAGAACTTTGTATCAATCAATTATATTCATTTCCTCTCTAAATGAGATGAGATGTATCAGTAAAAATTACATGTACAGTACTGTACTTCAAATACATTAATTCATCTGAATCTCATGTTGAGTGAGCTAATGTGAATTACAAGATGAATATCCCACATGGCATTTTTGTTTCATATTAATTCATGTACAGGTAACAAATTTTTATTTCCATAACCCTTCCTCTTGCCCACAATTTTTCTCCTCACACCAAGTTTCTCGTCACTCATCTTACATACCATATCTCTTCCAGTTAATTGCCATTGGAAATGGCATCACAATGAAACTACTGTACTAATTTCTTTCAAAAACTTAAACTTTGCTCATTTAACTAATTAGTATAGTACAGTACTCTATTCCTACTGACTTTGTTAACATAAATCATTGGGTCTTGGCATACAAAAATGTTGTTAAGACACCAACGATAAAAACAGACATACAGTAATGAGCAATACCATAGCAGTAACAGTATTAAAAAAACTAAACATAATGGTCACAAGCCCTCAAAAATGGTAAAACCTTTAATTGCTTTTTGAAATTCTCCAGCTGATTTAGGGTGACAACCAGCTGGGTATATAATTGGGGTACTGTGAAGAAAAAGATGTGGCCACAAAAGTAAAGTCCAGTCATATAAGGCTAAAAGTTTAACAGTAATATGGATCATAACCACAATACTGACCATGTTTGAGCCAATTATTGACTTGGCAATAGATCAACAAACTATTTTTACTCATCAAGTACAGTTTAAATTAAATTTCTGTTTTAATGGGAAGCCAATTACACATTCAGTAAGTGGGAGCAAAGTAATGCCTCTTCCTACCCAGTTGAGGGTTTTAACAGCATCTTGGCTATTCATGAAAGATAAACTTATCAAGCCAGTTATTTGACAGCAGGGTGAATGGATAACCCTTTTAATTGTTGAGCAATTATTGGCAGCAAGAACCTTATGGTAGGTTAGCTCTACCTGAGGAGAGCAGTGGGAAGTATGACACCTAATTCCTCTATGCTGTATTTCATGTTTTACTCTTCCATTTTTTATTACAGATAGAGAATATGCTCTTTTATTCTTATATGCTTTATTACAGCCAGACAGCATGCTGACTTATACCTCATCATCATCATCGCTGTTTTATAACAATTTTCCATACTTGCAGGGGTTTGCTGTGATTACCTAATGGCAGCTCTCCATACTGCATGGTTTCTTGTACCCTATCTCATCTGGTTCTTACCTCCAAGGTCAATTATCATAACCTTTTCCCATGCCTGAACCATTTCAGCCTACCTCTACACAGAATCTTGCTAATACTCTCAATACCCAGTCACCCTCTTAGCTCTCAATAGGGTTTTCCATCTTGCAATTTCACACTACACATCCACTTCACCAATCTCATTACAGCTCACTCAAGTCTACATATGTCACCCTCTTTTACATGTGTCATCCCCTTTAACAGCTCATATTTCAGTGATATGCATCACGTTTCCCCCACCAGTTGCATTCATCTTTTCTTTCACATGAAGACCAGATTTTGCCATAAATAAAGGCAGCAACTCCCTAAACTTCCTCCAACACTGATCAGGTCACCTAGATAGCAGAACTCCTCCCCAATATACAGCAACGAGTCTTTCCAGCCTTGCAAAGGCCATGTGATTACATGCACATATAGCACACTTAAAGTCAGCAACATCCTGTGGTTTGCCATTTACACCACTGCACCACTTGTGTGACTACCTTCCACACTCACTGTACAGTGGTCCCTCGGTTAACGAGCACAATTCGTTCCAGAAAGTTGCTCGTTAACCGAAACCATTGTTTTAATGGGTTTTTGGGTAATTGGTTCCAGCTCACTGAAAATTGCCAAAAGTCAACAAAAAAGGTGGTAAAGTACACTTACTTTGAGGTGTGTATGTAGAAGGCTACTGGATGATGATGATGAGAAATAGAATGGGGGTGGAGGAGAAGGGAGAAGGCATTGGCGTGGAAGACAAGTCACCCCATGGTGCCATTTCACTCATAAAATTTTAGTTCTCTTGGTGTAATTCAAGATTATTTTCTTTAAATCAACACTGCACTGCATTATATATTGTCAATATGTAAAATAAATTTCAAAATGACCAATAATTTGCTTGGAAACACAGAAACAAAGCATTTAGTTGAAGAGTCTCAAGCAAGATGTCACCTCCAGTGAAAAGACACAGAGACTGACGCCTGTTTGGTGTGTTGACAGGCTGTTTGGCACGCATAAAACTAGTTTTGTGTACTTCAATTACGTCAATAATTGTTAAAATGACTAAAAAATTTAATATTAAACTTTTAAAATTATTGAATAGTATAAACTTCTTGATATTACTGTATTGGCGGACTAATACTACAGCTGGTGGACCGCCAAATGCAAGCGAAAACATCTTTGAGGTCCGCTCGTAAGAAACTCGTTAATCGAGGGATTGCTCGTTAACTGAAGTTAAGAATCTTATGGAAGGTAAATCGTTAACCGAAATCTCGTTAACCGAGGGAACACTGTATATTATTGAGTTGCTGCCAATACCTCTCTCACAGACAGTACTGCACATGGCCATTTTCCACTATCCATCAAGGGTCCTTCACCCTCACTACTAATCATTACTTCTGGTTTTGCCAAATTCACTTTCAAACCCTTGACGCCATTCCTTCCCTATACTTCTTTTATTTCTCCATTACCTCATCAACATTCTTTCACCATGTTTAATTATAGCTTGGGTATGCTGCCTTCTTTCACCATGTTTTATTATAGCTAGAGTATGCTGCCTTATTCCACCATGTTTTATTATAGCTAGAGTATGCTGCCTTATTCCACCATGTTTTATTATAGCTAGAGTATGCTGCCTTATTCCACCATGTTTTATTATAGCTAGAGTATGCTGCCTTATTCCACCATGTTTTATTATAGCTAGAGTATGCTGCCTATTTTCATTATTCATAGTACAAGTACTACTGTATATGTAAACATATGCTGGTAAACAATACTGCAATGACTTTCAGTTCATGAAGAACCTACATTTACATAACTGTAATTTAGATCAACAAAGTACTGCACATGTTAACAACTTAGTACTGTAGGTATATTCTATGACATTACTCTTTGTAGAACAAATTATCACAATTCTCCGATCAAGCCTTAAAAACCCAAACACAATAGTGTACTGTATCCACAAATATTATCAATGTTACTGTCACAACTTTATATGGACAAAAAATAATTCTAACTACTAAATTGTGTTAGTTGATTTCTGAGTGTGATTACAAAGCTGTGAACTTACTGTATGATATTAACCAGTTAGCCTCCTCACTTAATACAAACTCACAGAAAATATTCAGGTGAAGATCTAGACATATTGGAATACAACCTTCATCTTGAACACAATAATTAACAATAGACAGTACATGAAAATAAAGTGAAATATCACAAAATAATGTATTGGAAGCAACTACTGTGTACTGTAAAGCATACAAAATTTATGAACATTCTATTTAATAGGGAGTTATTTACTTGCAAAGGGATGTTATAGATAAATTTGCTTATTTGGGAAAAACAAGAGTGACCAAAAACTGAACACTAGCTGTGGTGGCCACATGGACTTAGCTGGTTCAATATTCATGAGCCACTACAAGACTCATGAAACCCTCTATACAGCACAGTAATACTGGACTAAAACATTAGCTGTTCCTGTCCAGTATTAATCATCAATAAGAAGAGAAGTAAAAGTATTTCCTGAGTACAGTCACAATGTTATCCCTGTGAAGGAAACAGTATCACACCTCATAAACTCTTTCCTAACAATACTGTTATGGCCTTGCTGTAGGTAATGTGATGGTCAGTATATCATTCACAGAGGGAATTTTTGTATAAGTTTTCTGAGCATCACCGATGAAAACCCTCAAATAAACCCACCACATTTTCATTGTTTAAAAAACTTCTTATAAGCAGAGAAATTATTGTTAATAATTATACAAAAAAAAATCTACGAATATACAGTACAGTTTTGATGTGCACAGTATATAACTCTTCACCTGAGTGAGGACATGGCTACTGACAGAGATGCCAATGGCTGGGGTGACAATAGCATACAAAGGTAGGAACTACTGTTTGTATAAAACTATGAGGAAGAAAACTTGAAATAAGTAACAAAGGATATGAAGTGTAGTTTTTTTAAATAATAAAATATTCAAGAACTACAGTATAGTCTCGGTTTACGCGGTCAATTAAACCCATGGAGGTCCGCGTAAAACGAGAAACGCATAAACGAAATAGCAGAACATATGGGATTAATTGAAATAGAGACTGGTCTGACCTCCAAACTACACTTTTTCCGACACAATACATACGTTGTAGTAAAAATAACATCTTAATTTTATGATGGTATGCACACACAATTAATATTTAAGAGAAATATCAATAATATTAGGTTTTTCAACACTTACGTTAATAGAAGAGATGACTGGGCACACGGGGATGGGGGGTTGGTTCCGAGGCAGAGGGCAGATTATTGGCCCTCACCTGTATCACTTGTATCACTATCCACCACAGAGGCTTGCAGGGCCTCTTTGTCAAACCCCTCAAAGTCCATATCCTCACTATCAGTGACTTGGGCTGGCTGTGGTGGGTGGAGGGTGAAGAACTCGGTAATGTTTTGTTGACTGTGCAAGCAAGGTAAAATAGACCAATCACAGCGCTCGGCGGAGGGGGTGCGTGGGTGGTAAGGATACGTGGCCCAATCACAGTCCGAAACGTCATCTGATGTCAGCGGTGACGTAAGAGCGACCTAGCGCGCAGCTTGTTCGCGCAGCTTCCCGCGTAAATGCTGGAATGTACTGCGTAACTAATAATTGGCGCGTCTGGCCAGGTGCCGCGTAAATGACCAACCGCGTAAACCGAGACTATACTGTATACCTCAAATCTTTTATGCAGTGATGCTTCTGAAGCTCTTGCACTAGTGTCAATGATGAATATATTTACAGTAGTTAGGCAAAATATATACCCTGTACTGTATAGTACAGGGTACAGTATTTATGAAACACTCCAACAAGGTTCAACCATTAACTTTGTTAAACACAACACACGTTTATAATAAAGAGCCTTATTTTGGTTTCTTGTGAGGAGTAGTGTGTTTATTTCACCCTGATTTAGCTGAGCAAAAGAAACACTTGTCTATAATTACACTATTACAAAAATGATTCAGATCTAAGGTTTACAACCATGCATTAACTTACATTTTGTATAGCACAATGATGGCAGCCTGTTAACTATAAAAGTTGCTTCAGTTTGTTTAGGATGCACTAAGTATGGACAAAATTTGCAGTAAAAACTTCTGGTTCAAATAATTTCAATTGCAATACTGCTAGGAATGTCCTACAGTATTAAGCCTGCACCTACCAACACAAGATACAATATGTAAAAATCGAAAAACTTACTGACAGTTGGAAAGAGAAAATATGCATTGTGATCTAATAAATTCATCATACAGTACCACAGTAGAACACATAGGGTAAGGTAGTTAGAAAGTGACTGAAAGAACATGTATCCTGTTCTTGGCTCTGGCCACCCCAAACTATGGCAGGAATGGACTTGGATGAGTGAGAAAATAGAGAGTGGAAAGCTCAGCCAATGATTCATAATCATCATCAACATTCTACAGCCATTTTCCATGCTTGAATGGGTTAGCCATGATTAAATGACGGCAGCTTTCCATGCTTCATAGTCTATTAAAGCCTTTCTCATCAGGTGATCACTGTGATGATCTCTCACCTTTCCCCATGTCATTCTTGGCTGCCCCCCTCTCCACATTTAAACTCTTGCATCTTTTGAACCAGTTGGTCTCCTCCATTCTCTCCACATGCCTGTATCATTTCAGCCTACCTCTGCATATAACCTCGCCAATACTTTCAATACCCAGCTGCCCATTTAGTTCTGACAAGGGTTTTCCGTCTCTCAGTGTCACATTACACACCATCCTCATTTCAACTCATGCATCCCTACCTTTAACTTTCCATGTTTCATGCAGATAATATAATTCTCATGCCAGTTGCATACATAATAATTTGCACATGAAGAAAAAGTCCTCTTGCCATAAATAAAGGCAACAGCTCCCTAAATTTCCTCCAGCCACTTCTGAGCTAGATCCAGCACTGACCATGTCATCCAGGTAGCGGAGCTCATCAACAAAATCCGGGGATATACCCCCAGTGTTGAGCTTTTCCAGCCTTGCTAAGGCCACATGATTACCTGCATATACAGTAACATCCTGCTGTCTGTCATTTACACCACTGTACCTCTTATATACCCACCTTCCATACTCACTGTACCACAGTGAATTACTGCCAACACCCTTCTTACAGACAGTAAGTGGCCATTTTCCACTTTCCACCATGGATAACCCTCACCTTGTTTACTATCTTACCCTATGACACCATACGGTCAAAAATTTTACTCTGGCACAACCCAGTGACCACTCCTTGAGCTTAACCAAATTAATTATTAAAAAAATGTAAGAAATGTTGAGACTGGAGTCAGTAAAGTCAGTTCTAATTTTGTTACACACCATTTATTTTTCATCAAAATAATCTTGAATACTTTATCTACAAGTTTGGCAAAATAAATACATTAAAAAACAAAAGCTCTATATGATACAGTTGTGAACAGAACGGTTTCTAATTGGCTCATTAGTCGCTTGGGCGATCGTCACATTACACACTTCACTCAATTGACTGTAATACATAACTAATCATGTCTTAACACTTGTGATGAAGGTTGGGTGGGAGATTATTGAGTCACGTTACTAACCTGACCTGATGCAACGTCAGGTCGCCCAGTGTTGGGATGGGGATAAGTGGGTCTTATGACCTGAATTTGTCTTGAATGACATTTTTTTTACCTATAAGGTATATACATAGTTCTATACTGTATTGTATATGAAGGGTACATGTATTAATAAGCTCAGGTTATTACAGTAACGTATCTGTACTAATTAATGAAAAACAAAAAACAAATAAACAATATTGTATCATGAAGAGTAGACAAACAACGAGACGACCCGTGGCCCGGTCACTTTTACCCCCCCCCCCCCCCCCCCCCCCCCCCCCCCCCGGATAGATAAACGCTTATAAAATGTCACTGACTTGACTTACGAGAATATAACTTGTATTGCTAGAGTTCTTGTAAGATAGTGATTAATTTGAGTATATAAACATCACTTATTTTGCACCACACACACACACACACGAGTTACTGAACCACAAGGCCTATGTGACCTCCCACAGTATGGCACAAGAGCAGCCTGGGCCATCAGCTGTAAACTAAAATAATTTGTATGTTCAGTTCATGTTCCTTCTCCTTGCAGTAATGAATGCTTTTGTTAAACGACCCACCCACCCCATGTCTTTGTAAGTAACAAGTTGTTGTTGTCCAATGTATATTTTCAGCCTTTGGGTTGCAGAACTTTTTAATAAACCATTAATTATTAGTACTATTATTATTAACACAACACACACACACACTTCCCTCAGCCTTCACAGGGTAAGGACGTGTGTAGTCGGCGCTGCCCGGTAACACGGCCTTGGTCTCTTGACCATGGAGACAGCTGCCAGCCCGGTCTGTCGGGCCCTCCCCTTCCCCATCTGGATTTATCAACATCCTCACACCAACAGTACAGTGCAAAGATTGACGATCAACCCACAAGTGATATACAAAAGTGGCAATTTTAACTCAAAGGATAAGCACAAAAACACAGCAATACTAAGTGTGGGTGGATCTGACCTAACCTGACCTGACCCCATGGCTTCATCTGACCTAGCCTGAAGGATGGAGCACACCTGCATTGCACCAAGCTACTGTCCTGTCCACGTGGCCACACAACTACCCAACCGCATCCAGCCCATGCGAGCACGAACTGATTGCTACAAGAACAGCCCAGTCCCAACCATTGTAAAAATTATCAACACCTAATTATTATATATCATATTTGTATCACTTATATTACCTGTACATCATTTGTAAATCAAGAGACCCATTCCCCAATTATGTAATTGTATATTTTCAGCCTTCCGGCTGCCATGCTCTTTCAATAAACCATTAATTATTATCACACACACACACACACACGGGAATACGGGAATTAAGACAACAAGCATCCAGTGAGGGTCTTGTTGTGTGACTGCATGGAGGCAAATTAAAAGATCAGCTGTTGAGGAGCTTATCGCTTGGCAACACTGGCACATGTTACCACTCCTTTCCACTCCATCTCTCTAATCACCCACATCTTTCTGCTTTCTCACTCCACATTTTAAAATGTTATGTAGTACAGTATAATGTTGAAGGGATGAGACTTATCTCATTTATACTTATACTTATCACAATCTCCCTAAAACTACTTTAGGTTTTGCGTTTATTCGAGATATCTTCAGGCCATGAGACCCGCTAATCCCCCCACCCAAGAAAGGGCGACCTGACATTCCATCAGGTCAGTAATATGAGACCACTAATCCCCCACCCATCTTCACCTAACACTGAGACAGGTCAGGTTCCCAAAAATACTTTAGCCTTCCTCTTTATTCAAGACATTTTCAGAAAATTCTCTCAATTTTCAACCCTGGAAAATTTATCCCAAAGCCGGAAATTTTTGGCTAATTCCGGCTTTGGGAAAGATTTTCTGAGCAAATTTCAATTCTGGATATATATATATATATATATATATATATATATATATATATATATATATATATATATATATATTAGTATATATATACTTATGTAGATTACTGATACAGTATATAAAAAAAATCACAAGTTCTGGAGAGCTGCAGTACATCAGATTCAATACTGATGTAAGAGGAACATTGCTAATAACCATACACAGTATAAAATGGCTATTTGCATGCGTTATGGAAGCAGATTTAATACAAACAGTTATTACAAAACTGAATACATACAGGTATCCCTCGTGGTACGAACGTTCTAGATACTAAAATTCGCTTACCAGTATACGAATTTCCAAAACTGACAACCTTTTTTTTAAGATACAAAACCTTCCCCAGGTTAAACAAATTTGGATCCGGGTAAAGATTCAAATTGCGTCCTGGGAGGTAGCAGCAGCCATCTTGGGTAGAGTAAGGCTCTTACCGAGCCCATCCCCTTGTGGTGAGCCCAGACTGCCCTCCCATAAGGTAATGTAGCAAAGTTATACAGTATTTTCTTTATGTTTATCATGTGTTAGGTAGTAATTTCATGTGTTTGGTAGAGAGTGTGCAAATTGTGGAAGAGGGAGTGGGTGGTGAGGTGTCGGGCTAAGCTGTGAGTTGCCTAATTGTTATTTTTCAACTCATATTTTTGAGGGTAGATACACAGTACGTACAAGTAATATTCTTTATTTTTTTTTTACTCGTCTGTTACATGCACACACAATCTTCATACGGAATGTGGCAAAAAACATATAAAATAATTATCATAAGGTCAAAAACATGAGGGAATTAATCATTGTGTGTGTAGAAGCAAGCGCTGAGGGTGGGAGGGAGAGAGCTACAGTTGGCATTTCCTCACTCACTGCTCCGCTCTCTCACCATATCCTGCCTAATGGCAAAGCATTTTTTTTTCTTTTATTTGTTATTTTTAGTTATTCCTCACATTTACTGGTACAGTATATACAGTACATACCCTATTATTTTATGTACAAAGAATAAGTTCTTCCACACACAAACCTACCATGCATCCAGCCTGTGACACAGTTCAGGCATTCACCCAGCTGACTCACAGACGTGTGGTGGCCACAGCAGTGGGTGTGTCCAGTATGTCATGACGTCAAGTTGGCAAGGAGTGCTGCCACGCATTCCCACCTCATATCAAATTTACTTCCCACATATGCTTTTCATTTTTCTTATTTTATAGTTTTATATTATATTTTCCATATTCCTAAGCCACATTAGATTATTTTAATGATTTTTCCACAACTTTAATAGTTTCATTACAAGCAACAATAGTTGTGTACTATTGAGCATTAGTTAGGTAGGTTTTGTTCGTGTACGTGAACTCATTTCATGATTTTCGGGTATGATATTAGAATTTTTTGTCATCGGGAACCAAACCTTATTTTTCCCATATGTATATCTATTCATGATATGTAAAGTCACGTAACGAATGGATTTTTTGGAACTTACCCCATTCATATCTCGAGGGATATCTGTATAGTAATGTAAATAACAATAATAATATTAATATTAATAATAATAATAATAATAATAATAATAATAATAATAATAATAATAAAATAATAATAATAAAACTGTACTGTACAAGTACAGTCATATGTAAGCTACAATATACCAGTGTATTGTTTCTGGGGATTTTTAATCAAACATTTGTTTTAAAACACTGACTATAAATATGATGCCAGAGCAAGGAGATTAAGCATCTGAATTGAGAGGAAGTGATAAGTAGCTTGTGGATTCCATGTCTTCAGTGAATTAAAAAATGGTAGTTAGCTACATCTGGTATCAACAAGAACTAACCAGTGAGCCACTCACTCCTATTATGCTCAGACACAGTTTAGTGTCTCTTTGTCAATTCACTGAAGGTGCAAAAGTCACAGCCAACTTACAATTTATTACCGTAAGTAATTTTAATGTGTTTTCCTTTCTCTAACATAGGATTTACAGTACATTCTATGCATGAAAACAAAATTTTTTGAGAATATTTAGCAAGCAAACCTTTATACGAGGTCTGTCCAAAAATAAACCAAACTTTGTAAATAGCGCGCCAACGAGCTGGTGCAGCATGCTCACGATGGGAGCACTGTGTAGTGGTGACCTTGACCTTTAGTCTAACACTAACCGCATTACGCCACGTCAATTAGTCATTGAGCTAGACGTGCTAGAGTGAACATGTGTTTAGTGCACTTGACGATTTGTTGCAAGTTGAACCATGAAGGATCTTGAAGAGCAACGTGTTTGTGTGAAATTCTGTTTCAAATTGGGAAAAACTTTTATGGAGACTTTTCAAATGTTGCAACAGGTTTATGGGGAGGATTGCTTGAGCTGTACGCAATGTCACATGTGGTACCAGCATTTCAAAAGGGGAAGAACTTCCACCGAAGATGATCCCAAATCTGGACGTCAGAGTCGCTCAAATGTGGAGGTGATGTTGATCGTCTTTTTGATTGGAAGGGCATCGTTCATCATGAGTTTGTTCCACGTGGTCAGACAGTCAATAAAGACTTATACTTGGAGATCCTGAAGTGTTTGAGGGAGGCAGTGCGAAGGAAGAGGCCTGAGGCATGGACAGACAAGACCCAGATGCTGCATCATGACAATGCACCTGCTCACGCGTCGCTCCTTATCCGCGACTTATTGGTGAAGCACGAGACGACTATCGTCCCCCAGCCGCCCTACTCTCCGGATTTGGCCCCTGTGGACTTTTTTTTTCCCAAAGTTGAAATCCACCCTGAAAGGTCGCCAATTTCAAACGATATTCGAGATAGAAGAAAATTCGCTACGAGACATGCACACTATCCCCCAAAACACGTTCCAGAACTGGAAAAAAACGTTGGGAGCGGTGTATCAACAGTGGAGGGGAGTACTTTGAAGGAGACAAGTCTGATTAAGTTGTAAGTAAAGCAATAAATTTGTTTTTTTAAAAGTTTGGTATCTTTTTGGACAGACCTTGTATTAAGATGGATCTCTTAATAAGGTCTTACCTAGTAACAATAATAATAATAATAATAATAATAATAAAAAAGAAGAGGGGGGACTATTGATGACAAACTGGTACAACATATGCTTGCTAGTTTTCCCCCATCCTGTTAGATATAAATTTATTCAACACATTCTTTGTTTTATTTAATCCCGACATCTTAAAGATAGCTAAGTGTATAGGTACTTAAGTTTCCTTTATCTTTTTTTATTGAGAAATTACCAAATCAATGATGGAAGTAGTAGTTGTTAAAGTGGGTTACTACAGCATGCAGCAAGCATGAGGTTAAACTACAAAGCTCGCTAGATCAATACACCGTGAACCTCGACACCGCTGCATGTTCCTCAGAAGATTTTTTAATTTTTTGTGAATATTTTTGGTTACAAATCTCACTGTGTTGTTTAATTGCCAAGGATCCTTGTCCAAGTCATAAAGTTCCTCAAAGGCCTCATCATCATCCCATTTACAATACAATCTATTTTCTCCATCACTAATTTGTCTCAAGCATGAGTATGTGTTGTTCCAGGAATCTTCACATTTACAGGCAAAATCTGGATTACATCCACTCATACCTGACTGAATGTGTTCACAGCCCACGTTGGTTAAGTGTCCTTCACCCGAGTGTTCTACTAGAATGGTTCTTCTTAGTTCTCTGTGTTTTCTGTAACTACTGATATTATATTTTCCAATATAATTTTCTTTCCTATCTACTATAATTTCATTCTTATGTGCAGCAACAGTATCTACAGCAATTATGGACTTAAGAGATATGCCATCCATGTATTTGGGTATCTGCAAACCTGCCAAGTCCAAGAAAGTTGGAGCAAGATCAATATTGGAGGTTGGAAATTTGATCACTTTCCCTGCTGGTATACTGGGACCACGTATTAAGAAGGGAACTCGTATGTCAGTTTCATATGGTTCTCGCTTATCAAGTGGCTGAGAAAACTGCCCAAGGTGGTATCCATTATCAGAAGTAAAAACTACATAGGTATTTTCAAGCTGATTTTTCAACTCCAAATACTGTAATACATTGTATACCATGTCATCAACGGTCAGTAATGTTCTTAGTCTATTCCTAAACACATTGTCAACTTTAGTGATAACATCATCAGGTAAAGGTTGAACCCCTTGCCGCAGTAACCAGTGTTTGGATTTTCCTGCCTTAATATTGAAGTTTTCTGTTCGTAAAGCTTTTAAAGAAGTAAAATTATTTGAGTATTTTGGCTCAGGAGTGAACGGTGCGTGTGCTGCTGGAACTGACAACATCATGAAAAATGGCTTAGAAAAGGAAGACTGGCTGAGAAATTCAAGAGCTCTTTCTCTTATAACATTAGTTAGATAGTCCTTATTGGGATCAGATCCATGCTTCTTATGTGTTCCATTTACTGAGAGGGAGTAGTTGTAGTATCGAGAATTACCTTTGAGGCCTAACCACCAGTCCCAGCCAGGGGGGATGTGTTGCACCCCACCAACCTCATCCATCCCATACTGATTGAGGTATTTTCCAGCAAAGAATGTTCTGTAGCCATTATGATGTAAGTGGGCTGCAAAAGTCTTCTTCTCTGGTCCTTCCTGAAATAAAAAGATAGTAATAATAACTTTTCCTGGAAACTAGTTCTATCTATCTACATTAGCACCTTTATTTGTCTTATTTTGTGTAAGGTGGATAAAGGCTGCAGAATCTCACAGAAATAGGGGAGGGGGGTGGGAGATAGTATAGGAAAGAGGTTTTTTTTTTTTTTATGGGGATTAGCCCACCCGGGTAGGGTGTGACGGTTGCCCTCCAAAAATAAAAAAATGGTCCTACAATGCTGTTTGCAGTTTTAGTGTTGTGTATTTATCTAGGAAACACCCCTGTAAATTTTCTTGGAGATCGGTGCATGTTTGAGCTAGCACCAGCTCTTCAAGTCCAAACATAATGGTTTTCCAGAGGCGAGTCATAGGCTTTACAAAATAACAAGGAATATTATTATCTAATAAACAAATTTAGAGGAATTTCTTTTATTAGACTTATAAGATATACTAACACCAAGCAAATGATCGATCATATCAATCTTAATACCCCTAAAACAATATTATAGATTAGTATGAAATACAATAATCTCAATAATAGCATTTCTAGGTTCAAGACCCATTTCTCTCAACTGGCGTACAATGAAAAAAAAGAAATACTACTACCCCGCAATGCCTGGAGTGTTTGAGGAGCGCCAGCAGGAGATAGCTGACTTCTTCCGTGAATCTCTAGCCCAACCATTTACACGTGGCGACTACAAGGAGCTGGTAGAGCTTTGTCTGCTGCTTGTAACTAAAGGATCCGAGCCAGTGAACTTCACGATGGTCTACCCTGGCGCACTTCACAAAGCAAGGTGGATGTAATGGGCCCCTGTCTCATCAACAGAACATATTATATAAATGGGTCAATACATCTGATATTATATTCAGATTCACCACCCTGTAACTTTCCACTGTCTATGAGTAAGACATGAGTTGTACATGTGAACGGTAGCTTTCCCAAGAGGGACAAGCCCATATGTCAGCATCTTTGTAAGCGCGCACCAGCGACGCTCCTTGCTCAGTCACTCGGATCAACTAATATTAAACGGACGTGATCAACGTTTATATTACATAAATGCCGTCCTCTTTCTCGTTCACTCATATACAGTGGAACTTACAGTTGATCTACACTCAGGAATTATAGACATAATCCTTTTATAATAAAACAAAGGAACTTCAATTGGGTCTCGTTACTAAAACCCCAATATTTATTTATGTGAACAATCCGGTTAATTGGGGGATCAACCGACGGATTCATATAAGGTGGCAGCGGTGGGATAGGCACAGTTTTTCCTGCCTCTCCTCACAGCATTTCTATAGCGGCCTCACTAGTAGCGGCGCTAAGCAAAATTGAAGTGTTGTCAGTGCCGGTGAGGGTAGATAGTACAAGAGTGGCTCTTGATATTGACACGGGTGCATGCGCTAATGTTTTGGCCTTGACATCCTATCAAGAGTTACACCATAAATTCCCTCACCGAGATTTCAAATGGCTACCTAGTAACGCTGAGCTCGAAGGAGTATCAGGTACTCAGCTGAGCATTCATGGAATGGTGACGTTACCACTCAGATTTTCAAGACGTGGTTCTCCCTTTTATGCGGACTTTCATGTAGTTCAACAGTTCAATTTGCCAGGTGACGGGTTACTTGGTCTTCTAACCCTTCGAACGAACATGATAGATGTTCATCCGCGTAATAATACCATTAGGTTTAAAGGTGTTTCCTACATCGCTATGAGTCGTTCTGAACCTATGCTCACCGCTAGATCGAAAGTGTTGTCCACCAATCCTATTAAATGGACGGCGGATCATGCATCAGAGCTACCTCATGACCTCAACCCCACACTTTCCCAGCGTGATTACAGCAGCAATAGTTGGAAGATAGTACCTGCAATTTTGAAGAGTACTCTCCATTACCAGAATGAGGAATTCACCACAGCAACTGTCGAATTACCCAACGTGTACATGGGCACAGATGTTGTGTGTCTCCCGGAAACGTGCAAGGTAAAAGGGCTATCGTGTGAGTCTACGTTGAGCACCAGACGTACTGATTCTGAATAGAACAGGCGTTCAACGAATTTTAAAGAAAGGATGTTATTTGTGTGATTTTCTAGTGTATCACAACAATGTCGAAGTACAGCCTACAAAATTCCCAATTGGTAGTATTGTTACGCAATACCAACAGAATCGGCAGGACAGGATAGATCAAATAGCGCCACATGTTAAGGTGATCGATCATCCACAGGGCAAGACACGCCTTTTAGGGCTGCTTGCTGACTATAGAAATATAGTAGCCTTGCCAGGGGAAAAGCTAGGTCAGACAGATTTAACATCCCATCATATAGCATTAAAGGAGGGAACAAACCCTATCTACGTACCAACTAACAGACTACCTCATAGCCAGCGCGCTGTAGTTCAAGATATGGTGCAGGGTATGTTGGATGAAAGTGTTATTAAGAACTCGAAATCCAACTTTAATAGCCCCTTATTCCTCGTCCCCAAAAAGGATGGTGGATGGCGCCCTATTATAGATTTCAGGCGCGTCAATGAACAAACAATCCCTGATAGGTACCCTATGCCTGTCTTGAGTGACATATTGCAATCCTTAGGTAAGGACAATGCAGTATTCAGCAACTTAGATTTGCTAAGTGGATATTGGCAGATACCACTCGATGAGAAATCACGAGAGGTCACGGAGTTCAGAACGCCCCTAGGCCACTTTGAGTTCCTCCGGATGCCATTTGGTCTCAGAAATGCCCCACTAACATTTCAAAGAATGATCAACACCCTGTTTGCCGGATTGATTGGTACCAGTCTGCGCTTATTTAGATGATCTAATAGTAGTCAGTAAGGACGTTGATTCCCATCTGAGTAAACTGCGTGAAGTTTTGGAAAAACTTTCCACAGCAGGTCTTAAAATTAAACTCTTGAAGTGTGAGTTTTTAAAATCCAGAATCCATTTTTTTGGTCATGTAGTTGATGGTGACGGCTTCGACACAGTAGATAATAAACTTAAAGCTGTATCTCAGTTCCCATGTCCTACCTCAGTTGATCATGTGCGTAGTTTTCTTGGCTTATCTGGATATTATTGTTCTTTCATCAAGAACTATGCAACATTAGCATCGCCCCTAACAAGGTTGCTCAAAAAATATGCAATGTTTATATGGGACGCTGAACACGAAAATAGTTTTCCGGCATTGAAGACAGCGCTTACCAATGCCCCGGTTCTCACATTCCCAGACTACTCTCAACCTTTCACTCTCTGTACTGACGCTTCCGGACTTGGAGTCGGAGCAGTGCTCATGCAAGAGGATACGCGTAGGAAGTTTAGAGTGATAGCTTTTGCAAGTCGCAAACTTATTGATGCTGAAACACGTTATTCGGTAACGCATTTAGAAACGCTAGCCGTTGTGTGGGCACTTAAGAAATTTAAAGACAATATCTCTGGATATAAGATAACTGTTTTTACTGATCATGCGGCAGTGACTGAGCTGTTCCATGGCAGAAACTTATCAGGCAGATTAGCACGCTGGTATCTGACAATTCAAGAGTTTGACCCTGAATTTAGATATTTACCTGGGAGGGCGAATGATGTCGCCGACGCTCTGTCAAGAAATATAGCACCAGTAATGCCTGTATCAACCTTCACTCTTTCGCAACTGGAAGATGAGCAACGACGCGAACCATTATAGTCAGCAGTTATTTTTGCTCTCGAATCAGGAGAGGATGTTAAACTCCCTAAATTTATTCTTCCCTTAAGTCAGTTTGAATTCCGACATAACATACTCCATAGGTCGAAAAAGACGCCAGAGGGTAATGTTTCTCAAATAGTCGTACCCGACACGTTGTGTAAAGTGGTAATAACATTGTTCCATGATGTCCCACAGGCAGGTCACCAGGGTCGTGGCAAATGCTTAGCGGAATTACGAAAGAAGTATTTCTGGAACACTATGAAGAAAGACATAGAATTACACATTGCTAATTGTTTGGCATGTGCTCAACATAAAGGCTCTACAGGATCACCAGCCCCGATTCTACAATATCCTACACCAGACCATCCGTTTGACATAGTCGCTATTGACTTTTACAACTCCCCAAGAGTCATCAGGGATCAACGTACGTCTTAGGGTGTGTGGATCATTTTTTCCAGGTTCGTGGTCTTGGCTCCACTAAGAGATAAATCGGCCGATGCTGTGGCTTATGCATGAGTGATGAACCTTATATGTCCATATACTATGCCTAAATTTCTGCTCTCTGACAATGGGACAGAGTTCAAGAATCAGCAAGAAGCGAAAATATGTGCGCAATATGGAATTAAACAAAGTTTTGTGACAGCTTATCATCCACAGGCTAATGGCCTTGTTGAGAGAACCAATCGCAAGACCCTAGAAATACTGAATCCGATTGTCAGTGATATGCAATACGCATGGGAAGATTGGTTACCGCAGGTAGCAGCGTCTATAAATGGGTCAGTTCATAGCTCTACGGGCAAATCACCCTACTACATTGTCTATGGTACAGATAAACATCTACCTTACGACATCCTTACAGATGCGCCATACCCATGTTATAATATGGATGATTTCGCGGCAAAACAAATTCGTGTCTTTACAGATATTCATACCCAAGTCCGATCACATCTAGCGGCGTCGAGCTCCGAAATGATCATCAAGCAACATAAACATGCTAAACCTGTCATGTTAAACGTAGGTGACGCTGTAATGGTAAGAGAACCGGAAAGGAGCTCCAAGCTTTCGGCTAAATTTTCAGGTCCATTCCGCATTATTGCTAAAGAAACAGGCAACAAATTTAAAATTTGGAAGCCTAATGCACAGATTGCAGATGTCGTGCATGTGGATCGTCTTAAAAAGGCCCATGAGAATTTATTACCTCCAGTTGATGCTGATGTGATAGACACCTCTTTACAGACTGCACAGAAGCAGATTGTACCTAATGACTATTGTATGAAACTTCATTCTGCAAGTAGATGTTAAACTGTGTGTAATCTCATACAGAATGGCTTGGAACATCATTGTGTTGCTTCTACTGTGTTGTTGCACCGTTGTGTTGACAGACATGTTCACATCAGTCCTCAAACCTGGTGCACTAGTTGCACCTCTCGGATGAGTTCTCATAGTTGAGGACATGGTGAACATCAAGTATGAACTCCATCCACTGCTCCAGCTTCCGCGTCAGATGGACAACGTCGATGCTCAACTACAATCAGCATTGGACATCCTTCATGGTCTCAGCGCAGCTTCTAATGAATCGACGATAGTTTCACAAACTATTGACCTTCTACACTTTCATCTCCAGAGCCTTCGCAAGTTTCTCGTCGATGTTGGGAAAAATATACCAGCGTCTCAAGCGGATCTTGCTAAAGAAGTGCATTTTCAGACACAACGAAAAAGGGGTCTCTTTAATTTTGTGGGTCTCATCCAAAGCACTTTGTTTGGCATGGCAACAGCCGATGATGTAGCTAAATTGGGGGACCGAATTAACATTGTCGTTCAGGCTGTATCTCAACAAAATCGTGTTGTTTCTCAAACCTTTCATGCGATTACTGTTTTAGAATCAAAGGTTAATGCAATAATAGCGGAGCCTAACAAAGTTTCGAGGATTGTTAATAGGTTACAGAACACAGTCCCGACGCTAGAATGGCTCCTTTATTTCACAGAATATTTGCATGCTGCAGAAATTTCAGTTCAAAAGATTGTAACCTCTAAAAACGAACTAATTGACAGCATTATAGATGCAGGGACAGGACGTGTGGACGCAAAGCTTGTGCCTGTGCAAACTCTTCTTGACGCTTTACAGATAGCCGAGTTGCAGTATCAATTAACTCCTATTTTTAATAACAATGAGGTTGAATATTATTACCCACTGTTGGAGTCAACTCTCACGCACAATGCTATCCTGATCCACATTCCTATGCGAGGGCAACATCAGTTTCATGCATGGCATTTAGAACCCTTCTCCTGGTTTGTAAACGACACACTGTATACTCTGGATAGGCCTAAGGAATTTTTCCTAATAGATGAAGATTATTCTTTATTGTCAATAGAAGATCCTAAGGTACTGTCACGGTGTAAGTCGTCTTATCTACACCTACAAGTATGTCCAGCCTACATGTTCGCGTTTATTCCTGCTGCAGAGGGAATATGTGAATTGGCAGTCATACAACCAAATGTACGCACAGCTCTTGTGCAATGCAGTTATAGGCCAGTTAGTCTCAAAACTGTGTTTCACGCTCAACTTCACAATGTGCAGAACTTGTTCTTTCCAAATCTCACTACTGTTATATTAAAATGCCATGATGGTGTTAAGCAGCTAGTTGTGAAAGGGCACTACAAGGCTCCTGATTACTGTGAAATCACTTGTGGTACATTACGGACCTTGCCGACTCATCAGCATTTTGCTTTAAATATAAAACTCAAGTCTGCTTTAATTCAACTTCCTGTCATGAATTTCACTTTAAAGGATATTCAAATAGTTTCAGAGAAATCAAAAGTTTTAGCATTCTTGAAAGAGACACACTTTGCTGATTTGAGGACTAATTTGCCATTTTATCTTTCACGGGAATTTGCCATACCAAGCCTTACAATTCCCTCCATTATGTTAATTTTGGCAATTATATTTCTGTTCTCTTATTACAAGGCAGTGTCAACCAAAATGAACGTTATTCATAACATATTAACCCATAAGACACTAAAGTTCAGGTCCCCTGTAGTAGCTAATACCCCTACAGTAGTAGATTCCCCAGCTTAGTGTCTACACATCTACAGGTAGTCGTCGACTTACGACCTATGCGACTTACGTCTGTTCGACTTTACGACCGGCGGTACGACAGTTTTGGCCCCAGCCTCCTGACGCTGCCGGGAGCTGGAGCCGCGCGCATCCCCGCGCTCAATTACAAACACGCTCGCTGGTACAGCACACTTCCCTCCGTGTCTGTTTGCCTTGTGCCTTTCTTTTGTCTCGGAAATTTTTCTTGAACCACCACCCCCCCCCAAGATGTCTACCAAGAGGAAACTGTCTTCATCTACTCCTCAACCTGCCAAGAAGCAAAGAAAGGCCATTGATTTAAACACTAAAATGATGGTGATTAAACAGCACGAAGGGGGTAAGAAAGTGAATGAGATTGCACGTGATCTGACGCTATCACACTCTACTGTGTCGACGATTTTGAAGGATAAAGAAAGGATTCGTGAAGCTGTGAAAGGTTCTGCACCCATGCAAGCGACAGTTATAACGAAGCAACGGGCTGGGCCTCTCCACGAAATGGAGAAATTACTTTACATTTGGATGGAAGATCAGATCCAGAAACGGACACCGTTAAGCCTTTTTACTGTGCAGACGAAGGCTAGAAGTCTATTTCAGACTTTGAAGGAGCGCGCCGGAGAAGACTACAGTCAAGAATTTGCAGCAAGTACTGGCTGGTTCAAGAGATTCAAGAAAAGATTTCAATTTCATAATGTTCGAGTGACTGGGGAAGCAGCGAGTGCAGACGAGGAAGGAGCACGCAAGTTTGTTGACAGTCTGGATGAATTAATTACGGATGAGGGATATCTAGCAGAGCAGATATTTAATGTGGATGAAACGGGATTGTATTGGAAACGGATGCCAGAACGCACTTACATCCAAAAAGAAGCCAAAAGCATGTCTGGATTTAAAGCATTTAAGGATAGGCTTACTCTGCTGCTTGGCGGGAACATCGCGGGGTTTAAGCTGAAACCTTTCCTAATCTTCCATTCAGAAAACCCGCGGGCGTTGAAAAATGTAAACAAGCACATGCTGCCCGTTTACTTTCGTTCTAACCGTAAAGCATGGATGACACAGGCACTGTTTGAAGACTGGTTTGTAAATTGTTTTATTCCTCAAGCTCGTGAATATTGTTTGACGAAAGAAATTCCTTTCAAGATTTTATTGCTACTGGACAATGCGCCTGGACATCCACCTCATCTATCAGATATTCATCCGGACGTGAAAGTGATTTTTATGCCGCCAAACACGACTTCAATTTTGCAGCCTATGGACCAAGGTTCAATTGCTACTTTCAAGGCTATCTATCTCCGAACCACCTTTGCCCAAGCCATAGCCGCTATAGATGCCGACCCAGAACTATCGTTGCGTGACTTTTGGAAACAGTACAACATTCTTATGGGTATCAAGAATCTGGCAAATGCCTGGGAGGCTGTGACGGAGAAGTGCATGAATGGCATCTGGAAAAAGTGTGTTAAGCGCTATGTTCATACTTTTGCAGGATTTGACAGTGAAAATGAGCTTGAAGTTATTCGGGAAAAAATAGTAAAACTGGCAAAAGATCTTTCTTTGGAATGTGAAGTGGAAGATGTTGAGGAGTTGCTAGACCAAGAATCAGAGGAACTTACAAATGAAGAGCTAATCGAATTGGAAGAAGAAAATGTAGCAGAAGAAGAAAGGAGAGAAGCAGCGGATAACGAAGAGGAGGAGGAGCCACAAAGGACGTTCACCACTAAGGGATTATCAGAAGGTTTATCTCTACTAAATAAACTTCTTGCCCATTTTGAAGGAATGGACCCAAACATTGAACGATTTGCAAGGATTGAGCGGATGGCACGCAATTCGTTTCGTCCATATCAAGAAATTTACGAGGAGAAGAAGAAACGAACAATTCAGACAAAGCTCACCATGTTCATGAAAAAAACAACTCCTCCGGCTACCCCAAAGGCTGCCCCAGCTGACGACCCCGACGATCCACAGCCAAGCACCAGCGGCCAATAAGATGTTTTTTGTATGTTTGTATGTGTTTGTATGTTTTGCAACTAAAATGTTTTATATGTTTTGCACCTGTATTTTTTTTTTTTTTGTATGTTGTGTAAATAATAAACCAATTGTACTGTAATATGCAGTGATTTACTTAAACCTGACGACCGTAACAATAATGAACAAAGAAAATGTTGATAAAATATGACTTAAAGATGATTATATTATCATTACACATTATAATATACGTAAGGTAATTATAACATAGGCCGACTTACGACCAGATCAACTTACGACCGGGTGGCCGTAACCAATCTCGGTCGTAAGTCGACGACTACCTGTATATATAACATGGTTAGAGTTGTCTAGGATGTACTGTACTCTGTGAGCTTAGTTAGGCCTCACGGAGCTCGGGTGGTAGGTGACCGAGCGATGTAATGGGCCCCTGTCTCATCAACAGAACAAACAGGTTGTACCTCTCTAGTCCGGCAACCTCGGGACCTGACCGGTGCCGGACCATGGAAATTCACCCTTTTCCTGGATAGATAGTGACTTGTGCTTATGCTTGGAAGCACTAGCACCACTTTCTCTGCATCATGGTCTCTTTGAAGACATATTGAAGGGTTAAATGTCGTATAGTAGCTTCTCAAATTTCGCGAGTTTTTAATTCTTTACGTATTTTATTGGAACACAAAAAAATAAAATAAATACAAATTTTGACGGCGGAAACTTGAATTTCGACGGGTTTGAACGGCCCGCCAACGTGCAGACGACGTGCATAATCGTGTAAACAGCGTCATTTCTCTTATGTACAAAAGATTCATTACTGTTTATTACTGAATGTCTTTTTTATTGAATTAATGTTTATGTGTGCAAAATGAGCAATACAATTCATTATTAATACGTAGAATGTTAAAACACACGAGGAAATGACACAGCATTGTTTTCGTTGATTACAAAACCAGTGACTGACTGGTTCTACATATAAAACTGAAGAAAATAAGACCTTGGTTGTAGCTGTAGTAAAATTAATATGGTTGTTTTAAGCAATGTTATTTAATGTTAATAAATGGAACAATAGAAGTAGCTAACGATAATGGGAAAGAAAATGAGAGATCGCGTATGTAAGTGTGCACACGTGAAAAAATATCGTCATTACTCTACATAAGAATATGAAAGCAACACTTATTTACTGTTCATATATATTTCAATTAATGTTTATGAATTTGTTTTTATTGAATTAATGTTTGTGTGTGCAAAATTAACAACACAATTTATTAATAATACGTGGAATATTAGAGGAGACGAGATGGCCGCCGGCATTGTTTATGTTAAAGCTTACAAAACCAGTGACTGATTGGTTCTACATATAAAACTGAAGAAAATGAGACCCTGATTGTAGCTGGAGTAAAATTAATGTAAAAAAATTAATATGGTTGTTTGAAGTACCTGTAATGTTATTTAATGTTAATAAATGGAACAATATAAGTAGCTAACCATTAATGGTAAAAAAAAGTGAGACTGCACGTATGTAAGTGTGCACATGTGAAAACATATCGTCATTACTCTACATAAGAATATGAAAGCAACACTTATTTACTGCTCATATATATTGAAGGGTTAAATGTTGTACTCTGTATAGACAAGCAGAGAGAGAGCAGCTGAACTGCCGGATGTAAACAAACCTTAATTTCCCGCGGCTTTGTTTGTTTTTTTTACGGGGATTAGCCCACTCGGGCATAAGTCACTGACCCGAATTGGGGCCTGAGGGGCAAAAATTTAATACTCCTGTAATAATAATTCAGATAAAAAAAAAAAAAAAAAAAAAAAAAGAGCTGCATATCTACCTATTGGACAAACTAAAATCGTTCCGGACCACAGAATTCCGGACTAGAGAGGTACAACCTGTATTATATAAATGGGTCAATACATCTGATATTATATTCAGATTCACCACCCTGTAACTTTCCACTGTCTATGAGTAAAGACATGAGTTGTACACGTAAACGGTAGCTTTCCCAAGAGGGACAAGCCCATATGTCAGCATCTTTGTAAGCGCGCACCAGTGACGCTCCTTGCTCAGTCACTCAGATCAACTAATACTGAACGGAAGTGATCAACGTTTATATTAACATAAACGCCGTCCTCTTTCTCGTTCACTCATATACAGTGGAACTTACAGTTGATCTACACTCAGGAATTATAGACATAATCCTTTTATAATAAAACAAAGGAACTTCAATTGGGTCTCGTTACTAAAACCCCAATATTTATTTATGTGAACAACCCGGTTAATTGGGGGATTAACCGACGGATTCATGGATGGCTAAACTGCTCTATACCCTAAAGATTGTTCTTTTGTCAGGCCAGATCAAAAAGCAGTTTCCCAAAGCCGAGGTTGTGACTAAAAGTCAAATCAGCAAGTTAGAACGGTTTGCTGTGTTCACAGTCGCTGTTTATGTCCCATGGTGGATTGTTTGCCCCGTTCCAGCAAGTGCGCCACTGAATGACTTGAACTTGGTCGAAACCTTGGCTGAATTTGCCCCATATGACGCCACAATAGTTGACAAAGCACGTGTGGCACTCGGTAGACACACTTGGTACCTAACTGAGGAGATGGCCCCACTGGCTTTGTTCTCGTCCCAAGTACAAGAAAGGACAAAAGAGGAGATGAGGAAGGCCCTTCTTTGCCATAAAGGTACTGAAGTTACTAAGAGAGTGGGGTTCAATCATGGGGGCTATGGAAAGCCATATCTTCCCCCTGTCCCAGAAAGTGGCACTGCCCTGGTGGACCTAATTGGGCCTGACTCAAGCCGGTTCTTCACCATTTTAGGCATGCCCTTTCAGTTTCTCCACAGTCCAGCCAGTGAATGGGCGGATCATGACGACTACCTGAACATGAAACGGGTTGCGGACAAGCTTCAGGTCGTCAATGAGGCTGCAGAGCATGGTGTAAAACTTTGCCATGACTTTCTTAATGTTGCCAGGGATGAGGAGTGCTTTCAAGAAGTCCTTCAAGTTGTTGAAAATGACAGACTCCGCCTTCCTAATTAGCGCAAACGATCATCTGTTTCTGAACAGAAATCATGGTTTCTTGCTCTAGAGAAATAATACCTTGTGAATATATGATAAAATCCCTTAATGTACCATGAGAGAATAAGAATGATTAACTTTTTTGTGTTTGTGATAACAGCTTTTAATTAAGACAGGCAAATGATTTGTGTATAATCTCATATACTGTAAAGGCGCGTATGCCGTATAAGCAAAAGTGATTATCATACAGTGCTCCGATAGTGCACCCCAAGGAAAAGTCAGACAGTGGGCACTTTATCGGTCACTTTTAAAATGCCAGAGACAAGGACCACCGCGGTGTTTACATATATCGTGAAAACTGTGTCGGCGACCCCAAGCACCAGGGACACAGACCCACGGTGTTTACGACTGACAAATATTAACAGATGTCTACCAGTGTCAGTGGCCCTCAAAGTGCCGTCAGTGACAAACACTTCCGTCCGCCCACAACAGATATCAACAGATGGCCACCAATCACTTACTCCCGACGCACTCTGTACCATCTAAAGCGTGGGAACGGTTATCCTGATGGCAGTGTTATCGCGCGACTCAAGTCACTGAACATATTCCACGCTCGTAGCCGTAGACAAGGCCGTCATACACATAAGCCCATTAGAACAATAACCTCCACTACGAAACCGGAGAAACCCACCCCTGACAGACCGTACCACTACACTGAAGTTCCACGGATATGGTATGATCTCCCGTCTCTACTGCTATCCAACGTCACTTCCCTAGCTAACAAGTTCGACGAGCTGGCAACTACAGTCAGGTCAGCCGCCGCGAGCGTCGTTGCCATATGTGAGGCTTGGCAAATTGTGCCTGAAACGTGTCATATTGAGGGATATCAACTCTTTAATAACCTTCGTTCACATAAACGCAGAGGGGGCATTGCCCTCTTCTGTCAAGATGACCTACGCCGGTCACACCTGGATGTTCAAGTCCCAGCAGATGTGGAAGCATTATGGGTACGTGTTGTGCCACCAGCCCACCCGCGCCACACTGCTTCCATCATAATCTGTGTGGCACACCATCTGCCTCGCTCACCCACCAGAGACACTCTTATCAATCATCTCATTACCACCTCAGACCACCTCAGAGTTAGGTACCCATGTGCCAAGTTAGTATTATTTGGGGATTTTAATGAAATTGACACCACTGATATCCAGGACCAGCTATCACTATCACAAGTTGTGACCTTCCCCACACACGGTCAAAATACCCTTGACCTTATCTTAACTGACTTAGCGAACAATTACCAACCACCTTCAACCAATGCCTCCCATCGGGTGTAGCACACACTTATCAGTGCTCTGGTCCCCAGCTGCCACTCCCACTCAAGTACTGAGACCCTACATCAAGACCTACAGGCCGATTACTGACTCTGCAGTGCGCCTCTTCGGGCAGTGGATAGTTCACCATCCCTGGACTGAAGTACTTAGCGTGGATGACGTGGAAACCAAATGGATAAATTATACCAACACCACCAAAAAAAGCCCACCACCACTTCTTCCCTGAGAAGTCCGTCAGATCCCACCCAGCTGACTTGCCCTGGATCACACCTCGGATCAAAAGACTTATGCAACAGAGAGACAGAGCCTTTCATCTCAATGACCACATCCGCTACAGGTCCCTTCGCAACCGAGTCATCCGCGAAATACGCACTGCAAAGAAGTCCCACTACCCAACCAAATTACAACACCTGAAGCAGACCAACATCAGTCAGTGGTATGGTAAGCTTAAAGAACTCTGTGGACTAAACAATAAGACACACCCCGTCCCCTTCCTTAGCCATCTCACTAATGTTGACGCAGCTGAGCAAACAAATAACCATTTCGCTACTATATGCCAGACGCTCCCCCGGCTTGACACAACCACTCTCCCTGCTTACCTACCAGCCCCCCTTCCCACTGACTTAGTAGAAGAATTTGAAGTAGCAAAACGCCTGGACAAACTAAAATTAAAACGCTCTACCACCCCCATTGACTTACCAATGAAACTCTTCAAGGAGTTCTCCCCGGAGCTTGCTAAACCCCTATGCTCCATCATCAATGCTTCTCTCAATCAAGCCAGATGTCCAGCTGACTGGAAGACCTCTTATGTCTCACCAGTGCCCAAGTCAACCAGCCCACAATCCTTAAATCAGCTACGACCTATTGCAATCACCCCAATACCCAGCCTAATCTGTGAAAGTTTTGTGTTCGACTGGGCTTATGCTGATATTGCAGGAGTCGTAGACCCTCAGCAATTTGGCAACATGAAAACTTCCTCCACCACTCACTGTCTTGTCAGCTTTCTCGATTACATATACCGCCATCTCGAGAAATGAAAAACGTCTGTAGCTGTCGCCTTCATTGATTTCACTAAAGCATTCGACCTAGTCGACCACAATATAATCATCAACAAAGTTATTGACCTCGGGCTTCGGAGAAGTCTTATACCATGGCTTACAGACTTCCTCAGTGACCGACGCCAAGCTGTACGCTTCCGAGGGGCTGTCTCCACCTTTCAGTCACTCACCTGTGGCGTCCCCCAAGGCACCAAGATGGGACCACTCTGCTTACTTATGCTCATCAATGATGCCCTAAGAGAAACCCCTGCTCGCTGGAAATATGTTGACGACTCCACCATTGGGATCAGCGTCAACAATTCTGCTCCCAACTATACCGCCCTTCAGGATTTATTGAACAGTCTCCAAAACTGGGCCACCAACAACCATGTCACCATCAACCATACCAAGACCATGGTTATGCACATCAACCTCTCCTCTGACATTGTCCCACCTCCTTCCATTACTCTAGGTCCGAACACACTCCAGGTTGTAGATTCCACGAAGCTCCTCGGCGTCACCATAGACAACAAACTAAATTGGAAACCACACGTCAGTGAAGTTGTCAAATCCTCCAGTTTCCGTCTCCACCTCCTCCGCCGACTCAAGTCCCTCGGAGTTCCTGCACCCGAGCTCCTCAGTGTTTACACAACATTCATACTTCCCAAGCTCACCTATGCCTCCCCCACCTCGTCTTCCTCCCTAAATGCCACACAACGTAAACACTTAGAAAAAGTGCAAAAAGAGGGCATGCAAGATTATTCTCTCCCCTTCCTACTCCACATATCAAGAAGCGCTCAACACACTGACCCTTTCGACTCTCACTGACCATCACCACGACCTCATCTGCAAATTTGGTAAGAAGCTTCTACACCATCCTCGACACCGGCTCCTACTACCACCTGAGATCCCTAGCCCGAGAACTGCTGTTCGACACCACAACCGCATCCAGCCCATACGTGCACGAACTGATCGCTATAAGAACAGCCCAGTCCCAACCATTGTAAAAATTATCAATAACTTGTAATAAACCAGTGTATTCACTCCCAGTAAACACTACTCCTTGCACTGTCACTATGTTGAAATGAACTGTAGTTTGAGCTTTTCCCCATCTACTTATTATATATCTTATTTGTATCACTTATGTTACTTGTATATTATTTGTAATTTGAAACCCATTCCCCAAATATGTAACTGTATATTTTCAGCCTTCTGGCTGCCAAGCTCTTTCAATAAACCGTTAATTATTATTATTATTATTATTATTATTAAGCAAAATCGCTATTTTTCAAATTGCTGGTGCTCACTCAAATATGCATGAATCTTCAAAAAATTCCACGTGGGTATTTTTTATGTCAATATGCAACACCAAAATTTTGAACAGCATTGTAGGACAAAGTTGGGGCAACTGTCACACCCTACACCCGGGCACAGGTCACTGACCCACATCGGGGCCTGGGGGGTAAAAATGTACAGTAAAAGTCCAAAAATCCAGATGCCAGAAATCCGGACCACCCGAGAATCCGGACTTTTCGAAAACTCAAAGTTGCTTTTTTTTTTTTTTTTTATAATGTAGCAGGCTTTTGTGTGTATGTGCGCATGTGTGAGCTGCACCACAACAACAAGCGACCACGCGGTCGCCACTTTAAAACGAGCAATCAAACTGTGACAACGTATGTAATTTTGAGTCCTACTGTTTCCATTTACAGAGTATGTACTGTACAAGCCCATAATAATGGCTCCTAAAGTAGATAAACTTCGTTGTGTGAAGAGAAAGAAGAACACATTGAAATTGAGTGACAAACTTGAAATAATTAAGAAACTAGAACATGGTGTGAGCAATACTGTTCTAATGGAAACATACGACATTGGAAAGTAGACAAAATTTATGATATAAAAAAGGCAAAGAATAAAATTCTAGAATTCACAGCTTTTTCTTTAAAACTGCTCGTTTTGATAAATGAAGCATGATATATTTGCTAATGAATAAACTATCAAAATGTACCTGTTCATTTCTTCTTTATTCCTCCTTAAATTTGAATTTTAAAAGTACTGCCTGAGAATCCGAAAAATCCCAAAATCCGGACCGACCCAATCCCCAAACAGTCCGGATTTTTGGATTTCTACTTTAATAATAATGATGATGATGATGATGATGATAATGATGATGATGATAATAAAGAACCATAAAGAAATGCAAAAATGAAAAAAAATCAAAAGTGAAAAACAATATAGTAGTATGTATATTGTGTTGTCAATAGTAAGAGAAATAATTGAGACCCTGCAATTGTGTGTAAATGAGGCAGAAAGTCAGGTCAGCGCTGAACCTGGGACTTGGTCACAATTTTTGTGATGCCATATGGCAGCAGGGTCTACCATTAGACTACACATTTTGCTTCCAATATCTTCCCAGGCGGTAGTACCTCCCTGTTTGGTAGCTGCTTAACTTGTTACCGTATATCACGGCCTATAAGGCGGCGGGGTGCATAAGACGCCCCCCCAAATTTCCATTTAAAAAGTAGCTTTTGAGCTCTATTTGCTGTATAAGACCAGTACCCCAAATGTGACACTTACCCACTGACTCAGTAGTCCTTTACCAACCATCCTTGATTTTTTAAAATAAGGCCAATTCACTTCAAGTAATGTCATCAAATTATACCCGCTGGTGTAGTGTAAACACTAGTGACGTCACTGAAGCGTCTGCTATTTACCGATAACTGGAACTAATGTCTGTGTCGAGTAAAATTTTTCCATTTACTTGAAATGGATTTACCGATTTATTTGTTTATTTATTTATTTATTTATAATATACTGTAACATATTAAACACACTGCAAGTATTTTCTTTCATTTATACGCTTGCTTCACACGAGACGATCGGTGGTGGGAGTGTTCCCTCGTCTCGGTGGTGTGGCTGTGTTCCGACTATTTATACAACAGGTGGTTCAACAGCAACCACCGTATTCTAATTGTGGTGTTTCATTAGGATTTGAGTGAAAAAGGTTACCGGTATGTACTTACTACATACATTTATTACACAAATATATATATATATATATATATATATATATATATATATATATATATATATATATATATATATATATATATATATATATATATATATATATATATATATATATATATATATATATATGCTGATAACCACCAGGAAAGAAGAAAACACGAAGTTCCCAAGCGCTTTCGTGTAATTCACATCTTCAGGGGTGAGTACAGACTAGATAGAGTAATGCAGAACAAGATGAATATATACAGAGGAGGGTGAGACCAGGTCCACAATGGTCAGGTAATGACCCTACTAATCTTTAAATGGCACACAACGGTTGGTGGTTGGGTCAGATGGGACAGTGACCCGCCCTCTCACCTGATCACAAATCTTCTTAATTACAAAGTTGTCCAGCTTGTACAAGCCGTTACTCAAATTCATGTTGAATGCTTCGGTATGTTTAATAAGACTAGATTCTATGATGTTCCTACTATCAATTGAATTACATGGTAATATTGAGGAGGCATTATCCCAGTCAATGCAATGCTTGTTATCCCTCAAATGAACAAACAGAGCATTGGATTCCTGGCCTGTCCTGACACTGTATTTGTGTTGTTTAATTCTAGTTACAAGATCTTTACCTGTCTGGCCTAAGTAAAACATATTACATTCCTTGCAAGGAACTTTATAAATGCAACCAATTGTGTTGTTGGGGGAGTTCTTGATTAACATTTGTTTAACAGTGCATGAGTTTTTAAATGCCACATTGACGTTCCAAGATTTTAGCTGTGCCGGAATGTGTGAGAAATTTTTGTGAAATGGTAATATTAAGATATTCTTATGGTCATGGATGGGCTTGCACTGTTAAACAAATGTTAATCAAGAACTCCCCCAACAACACAATTGGTTGCATTTATAAAGTTCCTTGCAAGGAATGTAATATGTTTTACTTAGGCCAGACAGGTAAAGATCTTGTAACTAGAATTAAACAACACAAATACAGTGTCAGGACAGGCCAAGAATCCAATGCTCTGTTTGTTCATTTGAGGGATAACAAGCATTGCATTGACTGGGATAATGCCTCCTCAATATTACCATGTAATTCAATTGATAGTAGGAACATCATAGAATCTAGTCTTATTAAACATACCGAAGCATTCAACATGAATTTGAGTAACGGCTTGTACAAGCTGGACAACTTTGTAATTAAGAAGATTTGTGATCAGGTGAGAGGGCGGGTCACTGTCCCATCTGACCCAACCACCAACCGTTGTGTGCCATTTAAAGATTAGTAGGGTCATTACCTGACCATTGTGGACCTGGTCTCACCCTCCTCTGTATATATTCATCTTGTTCTGCATTACTTTATCTAGTCTGTACTCACCCCTGAAGATGTGAATTACACGAAAGCGCTTGGGAACTTCGTGTTTTCTTCTTTCCTGGTGGTTATCAGCATATACCTAGATCACGCTATTGCGTATATGTGAATTAGAAATTTGGCCTGTAAGAGGGGATATCATCTTTACCAGCCACTTGGATAATTTGTAAGTAACAGACCCCGCAGAACTCACGCAATAGCAGTGATTTAATTGATAAACTCAAGAAACACAACGAACCTTGCGAATTAATAAGTTTTGATGTAAATTCACTGTTCACTAGAGTACCTGTCAAAGACTTACTTTCATTTCTTAAAGATAAATTACAACTGCTAGATTTAACTATTGAACATGATACTTTCCTGAAATTGATAGAGTTATGCGTAACTGACAATGTGTTTAGTGCAAATGGGAAGTTCTACAAGCAAATATTTGGTATGAGCATGGGTAATTGTCTTTCTGCTCCTCTAGCCTGTATTTATATGGAGTTCTTTGAGTCTAGATTACTACCCAATATAGTGGACTTCATTCCTCCATGGTATAGATATGTTGATGATGTTCTTTGTCTTTGGCCTAAAAACAGTGACCCATTTGAATTTTTAGACAAACTTAATAATATTGTCCCTAGTATCACGTTCAAAATTGAAAGAGAAATAAATGAATCCCTTCCATTTCTTGATATGCTTATCATGAGAAATGGCCAAAACTATAAATTCAAGGTATATAGAAAGCCCACACAGGTAGACAGTTTCATTCACTTTTTATCGAATCACCTTGAGTCTACCAAAATGTCAGTTTTTTCTGTTATGTTCCTAAGATGTCTGCGTATTTGTGACTCTGAATTTATTGATGATGAATTGAAACACATTCGTTCTATTGCACATAAACTTGGGTACCCTTCTGTGTTTGTTGATCCTTGTTTTAATAGGGCTAAAAAATCCTTTCATTCCTCTCAAACCAGACAAGTTCCTACACTTAAGAATATTTTGACTCTGCCCTATCGTAATGAATTTGTCCCGTTAGTTCGGTCCCTCAAGCTGCTAAATATTAATGTTGTTTTCAAGTATGACTCTACCATTACTAATATGTTAATAAGGAATAGCCTAAGTTTGAATGTAAATGGTAGTGTTTATTGTATTCCATGTAGCAAATGTAATTGTAATTATGTAGGTCAGACAGGAAAAACACTGCAGCTTAGAATCAAACAACATAAGTATAATATTAGAACTGCATCTGAAAGCAGTGCCTTGTTCGTTCATGTTAGGAATAATAATCACCCCATTGCTTGGGAAAAAAGCTTAGAAGTTTTCAAATCATCTTGTGTCACAGAAAGACTTCTTGTTGAAGCTAGTTTGATTAAGGAATTAAAATCAATAAACCTTAGTGATGGTCAGTTCAAAACTGATAATATGTTACATAAATTTATTTGTCAGTGGCCCAAGGTTAAAAATGCTTTAAAAACCTTTGATCTAGATGTTTGATAGTTATTTTGTGGGCCCCCTTTTTTCTGACCTGACTTGACTAGTCACGTCACCACCCTTCTCTTAAGCTCCTCTACGTGTGTGTTGGTGTGGGGATTAGTGGATGTCATCATTTTGACCTGACCTCATGTTTTTTAGGTCACCCTGTATATTTATGCCTCTCTCTGTCCATGTAATCCAGTTGCCTCTGAAGATGTCTTGAATAAAGACGAAAGCTAAGGTACTCCGTTGTTTCCATTTTCCCGTGTGATTTTATCAAGATTTATCTTATCCACGTTTTCATTGTGGATTTTCATGAAATATATATATATATATATATATATATATATATATATATATATATATATATATATATATATATATATATATATATATATATATATATATATATACTGAATATACTATGTACAAAAAATGAATGTTCAATGAATTATTTATGGTGCATGAGGGTACTGGCCACTTCAGTCGGGCTATAAATAGCCTTGTTATCTCCCCTCCATCTCACCCTGAGCCAGAGGGACGCGTCTTGGTAAATAACATGTTTGCTTATTTTCCATTTACTTGATATAAATTTACCGAATTATTTGTTTATTTATTTATTTATAATATACTGTAATATATTAAACACACTGTAATTATTTTCTTTAATTTATAAAAATAGCCCATCTCCCCCTCTTACAGCTGCCAATGGGAAGCGTGTTGGTAATTAAATTTGCTGTTTATTTTCAGTTTGTCTAATTTATCATGTATCAAATTAATATTACTAGAAATTGTGTAGGTAGTAGGCAGCTCCCAAACAGGGAGGTACTACTGCCTGGGAAGATATTGGAAGCATAATGTGTTGTCTAATGGTAGACCCTGCTGTCATATGGCATCACGAAAATTGTGACCAAGTCCCAGGTTGCTGACCTGACTTTCTGCCTCATTTACACAATTGCAGTTTCAATTGTTCCTCTTACTTTGACAACACAACATACATACAGTATATTATTTCTCAGTTTTGATCTTTTTTTTTAATTTTTGTATTTATTTATAGTTAGTTACTTAAAATAAGGCCAATTCACTTCAAGTAATGGCATCAAATGTTACCAGCTGGTGTAGTGTAAACACTAGTGACGTCACTTGAGCGTCTGTAATTAACCGTCGATAGTTTCAAGAATTAATGCACTCATTTACTGAATATTCTTTGTAAAAAAATAAAATTTAAATCAATTATTTATAGGAGATAAATATTATTATGAGTAAATATACCGATACCGGTATGCATTACTGACCACCTCCACGGCTAAAAATAGCCCAATCTCGCGGTCACTTTCCCTTTCTTGTCTCCTCACTGGCAAATGGGGGGGGGGCGTGGGGAGGGGTGTGTGATGATAGCTGTGATTATTACAAGGGTATAAATCTCTTTTACGGTATGTTAGACAGGTTTATAATACATTTTTATTATTTTAATATACCGGTAATCTTAATTTGAATCCAGCTTGCCAAACGTAAGTTTCAGTATAAAATAATTAGTGGTAAGACCTTGTGAGTGGCTTACGATGTTTTCATCACCATTCTTGACACACTAAACCACAATATTTAAGAGGTAAGAATTTTAAACTTGGTGGTTTAGACGACCCCCTAACTTTGGGCAGATTTTTTTAATGTTCAAATTTCGTCTTATAGGCCGTGATATACGGTATTCTAAATTAATATTAAATCAATATTTTCTAAAATGTAGGTACAAAAGTTTAGAGTGAAATTTCAAATCCACTGTAAAAGGACAGTGTAATTTCAGTTTCAAGAAATGCTTTATAAAGTTTTAATTCCATAAATCAGTTGAGCACATTAAAATCATAATCACTATAAGAATGCGTACAGCAACAAGAGCAGAAAAGCCAATCACTAAACTATAGGAATGAACCAAAATATTCTGTCATAATTGTAATACAGGTTGTACCTCTCTAGTCCGGCAACCTCGGGACCTGACCGGTGCCGGACCATGGAAATTCACCCTTTTCCTGGATAGATAGTGACTTGTGCTTATGCCTGGAAGCACTAGCACCACTTTCTCTGCGTCATGGTCTCTTTGAAGACATATTGAAGGGTTAAATGTCGTATAGTAGCTTCTCAAATTTCGCGAGTTTTTAATTCTTAACGTATTTTATTGGAACACACAAAAAAATAAATAAATAAAAATTTTGACGGCGGAAACTTGAATTTCGACGGGTTTGAACGGCCCGCCAACGTGCAGACGACATGCATAATCGTGTAAACAGCGTCATTTCTCTTATGTACAAAAAATTCATTACTGTTTATTACTGAATGTCTTTTTTATTGAATTAATGTTTATACACCTAGACCCCGACTTACGACGGGGTTAGGGACCCAAATCCAGGTCGTAATTCCGACATGGTTGTAAGTCCGACATAGATAATAAAAAAAAAAAAAAAAAAAAAAAAAATTTTTTTTTTTTTTTTAATAAAAAATCTACAATGAAATACAGTACAGTAAAAGTAATCAATAATGAGGAATGGATACAGTACAGCGAAAGTAATAAATAATAAGGAATGGATACAGTGTGACTGAGCACTTAACCTTTAATGTAGTCAGCTGAATGCACATGGGGCCCCCATAATTTTCTAATTATACATGGAGACTACTTTAACTGGAAACGTTTCGGTATAGAAAATGCGTGTCATTTGAAAAAAAAAAAAAAAAAAAAAAAAAAAAAATTTTTTTTTTTTTTTTTTTTTTTTATCTATATCTGAGGCGGTCGTAAGTCCCGACGGTCGTAAGTCCACGTAGTCGTAAGTCGGGGTCTAGGTGTATATGCAAAATGAGCAATACAATTCATTAATAATACGTAGAATATTAAAACACACGAGGAAATGACACAGCATTGTTTTCGTTGATTACAAAACCAGTGACTGACTGGTTCTACATATAAAACTGAAGAAAATAAGACCTTGGTTGTAGCTGTAGTAAAATTAATATGGTTGTTTTAAGTAATGTTATTTAATGTTAATAAATGGAACAATAGAAGTAGCTAACGATAATGGTAAAGGAAAAAGAGATCGCACATGTAAGTGCGCATGCGCACACGTGAAAACATATCGTCATTACTTTACATAAGAATATGAAAGCAACACTTATTGACTGTTCATATATATTTTAATTAATGTTTCTGAATTTGTTTTTATTGAATTAATGTACGTGTGTGCAAAATTAACAATACAATTTATTAATAATACGTGGAATATTAGAGGAGACGAGACCGCTGCCGGCATTGTTTATGTTAAAGCTTACGAAACCAGTGACTGATTGGTTCTACACATAAAACTGAAGAAAATAAGACCCTGAGTTTAGCTGTAGTAAAATTAATGTAAAAAATGAATATGGTTGCTTGAAGTACCTGTAATGTTATTTAATGTTAATAAATGGAACAATATAAGTAGCTAACCATTAATGGTAAAAAAAAAAGTGAGACTGCTCGTATGTAAGTGCGCACATGTGAAAATATATCGTCATTACTCTACATAAGAATATGAAAGCAACACTTATTTACTGCTCATATATATTGAAGGGTTAAATGTTGTACTCTGTATAGACAAGCAGAGAGAGAGAGAGGGCCGAACTGCCGGATGTAAACAAACCTTAATTTCCCGTGGCTTTTTTTTTTTAAGGGGATTAGCCCACCCGGGCATAGGTCACTGACCCACATTGGGGCCTGAGGGGCAAAAATTTAATACTCCTGTAATAATAATAATAATTCAGATAAGTAAAAAAAAAAAAAAAAAAAAAAAAAAAGCTGTCTATCTACATATTGGACAAACTAAAATCGTTCCGGACCACGGGAGTTTCCGGACCACAGAATGCCGGACTAGAGAGGTACAACCTGTATTTTTCTTTTTAAATATTATGTAATAGAGAAGAATTATCACACAACCATGGATAGAGGTAGACCCTAATAACTGATACATATGTGACTGTGAAAAGTCGTTGGTTTGTGAATCAACAGTTATCGAAGCAATTAATCCCACAAGAATATAACAAATTTAGGGGATTAGGGACTGGACACCCCCAAAAAACTCCCATCTACCCTTGATATTTTTCTGCACTGAACACTGTCAGGCAGGAAAATAAAGCAGACATATAAAGCAAGCATAATAAGCCTTAAATAAGCAATGTAAAGCATAAGTTGAAAGTGTTATTTATCTTTGTTGAGGATGGTAAGAGACAGTCTAGGGTGGCAATTTCAAGTCTCTCCCACTCTTTGCTGGTCCATTACCACTCTTTTTATACCTTATCACATCACATCATGCTGCCCCTCTTGGGGGCAGCACAATAGGAAGTATCACTGGGGGCATTTAGGCATGATTGCGTAACACACGAAGTCGGAAATAATGAAAGAAACATGAAGTCGGAGTCACTGTTAAGTGTAAACAAGAGCAGAGAGGTGGAATGGGTCGGAGGCAGCATCCAGAGCCCTCTCATGCCACTGCTACTGCCCGCCAAATTCAAAACTGCCCTGTGCTCCTCCCTCAATTGTCGGATCAATGGGATATCAACAAAACGTGAGGGGTATTTCCCCAATACTGTATGTAATTGTTGGTAATGCAAAGCAGAGGTTAATGGGGTTTTGGTTTTCAGGGTATACCTGTACTGAGAGCAATCACATACAGTACTGTATGTGATTTATCCAATTTTCTAAATGAAGGCTTCCCCCCTCCCCCTATGCACACAATGTAATGAAAGAGCCATTTCTGTGCTAAACTTCCTGAAGTAAATTATGGTTCAATTTAATGGTACTGTACTGTAAACAGCCAGATATTACCGGTATGTTAAAATTCCTTACAAAATAGTACAGTATTGGTTATTACTTATACAATACAGGTAGTCTTCGACTTACGACCTACTCGACATACGACCATCCGGACATACGACCGCCTCTGTCGTACCAAAAAATTTTCAAACTCTGTATGTATTTTCTAGGACCGAAACGTTTCTGTCCCGTACGAGAGCGTCGTGTGGGCTGGGTCGCCTCGTGGCTACAGCACCCAATCCATAGCGCGCTCAGTTGGTGTTTGGCTGTCGTTGTTGTCGGTAGTGATTGCGCCGTGTACTGACAATATTTTCGTTTCTAATTCACTTTAGAATGACTGCAAGCATAAAAGTGAGAGTTCTGGTGGTGCTCAGAAGAAAAGGAGACAGTCAATTACAATTGAGATAAAAATGAAGATGATAATGCAATATGGAAATGGAAAAATGGTAGCAACCATTACACGCGACCTAGGCTTCTCTCACTCAATGATATTGACAATTTTGAAGGACAAGGAACGAATTCGTGAGGTAGTGAAAGGATCAGCACCTATAAAGGGAAAGATAATAAATAAAAAAGACAAGTTCCTATTCATGAGATGGCAAGAAGCCTTTTCGAAAGCCTGAAGGAACAGGCAGGAGAGCGACCAAACCTTCACAGCAAGTCATTGGTGGTTCCAAAGGTTTAAGAACCGCAACAGTTTGCATAGTGTAAAGGTGAGTGGAGAGGCAGCAAGTGCTGATGTTGGTGCTGCCGAAGCATTTTAGGAGGAGCTAGATCGTGTCATCGTGGAGGTAAATTATTTGCCTGAGCAAATATTTAATGTGGATAAAACTGGCTTATTCTGGAAGCGCATGCCAGAACGGACATACATCCACAAAGAGGAGAAAACCATGCCGGGATTCAAGGCATTCATGGACCGAATCACACTTCTGTTGAGGGGGAATGTAGCTGGTTTCAAGATAAAGCCCTTCATGATATATCATTCAGAGAACCAAAGGGCTTTTAAACATGTCAGCAAGCACACACTGCCAATGTTTTATTGCAGTAATAAGAAGGCATGGATGACCCTAGCACTGTTTGAGGATTGGTTCATGAATTGTTTCATTCCATGAGCCAAGGAGTACTGTCTGCAACACGGGGTTGCGTTCAAGATTTTATTAATTTTAGATAATGCTTCGGGACACCCACCACACCTGGACGACCTGCACCCTGATGTTAAGGTAGTTTACCTTCCACCTAACACTACCTCAATCATCCAACCCATGGATCAAGGCGTTATTGCTGCTTTTAAAGCGTATTATTTATGTACGACCTTCGCTCAATAGCGCTCACGCTATTGCTGCTAGTGAAGGTGAGAAAACGCTCAAGAGTTTTGGAAGGATTACAACATTTTACAATGTACAAAGAACATAGCTGCAGCATGGGATGAGGTTACAGGTCAGTGCATGAATGGAATATGGAAGAAGGTCCTGAAAAGATATGTGAGCAGTTTCAAAGGATTAAATAAAGATGAAGCGATTTCTGAGATTAGTAACAAGATAGTGCAGATGGGTAAACAGCTGGAGTTAGAAATTGATAATGAAGATGTTGAGCAGTTGGTGGAAAGTGTAGCAGAAGAGCTAAGTAACGAAGATCTTATTGAACTAGATGCACAGAAAATTGCAGAGGAAGAAGAGAGACAAAATGTAGAAGAGCCTGCACCCCCCAAAAAGTTTTCAGTGAAACAAATGGCAGAGGCATTTGCTACTATTAATAAGGGGATGCATATGTTTGAAGAAATGGATCAAGATGTTGAGCATTTTGCAAAAGTTGACAGACTGAGCCAAGATGCACTTGCTTGCTACAGGGAGACTTACAATGAAAAGAAAAGGCAAACTGTGCAGTCTAAATTGGACATATTTTTTAAGAAGTCCCCCACTGCTGTCTCCTCATGCCCCACCAGTGCTGCCTCTTCACTCCCAAAAGATGATCCAATACCTTCAACAAGCAAGTATGTTAGCCACCCAGCCCTGCCTCCTCCTCTGCTTCATCCAATTAATGTAGTCTCCATGCTTAATTAAAAAATTATTGAGGCCCCTTGTGCATTCAGCTGACTACATTAAAGGTAAGTGCACAGTAACACTGTTATCCCCCCCTCCCCATTGAATCCCCTCTCTTCTCCCCCACCTTTCCTTCAGAGGCTTGGTCTTTGCATATACCTGTACCTAATATGAATTTCAAAGAGGCTGTGATTCTAAAATGCTTTACATAATTCCATCTTTGATAGAAAGCCTGTATCTATACATATGTGTGATATTGAGTGTATTTAAAATTCTACTTAAATAACTAAGTATCACTGCCCCCCTCCCAACTCCCGCCAATGTTAAATGGTGCGAAAAAATTCAGCCACTATTCAATTAGAATCGAAAGATGACATCACCACAGACACACCCCAATTAGAGGGACAGTTCACGGTGAGTTTTAGTCAGACTCAGTCACTATAGAGGCAACTCCTCAATTGAAGGTGCTTGATAGCTACTTGGCATGCCCAGGGGATGGAATGGAGTTACTGAGGTCTTTCTCGACATTATGCGACTTATCTCTCCAGCTTCACACTACACTACCTGCATTTGCTGCTTGTAAGTGTCTGTTTAGTCATGTTGGGCTTATTATTTATTATTTAATTAATTTATTACACCCCAGGGGGTGCCAAGTCTAGTCACATGACCATGCAGTCAGACACTAATACATTGGTACACATGTCTCACAGGACACATAATGACTTGTGATATGGAGACAATATTGATTTGATTTAATGACAATGGGAGTTAGCACCCACCAAAGCATGGGTAGCATAAAAGAATTAAATCTAAATTATTATGGACAAGTAGGGGGTGACATGTAGTGGTTAGTGACTTGTCCTGTGGTAGGAGATCCCTGACAGTGGGACAGTCAAGGTAATAGTGTTGAAGGGTGTTAGCATTGGGACAGTTACAGTTTACGGGAAGAGAAGTGCAGGTCATCCCCACCTCAGATACTTACCAGATGCGTCTATATTCTAACCTAATGCGCAGAGACAACATTATGTCTGCGAACATAAGTCCACGTCAACGATACTTGTGTGGATAAGGAAGAAAGTGATCATAGTGTTAGATGGATATATTTTCAGCCCGTTCACTATCCCTGCGATGGATTGTAGGGAGAAGAGCTGCTGAACGTACAGTCGACTCTCGTTAATTCGGACCCCCTTTAATCCGGATTTCGGATAAATCAGACGAAATCTGAACTGTCCATATCAAATTTCTGGTTCTGGGATTGTCCCGGTTGCAATTGGGGTTGCAATTTCAAATTCTGTGTCACTACTAAGAAATAACAAAGTCTCTGGTGCACTCTAAGATTAAGAGAAAACGGACGACTCAGGCGTCCTGAAGTGAGAGAAAACGGACTCCTATGACGGGGCACTCAAATAAAGAGACATGGCTACATGTTTTGTGGACTAGCCACTGTACAGTATCCTTTTCATCACTTTGTAATAAACCTCGTTATGCCTATGTGTTTCTGATAATTACCATAACATTATATATTTATATATTTAGCGGTTGTACAAACACAAGGCCTCACACATGCCATTCAGACTGACAGACTTGACAAGTTTTACCAACCATAAAGACAGTTGAAGCTTTAAACATCACTCACAATGGATCTTGAATATTCCAACTGTAATCAGACATACCTAAGTTGCCTCAACAATTGCAACCCCAGTTGCAATATCAAATTCTGTGTCACTACTAAGATATAACAGTCTCTGGTGCACTCTAAGATTAAGAGAAAACGGATGACTCAGGAGTGCTGAAGTGAGAGAAAACGGACTCCTATGACGGGGCACTCAAATAAACATAAACATAGCTGTATAATGCAATATTAACCCCTAAATTGGTTAATTCGGACAATCAGCTAAAACGGACACCCTTCCCCCCCTATTAGTCCGTTTTAACGAGGGTCGACTGTATTCTCTTTTGGTAGGTCGTACTGGGCTTATATTTAGGCCTAAAAGATCCTGATAGAACAGTTATAATTTTGAGAATCAGTTATTGATTCATCTCAACAGAAAGATTTGCAAATAAACATGTGTAATGTTGTGTCTTACTTTTATCTTAAATTTTTATTTTTTTTTGCTATGGACTTATTTTAATATTTGAGATAAATTAATAATTTTGTTGTTACTTTTTACTTTCAGTACTTGAGTACTTTATGGATGAGATACTTTTTTACTTCTACTTAAGTACATTGAACTTTGCCAATGTAACAATACTTTTACTTAAGTAACAAAGTTTGGTACATTTTGCAACTCTGACTGTGCATTAATAATGAATAACTACAAAATACAAAGTACTGGATCATGTGCACTTAACCTCATGGGTTACACACTAATATAAGATCATGCCTCATCAGTATTATGGTCAAATTATTGTCTTGGGTTGGATCAAATTGTATCAATGAATGGATTTTGATTGATTACAGAAATACTACTGTTATGAGAATTACATACTAAACTGTAAGAGCAGAATCAGTGTTGCTGTTTTAAGATAGCTCATCTTATACTGCAAACAGCCATTTCAGATCATACTCAGTTTTCTAACAAAAATAAATTTTGTGGTAGTAAGAGCAAATTCTATTTAGTTTAATATTAGAATGCAGTTGTGATGTTACCAACCTTGCTACAAGGACTCAATACTGGATAAGAAGACCAGAGATGTGTTAGTTAACACCATATGCCCCCACTGGCTGCCAGGCAGGTTTAGATCACAACTATATGACTCTTTTGCCTTATTTAATGATGGTTAATTAGCAGAAAACATTTTAATTTTATGAATTGAGAAATCTAGTAATGAGTGAAAGTACACTATAGGTGTTATTACAGCTCCTCAACATGGTACAGTATCCAGATATAAGAAAGTAGACTATGAAAAAAGGACCTGTATGGTCTCAAAATCTTGGGGTACAGTATTCACAAAATCTCTATTCATGAAAACTATTTCAACACATCAATATGAGTTCATACCTGCCATCTGACACTGCTACATTGTCCACTAACTGAGTTGTTGATGGCACCGTGATTGTGGACGTATTGGCCAGTCAAAATGCTCGACCTAGGATAAGAAAAGTAAGTAATATATTAGTATGCACAGTGATTTGATATGAACTGCAGTGTGAATCAGTATGGTGGCTAAAGATTCACTTCATATAATAACTTGGTAAACTGAGAAAATGAAGAAGTATGCTGTCTCCACCCTTTACTGTCATTTGCATCACCCCCCTTTCTTCCCAGTTTCTGTATCCTTTTATTCACCCCCAACACATATTGGAAGAGGTTGAAAAATAGCTGATACATAGTTATATTTAGAAATCATTATTATTCAGGGTTATCGAGTGTGTGTGTCTACACTATCTGGCCCTCTCCCATATTAGAAGTACAGTACAGTACATCGTCCCGCTTAACGTTGTTTCGGTACTACGTCGCTAAACTTTAGAGACCAAAAATTCGTTTAACATCCTGGTGATCCGATACTACGTCGTTTTGCGTGGTCACGGACTACTTTTTACGGAGCATCACCCGCTCTTGTCTGGCCGCGCTACACTCTCTTGGCTCGGCGCGCTGCCCTCATTCATGGAACGTCACAGCGTCCTCAAACGACGCCAAGCCAGTCTCTGTTACGACTTCACCTCATTCATGTGTGCCTAAGTGTTTTTGCTCTAAAACTCTACTCTAACCATTCAAAATAGCTTCCAAGCGCCCATCAAGTGCTACTGATGCTAGTGTAGTGAAGAGCAACGTAAGACCATTACCCTTGCTTCGGAAATGGATGTATTAACCTGATTTGAAAAAGGGGAAAGTGCTGTGGACATAGCAGCCGTGCTTGGTCTAACCCCCACAACGGTGTGTACTATCCAGACCAATGCTGACAAGATTAAGGTTAGTGCTGGAAGTGGTACTACTCTCAATGCAACTAAAACAACTCGTACTATTGAAGTCCTGTGATAGAAAATGTGGAAAAGATGCTGGTAATGTGGATGGAGGACCAGAAAAAATGCAATGCCCCTGTGAGCCTTTTGGTTATCCAGCATAAGGCCAGATCCTTGTTTGACGACATGAAGGAAACAGAGGGTTAAGGATCGAAGGAAGAGACCTTTACAGCCAGCCGAGGATGGTTTCAATGATTTAAGCGTCGTTATAACTTCCATAACATTAAGATGACCGGTGAAGCTGCCAGTTCAGATACGGTTGCTCCTGAGACATTCCCGACCAGAATTCAAACGGATTATCCAGCAAGGAGGCTACTCACCAAGGCAAGTCTTCAATGTGGATGAGACTGGTCTCTTTTGGAAGAGGATGCCTGAGAGGACCTATATCTCCAAGGAGGAGAAAAGCGCGCCAGGTTTTAAAGGGGCAAAAGACCGCTTTATTGCTGCTGCTTGGCGCGAACGCTGCTAGCGACTTCAAGCTGAAGCCTATGCTGATTTGTCGCGCTGCCAACCCCCGGGCCCTGAAAGGTTACTCTAAGGATCACCTTCCTGTCATTTACAAGGCAAACAAGAAGGCACGGATAACCGGCGCCATATTTAACCAGTGGTTAAGCATATATGCCACCCCTGCAATGAAGGAATACCGTGCCAAGGAGAACCTTGACTTCAAAATTCTTCTGACTGTTGACAATGCTCCAGCTCATCCTCCCAATCTCGACGACTTGCATGACTGTGTAAAAGTTGTATTCCTGCCTCCCAACACGACAGCACTGATGCAGCCTATGGACCAAGGCATCATCGCCACATTCAAGGCGTATTATTTATGCCGTACCATGGCCCAGCTGCTCAAGGCTACAGACAGAGAAAATAAACCCACGATCTGAGAATATTGGCGTGGCTTCAACATTCTTCATGCAATTGACAACATTGGCAAGGCATGGAAAGAGGTTTCAGAAAGTTGCCTGAATGGTGTGTGGCGTAAACTGTGGCCCGAGTGCGTCAACAGTTTTACGGGATTCACGGACTTAGTCCCAGCTGCGAATACGGATATCCTCAGCTGGCTAGACAGGCAGGCTTTGATGAGCTGGAATCAGAGGATTTTGAGGTTGTCCTGGCATCCCATACAGAGGAGCTCACCAACGAAGATCTGCAACAACTAACAGAACAAAGTCCTGTCGAAAACGACGACGACGAAGAAAAACCTCAACGAACGCTAACTTCCAAGAGACTGGCAGAATCGTTCAACATGTTCCAGCAAGCAATGCAAATCCTTATAGCTGACAACCCAAACAGAGAACATAGCTCAAAGGTTCAACGCAGCATTGATGACGGTTTTGGTTGTTACACGGAGATGTATAAGAAGAAGAAAGAAGGGTAGCACCAAGCAGTCAACACTGGATTAATTTGTTCATCACAGGACGGCAGAGGCAGCATCTTCACAACAGCCGACAGACGAGGAACACACAGCAACCGAGGAGGAGCACACAGCAACCGAGGAGGAGCACACAGCAACCGAGGAGGAGCACACAGCAACCGAGGAGGAGCACACAGCAACCAAGGAGGAGCACACAGCAACTGAGGAGGAGCACACAGCAACCTAGGAAGAGCACACAGCAACCTAGGAGGAGCACACAGCAGCCGAGGAGGAGCCAACAACAACAGAGGAGGAGCAAACTTCAACGGAGGAGGAGCCAACAACATAGGTGGAGGAGCAAATATCAACGGAGGAGGAGCAGGAGGAGGAGGCAGCTGCAGAGTCTCAGTGACTCACCACCCTCCTCCTCTCCCGCCCTCCTCCACTCCCACCCTCCTCCTCCGCTCCCACCCTCCTCCTCCGCTCTTGCCATCCGCCTCCTCCGCTTCACTACCTACCACACACTCGCTCTACCACCTCCACCCATCGGTGAGTATCAATACAAACTTAGTAGCTCTATATATATATATATACCCTGTATACTATTTTCTATACAAATGGCTATGATTTTCTGTATATGTATGTCATGGTTTTAGTTTTCGTAGTGGTAGTCAGAGTGGATTATATTATATAAAGATGATAATACAGTATGTCGTATTTCTTATTTCTTACCGTAGAGTTCGATACCTTCACACTGGTTACTTACAGGAGATTATGGTGTATCTACGTAGAAGTTCACTCCACCACTCGACATTCCATGATTTATACTTGATAAATGATGATTTAATGAATTGCATTAATTTCCAACATCCATCTAAGTTATTGGTTATACTTTGTCATAACCAATCAGTCATTACCTTTAGTAATAATAAGATAGGATCACAGATACGGGCAGATAATTGCACTTACATTTATTTGTCAAGCTTCCATACGATGATTTACAATTTGCATGGATATATGATTCACTCACGTTCACGCTGTAATAAAATTAATCTTCTAAATGAGGGAATTTTCAACTTGGGGACACAAGTGATTACTCTACTATGGGTGTGACTTAACAGAGCCTTAATTCTTCAAGTGATACATTTACTGCCAGCCTGGATTGCTTTTGTTGCAACCAGGCTTCCACACAAGACATATTTCCACTGCAATAACAACAAAAAGTACTCTTGGGTTACCACACATAGTCTCGCGTCACTGACAGTCACTGTAGACGGTTGTCGCGGCAAGGAGAACTGGTAAGCTTGACTTGAATTAACCATTTAGGTGCAATAGACCAGCCTGGATTGCTTTTGTCGCAACCAGGCTTCCACACGTAATATTTCCACGGGGATAACAAACCTAAGGTAACACACTTAGTCTCGTGTCGATCACTGTCACTGTAGACGGGTGTCGTGCAGGAGAACTCTAAGCGTAAATTGATTAACCCTTTACTGTAGGTTTGATAGGCCAGCCTGGATTGCTCTTGTTGCAACCAGGCATCCACACGTGATATTTCCATGGGGATAACAACCTAGGTTAACACGCTTAATCTCGTGTCGACGACAGTCCACAGGGTGGAGTGGTGGTGGAGGACTCTATGTGGTGTGGTGTCCTGCTCCCTTCAGGAAGGAGAGAATGGGAGCGTCTTAACTAACCCATGGCCAAGGGGATACTACTTAAAATGAGGTTTTTGGGTGTGAAACGATGAACAGTACAACACTGTTTCATTGCCCACCCCCCCCCCCCCCTAAAGGCTGGCTAACATACACTTATGAAAAACATGTCCCAGTTATGCCTCGCCGGGTGCCTTATCTCTAGTAAAACAAACTTTGGAGTTGGTTGAGTGGGTAAGCCTAACGCAACCCATGACAATGTAATGTATTTCATGGGGCAAAGGGAGGCTCAGGAACGTAAATCCTGTATTTCATCTATTTCTTAAGGGGAAAATTGATCCGCTTAACGTTGTTTCGTATAATGTCGCATTTTCAGGAACGTATCCCCGACGTTAAATGAGAACTTACTGTATAAAGGAATTTTTCAGTACAGTAAGTCCCCAAGTTACGTACATAATGGGGACCAAAAGGTTGTACTTAACTCGAAATGTACGTAACTCGATAATTTCCGCGAGTTTCTTTGGAAAATCCTGTGCTGTTTTCCAATCAGCACTCGCCGCCTCACCAGTCACTCGAACATTATGCAGCTTATTTCGCACCTTGAATCGGTTAAACCACCCATTGCTAGCATTGAATGTCACAGTATCATCAGGGTGATCTTTCTTTAGGTCGTTGAAAAGACTTAGGGCTTTCTCCTGAATCATACTGAGACACAGAGGCTTACGTTTTTGTGTGCAGTCCTCGATCCACAGCGCAAGATATTTTTCCATTTCTTCCAGAACCTTCCCTCTTCTTTTAGTTATAATCGTAGATTGCATTGGCACTGCAGATTTCACATGTTCCTTGATCTTTTCTTTGCCCTTATCAATTGTATTAACAGTTGACCGACTCAGGTTAAATTTGCGGGCAACATTGGTCAACTTTTCACCACTTTCAAGCAGTTTTATTATGTCCATTTTTACCTCTAGTGAGATTGCTTGACGTTTCGTAGCACTCCCACTGGCTTCACCACTCTTACGCTTTACACCAGTCATTGCACACAGAGTAAAGTGTACAAAATAGGGCAGAAATTCACAGGAGAAGTATGCACAATGACCACACGTGTTGTTTTGGTGCGTCTAGCGTGTCGTCTGCATGGTCAGTGATAGTGGCGGCGCGGTGCGGCTGGCTCGCCCGCCAAATTTAAAAATTGCTCGCCCTTTTAAGACAATATTTTTGCAATTAAAGACTTCAGAAACGATGTACGTATCGGCCGTTTGTACGTAATTCGGATGTACGTAATTCGGGGACGAACTGTATATTAACTACAGGAGGTCCCTGGGTTATGTACGTCCAACTTACGTAAATCCAACGATAAGAATGAGGTCCCATAAATTTAAAGTCTAAATTTACAGTACACCTGACCCTCGCTTTATGCTATGGATGTGTTATGGGAACCCAAATACAGTAGAACATCGATTTAAAGTGATTTAACTAAAACAAATTATTTAAAGCAACACCGACAATTAAGGACAATGTACAGGTATTAATTTAAAGAGAATCTTTCCTATTTTACACGAGTTCAGCCTTTAGCTTAAATACCGAAATTATGCTGAATGTCTTGGCTTCTAATGTTTCAATAGTGTCTGAGAACAATTTAAGAGAGTGACTGAGGAAGAAGAAATAGATGTCTGAAGATTTACAGGTATTTCCTTCATCTCCAAAGCCCTTCCAAGTACCTTGGGGTACTCCTCCTCACCTAAGCTCTGGAAATAACTTTTTAGGACTTCCCAGCACTTTAGTATTCTGTCAATAGATGGCAAAAGAGAGAGCCATCTAGTCACAACATGCCGCAACAGATTGCAATTATCAACCTCCACGAATTCACAGAATTCCTTTAAATGCGCTGTTCTTTTAGCTAAGATGCTGAAATGGTAATACACTTTGAGCACAATATTTTCAACATCAATTTCCAGTTTTCCTGTAGCAAATCTTGTTGCATTGTGCAAATATGAGCCAGACAGTTTGCAGCAATAACTTTCTTCTGAGCCATTTTCAATTTTTTATAAACACTGTCGTGTTTTCCATAGTTTACACTTGCATTGTCAGCAGTGTATGCAGACACTTTATTCAGATCCAGACCTGACGTCTCTAGTTTAGAAAGTAGCTGATTTGTTATGGCCTCTGATGATTCTTTGTTATCAATGTAAAAGTCAAGTAACACATGTTGCACTCCCTTCTCAAAATGAAAGCACAGTCATGCGCCGGTTAACGTCCAACCGAACAATGTCCGATCACATATACGTCCGTGGCCCATGAAAAAAAAAAAAAAACTCACACAACCACCAACACTTCCTTCACACCAACACCTCCCTCAAACCAACACCCACACCTCCCTCACACCACCACCACCAACACCTCCTTCACACCAACACCTCCCTCACCCCACCACCAAGACCTCCCTCACCCCACCACTAACACCTCCCTCACACCAACACCCACACCTCCCTCACACCATCACCAACATGTCCCTCACACCAACAACCACACCTCCCTCACATCAACACCAACACCCACACCTCCCTCACACCAACACCTCCTTCACACCACCACCGACACCTCCCTCACACCACCACCAACACCTCCCTCACACCATCCTCAAACCACCACCAACACCTCCCTCACACCAACACCTACTTCGCACCACCACCAACACCTCCCTCACACCAACACCTACTTCACACCACCACCAACACCTCCCTCACACCAACACCTCCTTCATACCACCACCGACACCCCCCTCAAACCACCACCAACACCTCCCTCACATCACCACTAACACTTCCCTCACAGCACCACCAACACCTACTTCACACCACCACCGACACCTCCCTCACCCCATCACTTCTATTCAATTTTATAAGCAAAAAACAAAAACTCAACCTAAAGGACATGAATTAACAATTAAATACTTCACACCACAGGCGCCAACTGTCAAACATGTCACTGTCACCCCTCCCTCCCCACCTCCCAACCCAACCCTCCCCCCCCCCTCCTCCCAGCGAAGGTTTCTGGTTATACAATAGCCTTTAAGTTTGTATCTTATATAAAATCACAGACTAAAGTTGGGAGAATATAATTTGCATTGCTGGAATCCTTGCAAGACAGCGGATAATTTGAATATAAACGTCATATATTTTGCACAAAAGATAAAAATTTTGCTCTCTCTAATAAAATTCTTAAATTAGATCTAAAATTTGTATGTCTAATGTAAATTATAGCTCGTTTATATTCAAATTAATCGCTGTCTTGTGGGGATTCCGGCAATGTAAATTATATTCTCTCAGGTCACTTCTATGAAATTTTATGGGCAAAACACAAAAACTGATTTAAACATAAATAAACAAATAAATACTTCACCAGACCTTCGGGCAAACTGTCAAAGTACACCTCACTTCCCGCTCCCCCCCCACGTTCCCTCTCACCCATCTGCCCATCCAGGGTTTTTATCTTATACAGGTTGACAATCCCTTATCCGAAATCCTTGGGACCAGATGCATTTCGGTTTTTGGAATTTTTCGGTTTTCAGAATGGTTAGTTTTTTTTTTTTTTTTTTTTTTTGTATTAGCCCACCCGGGCACAGGTCACTGACCCACATTGGGGCCTGGGGGCTAATATATAATAATAATAATAATAATAATAATAATAATAATAATAATAATAATAATAATAATAACAATAATAATTCATAGGTCTAGGTCGTGTTTCTCACTTTTGATCTTTTTTTCATTCTTGTATTTCTTTATTATTATTATTATTATTTTATTATTACAGTATTATTGTTATTATTATCATTGCTATCATTCTTATTTTATTTTTGTGTATTTTTTATTAAAATTTTTATTTACTATGAATAATTATTATTATTACTGTATTATCATTATTATTATAATTATTATTACTATTACATTTTCACCCCCCAGGCCCTGATGTGGGTCAGTGACCTGTGCCCGGGGGGGGGCTAATACCAAAAAAAAAAAAAAAAAAAAAAAAAAAAAAAAAAAAAAAAAAAAAAAAAATTGCTCCACAAAAAAACTTTCGTTTTTTGGAATTTCGGATAAAGGGTTGTCAACCTGTATAATACAGTATCTCAGACTAAAGTTAGAAGATTATAATTTCCATTGCTAGAGTCCTTGCAAGACAGTGAGTAATTTGAATGTAAACGTCATATATTTTGCACAAGAGAAAAAATTTTGCTCTCTGTAATAAAATTATTAAATTAGATCTAAAATTGTATGTCTAATGCAAATTTTAGCTTGTTTATATTCAAATTGGTCGCTGTCTTGTGAGAATTCCAGCAATGTTAATTATATTCTCCCAGGTCATATCACTGGCATTTTAAAATGAGAGAAGCTTAGTAGGACTGTTAAATAAACACACAGAGACCTTCGCCTCAAACTGTCGAACATATCACCTCAACCCCCCCTGGCTGGCTCCGTCCCTCCCTCCTTCCCTCCCAGGCAGGGTTTTAGGTTTACTGTTTTTATCTTATATAATATCTCAGATTAAAGTTGGATTATAATTTGCATTGCTGGAATCCTTGCAAGACAGCGAATAATTTGAATATAAACATCATACATTTTGCTCAAGAGATAAAATTGTAGTACATTAGTGTACAGTACTGTAGTATATTTTATAATATAAAGTTTTTCAACTGTATTTTTGGGTAGATTTACATAAATTTCTTCATTTATTTTCATCCATTTACATGCACACACCATACTAAAAGAAACGTAAAAGAAATAAATGACCTTAGTGCAAACCTGTAGTGTACATGTACTAAATGATAACGGTACTAAAATTGTTATGTCTAGTGCAAATTATAGCTTGTTTATATTCAAATTAATCACTATCTTACAAGAATCCCAGCAATGTAAATTATATTCTCCCAGGTCATTTCACTGGCTTTTTATGAGAGAAAAGCTTAGTCACTTAAGAACTGATAAATAAACACGCGTTAGGCCTTGGGCGCCAACTGTCAAACATACTACCTCACCTCCCGCTACCCCCCCCCCCCATGCTCCCTCCCTCTCCCCCATCTGCCCAACATTGCTGGAATCCTTGTAAGACAGTTAATAATTTGAATATAAACGTCATGTATTTTGCACAAGAGATAAAAATTAATCACCTGTATCACATTACAGTAGTGATTTAAGAGTAAAAGTGTATATGTACGTATATAGTACAGGTAGTCGTCGACTTACGACCTAGATTGGTTACGGCCGACCGGTCGTAAGTTGATCTGGTCGTAAGTCGGCCTATGTTATAATTACCTTACGTATATTATACTGTAATGTGTAATGATAATATAATCATCTTTAAGTCATATTTTATCAACATTTTCTTTGTTCATTATTGTTAAGGTCGTCAGGTTTAAGTAAATCACTGCATACTACAGTACAATTGGTTTATTATTTACACTGGGGCTGGGGCCAAAACTGTCGTACCGCCGGTCGTAAAGTCGAACAGACGTAAGTCGCATAGGTCGTAAGTCGACGACTACCTGTATTCCACATGCACGTAAGTATAAATACAAAGTTTGTGATGATCAGACAACGTCCATTTCGGTTAACGTCGTATCTAGGACGTTAACCGGCGCATGAAAGTATCTCAGAAGTATTTAGAAACACTTTGTTGCACCTTTATTGAAGCATCAGTTGCTATTGAATAGGGCAAGCCATGTTCTTTGATGTACTCCACATGCGTTTGTACAGAATATGGCGCTAGAATATTTTCACACAGAGCTTTTGCTTTAGTTTTCCCACGTGTTACACCTTTCACTTTCAATGAGTCACTGTATATACATTTGTCAACCCTTACTCCACAATCAACACTTCTGTATGACTGATGATGATTCACAGCATGATACACTTTACACAGTTCTGCAGCCAAGATTTTGTCATTTTGAGATGATCGAGCTGGGGAGAAAAATGATAACAATGATGATGTACCAGCACTACAAGTGTTAACTCTATGTTTATCTGTGGTAGTGTGTCGTTCAACTGCACCTTTTCCCTTACTGCTAATCTCCACATCACAACGGCATAGTATACAAAAACATGAAAGTCATCTTTTCTGCTTTTAGCAATAAATCCAAATTCTTTGGCCCATTCATGGTTAAATGTAGTCTTTCTTTCTGGCATTTCTTTAGGGGCTTGAAGCAAGAACAAAAAAGTCAACCATTCTCCACTGTGGCCTTGGGCAGACTGACCATCTCAAATGTGTTGACGGTATTGACAACTTGACTCGTACACTGTGGCTCATCAGCAGTGTTGACAACGGCAACTACATATAATAAAAATACGTTAACGGTTATTATGGCCTTCAGTTCCCGCTGTTTTAAGTACAGTAAGTCCCCAAGTTACGTACATAATGGGGACCAAAAGGTTGTACTTAACTCGAAATGTACGTAATTCGAAAATCCCCCAACCCTATAATGTTATCTGGTGGTAATTAATACAACTTATCAAATGCAAACATATTTTATTTAACATAAATGCGGCATAAGTAGCCGCGCGGTGAACTATGTAAACACACTCGCGGCAACACTCGTGACGCAGTCAGCCGTCGCAGTCGTCACTATCATCCATATCACGCAGCACTGGATCAGGTGTAGATGATGTTGATGGCACTGGATCAGGTGTAGATGATGTTGATGGCACTGGATCAGGTGTAGATGATGTTGATGCCACTGGATCAGGTGTAGATGATGTTGATGGCACTGGATCAGGTGTAGATGATGTTGGCAATACGGCTGCTGGTTTGAAGAATTTGTGGATTGATGTTTGGGTTGTTATCTTCTTTTTTTCTTCATAAATTATGTGATAGCATTTAATAGCCTCTTGGATCGCTGCTGACACCTTGGCAAGTCTTTCTTCATTTGGATCTTGCTGTTCAAAAAGTGCCAACATTTCCTCCCCCTTTGCAAAAGCCTGCGCCATCAGTTTAGTTTGGAAATGCTTTGTAGTAGGGGTAGGCAGTACAGGGTGGATTTTAGGCACTATCTTTGGATTTTGCATAGGACTCTTTTTTAAACAATAATATGATATGACAATGCAGAATCAGCAAAAAAATTTGAACTTTAGGCGTTTTTGGCGGTTAGCACCACAAAAAACTGAAAATTGCATTTTCGGATTGTGAATTTAACAAAAAATCACAATTTTCTGGAATAAATGGTTTTCAAATGTAAAATATTGCATGAACTTGTCATTTTTTTATGCAAATAGGCTCTGTGAAGATGGAATAATAACTCAAGACTAATTTGGAATTTTATTAGTCAAAGAAAAGTCCAAAAAACACAAAAAAATGGTGAAAAAACATAGATATTGAGGCAAAAACACCTAAAATTGAGTTTAATTTCCAAAATATGAAGTAATGGTATTTGATACTGCCTGCAATACTTGAGGAATCTTGCAGAAATACTTCTTAATACCGATTTACTCTGTACAAATCGGTTAAAGTTATCTTAGGGGTCAAAAGCCAGCAAAAACAAGCAAAAATCGGGTAATAAAACATACAAATGAAAGTTATGAAAGTGTACTCGCACTTTACTTCAGAAATTGTTCAATCGTTTTGGAAATAAAAGTATGATTACGCAATGTAAATGTCATATTCCTTTCTTGGGAAACATCCCACTCACCATCAATAATGCATTCAACGATCGACTCTGGTTTTAAATTTATTATATCAGTTTTTACTGGATGTTTCCATTTCAAATCGGACCCTTTTTGTACTCTCGTGAGGTGATCCATTGTATATCTGCCATCCGTGTTTTGCCCCTCGTACGAAGCAATATACCATGTATCAACATTCCCTTCAGTCATCAATGTGACATAATAGTTTCCTACTTCCATCATGTTGTCGTCTTCAGTACTTTGAGTTGACGTAACACAGGATTGTGATGACAAGACCATTGCAGCATCATTGTTTGATGGCAAGGAAACATAGTCATATACTGGGTCATGTTCTGCAAGAAGAGCACACAAGTTGAGTAATCGTTCCTCGTGTGGGATAGTATTCATTTTGAACAAATCTGGCTGCTGTATGACAGTGGCTTTATGGGTGTCCCGATAGAAGGATAACCCCATTAAATGCGTTAACCTCGAAAGCTTCCCCATTTTATACCCCACCATTCTTCTATCTCTTCTAGTGTCCGGGGCTTTGCAATAGGCCTGTCCTTTCCTGAACACTTTATCATAAAAAATTAAAAAATTGATGCTTTTTCACCATTTTTTTGTGTTTTTTGGACTTTTCTTTGACTAATAAAATTCCAAATTAGTCTTGAGTTATTATTCCATCTTCACAGAGCCGATTTGCATCAAAAAATGACAAGTTCATGCAGTATTTTACATTTGAAAACCAATTATTCCAGAAAATTGTGATTTTTTGTTTAATTCACAGTCCGAAAATGCAATTTTCAGTTTTTCGTGGTGCTAACCGCCAAAAACGCCTAAAGTTCAAATTTTTTTGCTGATTCTGCATTGTCATATCATATTATTGTTTAAAAAAGAGTCCTATGCAAAATCTGAATACCTTCATTTTTACTGCCTACCCCTATTTGTAGGCATTTCAACTTGATCTTCTTCAGCTGTTTCTATTTCCCGTCGTTGCTTCTCCAACTCAATCAACTCGTCATTTGTCAAGTCCTTGCCGTGGGCGTCGAAATACTCAGAGAAGTCATTCTCCTTCAGGTCTAACTCCAGTTTCTCACTTATTTTGATTAAGTTGTTGATCACAGCATTCTGCTCCTCCTGAACATTCTCAAACCCACTGAAGTCGTTGACAAACTGTAGACAGATTTTCTTCCACACGCCGTTCATGCAGGATGATGTAACCTCCTGCCAGGATGCACCGATGTTTTTAATTGCCTTGTAGATATTATAGGACTTCCAAAATTCCTTGAGAGTCATCCCATTGTCATCAGTTGCCTTCAGTGCTTGGCGGAAGGTGCGCCTAAGATAATATTTTTTAAATGTTGCAATGACGCCCTGATCCATTGGCTGGATGATAGATGTTGTGTTGGGTGGCATGTACACAACCTTTACCTTTGGGTGGAAGTCATCCAGGAAAGGGGGGTGACCAGGTGCATTGTCAAGCAGCAGGAGGATGTTGAAGGGTATACCATTGTCCCTGCAATATTTTTCCACGTCTGGTATAAGATGGTGGTAGAACCAGTCTTGGAAAAGTGCCTGTGTAACCCATGCTTTAGTGTTACTTTTCCATATGACAGGAAGGGATGCCTTTGCAATGTTTTTGAGTGCTCGTGGGTTTTCAGAACTGTACACAAGCAATGGTTTTAATTTAAAATCACCAGCTGCATTACCACCAAGAAGCAGCGTCAGTCTGTCCTTCGCTACTTTAAACCCAGGCATTGACTTCTCCTCTTTGCTTATGTACGTCCTGTCAGGCATTTTTTTCCAATAAAGCCCAGTTTCATCCACATTGAAGATCTGTTGTGGTGTGTAGCCTCCCTCGTCAATAATTTCCGCGAGTTTCTTTGGAAATTCCTGTGCTGCTTTCCAATCAGCACTCGCCGCCTCACCAGTCACTCGAACATTATGCAGCTTATTTCGCACCTTGAATCGGTTAAACCACCCATGGCTAGCATTGAATGTAACAGTATCATCAGGGTGATCTTTCTTTAGGTCGTTGAAAAGACTTAGGGCTTTCTCCTGAATCATACTGAGAGACAGAGGCTTACGTTTTTGTGTGCAGTCCTCGATCCACATCGCAAGATATTTTTCCATTTCTTCCAGGACCTTCCCTCTTCTTTTAGTTATAATCTAGATTACATTGGCACTGCAGATTTCACATGTTCCTTGATCTTTTCTTTGCCCTTATCAATTGCATTAACAGTTGACCGACTCAGGTTAAATTTGCGGGCAACATTGGTCAACTTTTCACCACTTTCAAGCAGTTTTATTATGTCCATTTTTACCTCTAGTGAGATTGCTTGACGTTTCGTAACACTCCCACTGGCTTCACCACTCTTACGCGTTACACCAGTCATTGCACAAAGAGTAAAGTGTACAAAATAGGGCAGAAATTCACAGGAGAAGTACTGTATGCACAATGACCACACTTGTTGTTTTGGTGCGTCTAGCGTGTCGTCTGCATGGTCAGTGATAGTGGCGGCGCGGTGCGGCTGGCTCGCCCGCCAAATTTAAAAATTGCTCGCCCTTTTAAGACAATATTTTTGCAATTAGAGACTTCAGAAACGATGTACGTATCGGCCGTTTGTACGTAAATCGGATGTACGTAACTCGGGGACGAACTGTATACCTAAGGTAATTTCTATATTTTTTTAATCAGACCCCAAAAAGGGGGACAAATTATCATCCGGCTCGAGGTAGCGCCGGACGGAGGACAGAGTGCTCAAAAGCCGGACATCTGGCCACCCTAGCGACTACCCTCTCACGTCAGCTGATTGCTAGTAAACAGACCATTTCGCATCCTGTAATTTTAGCTGTGTTGGTTTATGAGTGTTTGTTTATTCTAGGAGATGGGCTGAGGTACATCTGGGTAGACTCTCAGTTGGGGCAAGGGGAGGGCCAGCATAAAGTAATGAAAAACTAAATTGAGAGAAAAGTGGAAGTGCTTGGTGAGTCAGACGAGAGGCGGGTGGTGCGCGTCCCATAATTTTAGCTGTGTTGATTTATGATTGTTTGTTTAACATATACAGTGGTCCCTCGATTAACGAACGCCTCGGTTAACGAATTACCTTCCATAAGGACCTTCAATTCGGTTAACGAACAAAAATTCATTTAACGAAATTCTTACGAAAACATCTCCTTAAGGGAAATTTTAATTACGAAACAATAGACTGGGTAAATCTTACCACACAAGCCAGGGGAGAAGAATTCCCACACGGGGAGACAACATCCCAGATTTAGTCTTGACGACTGAGGAGGCTATGGTGGACAAAGTCCACGTTGGGGAGAAACTAACTCCAACCAGTGACCACTACATACTAAGATGGAATACCATCTTTGAATGTTGAGAGAAAATAGTAGTTAAAGAGAAATACTATGACTTCAACCTTCGAGGTTACCAGCTCGTTAGAGACAAACTGCAGGTATGTCCTGGAACGAATTATTTTCAATGAGCGCCAAGTAATTCCCAGGCCGAGCAGGAGGTTTGCAACTGTTCACCATGTGTGAGCTATATGTTATGGTATGGTTATTTTTCAACTCATAAAAATGGGTAGATACACATAATTTTCTTCATTTTTTTTACTCATTTACATGCACACATAATACTACATACAGAAAGTGCAAAATTAAATATAATATACAGTAAGAGCCCCGAGTACCAGACAAATTAAGTCAGAGAGATATTGTTAATGAGACAAACTCCGTTAATCAGACATCCATATCAGCAGGGAAGAACAACTGCTCCAAACAGCTAGGATATTACACTAACATAGATTGGATTATTTAAGTTCATTAATGGAAATTATCTGTATAATTCCATGCAATAATATTATTTGTACAGTAGTCCCTCACCAACTGTGAATTTCAAGTATCCACGGTTTAGTGCAGCATTATTTTCCCTCAGTGTTCCAATGCATTCATCCGCTCAGCATCCAGCCTCCCACCACTGCTCGCCCTCCATTCTCAGTGTTGTGATCTTGTACAAAGCAGATGTATTTTACTGCTCCGTACATTGGATACTTAATACATATTTTCTACCGTAATAACACTGATTTTGCCATTAACCCTCTCATGGTCTTTCAACACAGATTGCGTAGCTAAGAGGTCCCGTGCTGGCACAACCCCTCCCTCTCAGCCATATCTCACACTTAGAGCACCCGTCCCATAAGAGAACAGTGGACCTGCCCTATCAACCACCTAAGTTCCTCCCACTAGCCTCATAGACTGGCAGATGTGTCTCTAAGGGTGCAGTTTGGGTCTGAATCACTCTAGCCAATGTTTACTAAATTGGAAAAACAATTCCAGTTACCAGATGCATCAAAAGGTGAGATTGTAAAATACGCTATTTGTGTCGAAAGACCACAAGGGATTGAAATTTTCAACCATGGCCAAGAGTTCCAGAGTTAACTATGACCCCTAAGCATGCATTGAGTGTTGTTAGTGATAAACGTGAGAAGAAAGCGAAGAGGGCAAGGAATGTAATAACTCCTGAAAAAAAGTTAAAGTGCTCAACAGACTAGCACGTGAGAAGAACGTAGCATCATGGGATGCACCATGGAAGTAAACAAATTCTTGATTTGTATGATCAAAAAACGTGAGTCTAAGATAAGGGCTAGTGTTGCTGGTGGCACATGGAAAAGTGTAGAAGTAACTTATATGCCGTGTAACCATAGTCTTGAAAAGATGGAAAAGGCACTGAACATATGGATGGAAGACCAGGCCCAGAAAAATGTGCCTTTAAGTTCTGAGTTGATACTTGTGAAGGCCAGACAGATTTACGGCCATCTTGTTGAAAGTGCGGGTGAGGAAAGTGTTGCAGATGTAAAATTTTAAGCCAGTAAGGGCTGGTTTGAAAACTTTAAGAAAAGATTTTACAGCCTACACAATGTGAAACACTCTCTCTCTCTCTCTCAGAGGAATTAAGACAAACAAGCGTCCAGTGAGGGTCTTGTTGTGTGACTGCATGGAGGCGAATTAAAAGATCAGCTGTTGAGGAGCTTATCATTTGGCAACACTGGTGCATGTTACCACTCCTTTCCACTCCATCTCTCTAATTACCCACAGCTTTCTGTTTTCTCACTCCATATTTTAAAATGTTATGTAATGTAATGTTAAAAGGATACAACTTTGCTCATTTATACTTATCACACTCTCCCTAAAAATGTTTTATCTTTCATGTTTATTCGAGACATCTTCAGGTCATGAGACCCACTAATCCCCCACCCAAGAAAGGGTGACCTGACATTCCATCAGAAGGTCAGTAATATGAGACCACTAATCTCGCATCCTACCTCCACCTGACATTGAGTAAGGTCAGGTCAGGTCCCCACCAAAATACATAACTTTCATTTTTATTTGACATTTTCAGAAAATTCTCTCAATTTTCAACCTTGGAAAATTTATTCCTAAAGTTGGAAATTTTTTGAAAATTCTGGCTCTCATGTCACACGGCCCCACCAACGATGTTAACAGACAAGCATTCATCTGAAGATTTCTCCAGAATATACAACAACTTATAGTCTCAGAAAAAGTCCAGACCTGACCCTACATTAGCGAGGGCAAATGTAAGGAGACCCTTCGCCGCCCCCCCCATCAGCTCAGCCTGACGGCTGGTCTTCCAATATATAGGACATCCTAGCCCTCCCTCACGAGAGTGTGTCTTGTAACCAGGAAGAGCCAGCTACTACGTCCCCAGGCCCGCTCGAGAGGAGTCAGAGAGGACCGGAGGCAGTCGCCTCCGGTCAGGAGCGAGACTTCCCTCCGGCGCCCAGCTAAGCAGTCTCCCATAGAGACAACCCAGGACCACCGGCTAGGCCTCCCCTAGGTCAAGTGAGTTTTTGTCAGAGCTTTCCATGGGATGAGTTACGTGGTAAGTGTATTCATTTCATGTTCGTGTCCAAGAATCAGTGTCTAGTAATGTAATATGATGTCCTGGTAACGTAAATATAGTGTCCTAGTAACTTCAATAGGCGGTGTTATTAATGTGTCCATGTCATGTTCGTAATTAATAAAGAGTTGTAACGAAGCGGTGTTTGAGAAGTCGCCCGCAAGACGTAATAGATGTGTATTGACATATGAGATAAGATAAGTGTAAGTCCAGTTCAAATAACTATCACGGCTACACTACCAAAGTCTTCCTCTCTTTACATTTCTCTTAATATCAATATTCTACCTATATGTAATCTTCTTCTTGTGAGATTTGTCTCATTATACCGGGTATTTTCATTAAAATATTACATCACAAGTATATTTTACCTTAACTTTGATTGAATGAATATATTCTCAGAAATAAATATGGAAATGTAATATTATTGCTGAAATGACGTACGTATTACAGTGGAAAGTGGGATAAAATCATGACAAAAACAATGACTTTCGCTTTCTTTCGTTGTTCAAAAAATTTTACCATAATCGCTTTTCGAATGGTTTTCAGTTAAAAAACTGTTGTATTACAATAATATTCTATCCTAATTCACTTGAATAAATACTACGATACCATATTTCTGAATATTTTCATTAAAATCCATCAAAATCATTTTCCTTGTCATTGTCTTCAGAACCAAACAGCTCCTCCCAGTCCTCTCCTTGAACAGGGCTTGAGGGTACGTGTTTTTCGAATCGTTTTCAGTTAAAAAACTGTTACATCACATGTATATTTTACCTAAACTGTGCCTGAATGAATATTTTCTCAGAAATAAATAGTAGTTTTGCTGAAATGTGATGTATTTCAATGTAAAATAGGATAAAATACATGACGAAAACAAAAGACTTTACCTAACCTTCCGATGTTCAAGAGATGTTACTCGTTTTTTTAATAGTTTTTGGTTAAAATACTGTTATATTACAATGATATTCTATTCATACTGTGCTTGATATAATACATTCACGGAAATGTAATATTTTTGCTGAAATGACGTACATATTACAGTGGAAAGTCGGATAAAATCGTGACGAAAACAATGACTTTTGCTTTTTTTCGTTCAAAAGATGTTTCCGTAATCGCTTTTCGAATGGTTTTCAGTTAAAAAACTGTTGCCACAAGTGAATTAAGATAGAATATTATTGTAATACAACAGTTTTCTAACTGATATCCATTCGAAAAGCGATTACGGTAACATCTTTTGAATGAAAGAAAGCGAAAGTCATTGCTTTTGTCACTTTCCACTGTAATACGTACGTCATTTCAGCAAAAATATTACATTTCCATATTCTCAGAAATAAATAGTAGTTTTGCTGAAACATAATGTATTTCAATGTAAATTAGGATAAACTACATGAAAACAAAAGACTTTACCTAACCTTCCGATGTTCAAGATATGTTACTCCTTTTTTTAATATTTTTCGGTTAAAATACTGTTATATTAGTGATATTCTATTCCTACTCTGCTTGATATAATACATTCACGGAAAAGTAATATTTTTGCAACTACAATGCTGATGTCAACACAAGCGTGGTTACAGCGAGACTGACTGAGGGAACGCGGTGTGCGTGCGTGTGTGTGCGTGTGTGTGTGTGTGTGTGTGTCGTGTGCAATTTGAATAATGTATATTCCTTTGAATGTATATTCCTCCAGCGGCAATCCGGGTATTTGCAAATCCGTGTAAGTTAAACCTGCGTATGTTAAGGGCTGACTGTATTCAAATTATTCACTGTCTTGCAAGGATTCCAGTAATTCAAATTATATTTATCCTAACTTAAGTCTGACATTATATAAAATAAAAACTTAAAGCCTACTGGAAACCACCAAGCCCTTGCTGGGGGGGGGAGGGAGGGAGGGGTGACAGTGACATGTTTGACAGTTAGCGCCGAAGGTCTATTGAAGTATTTATTTGTTTATTTAGGTCCTTTAGATAGAGTTTTTGTTTTTTGCTTATAAAATTTCATAGAAGTGACCGGGGAGAATATAATTTACATTGCTGGAATTCTTATAAGATAGTGATTAATTTGAACGTAAACATGCCATAGTTTGCACTAGACTAAAATTTTAGTAATCATTTTGTACATTATTTTGATTACATGTACAGTACAGTTTTGTCCTTAGGACAGTGTGTGCACGTAAATGAGTTTCAATAAATGAATAAAGTTACATATATTGAGCCAAAAATAATAGTTGAAAAACTTTATGTAGACAGAGCTTGGATGGCTAAATTTTAGAATGACCAATAATTTTAATAAAAAAAATGCACAAATATTAAAGAGCAAAATTTTCTTGATATTTACTCCACCGGAAACGAATGTAAACATAGAACAGATTACTGAATTACTGAATTGGCAACTAGCCCATAAGCTGATACTCACAACAAAACGTGATGTTCATAAGGATTTCGTTAATCAAATTTTTGTTCGTTAACCGAATTGAAGATTCTTATGGAAGGTAATTCGTTAACCAAAATTTCGTTAACTGAGGGACCACTGTATTCCAGAAGTAAAATGAAAACCAAGGGTACTGTCAGCACTCTAAAGGACAAAACCAATGTGGCCCTCAAGGATGACAGACAGGGCCGGTGCAAGATGATTTGGCGCCCTAGGCAAGCCTTTAGATGTGCGCCCCCTTGAAAGTTTTGATAAGCTAATGTAGGTACAGTAACCCATAACAACATTGTTTTCATCTTGTGGCTTTATTACTTCACCCATGCAAATAACCAATTATTGTTATTACATTAAGTCAATAAATCCTTGACGTAAACTTCAGAGGTCAGGTAACCTTGCCTCATCCCGACAAAGACAGGGAAGGGGCGGCTCAGCCGCCCTGGCAGTAAGTGGCAGTAAGGGAGGGGAGGGGATGGTGGGGTTGGAAGAAGGGTTCCTCAGATGTCAGCCTTCAGGTCACTGCTCAACAGTTCTCCAGGCCGCCAAAGATAAGGACCCGGGTTAGTCCCTCCGGGGGGTTGACGAATAATATTAAAAAAGAAAACACAGTCGGCTACCGTCTACCTACCCTCGCCTCCCTCCGACCCCCCCCCCCCTTCTAACATCCTGCTCCGACCCTCCACGGCTCCACCACAGTGTCCACCACAGTTTTCCCTTCATTTTTAATTTTATCCAAGTTTGCCCTGAATTTGTGGCGCCCCCAGATGTTGGCGCCCTAGGCGATCGCCTAGTTCGCCTAGTGGGTAGCGCCGGCCCTAATGACAGACAAGCAGATGATACCTTAAATGAATACTTTATAGTAGTACAGTGATCCCTCGGTTAATGAGCGCCTCGGTTAACGAGATTTCGGTTAACGAGTTACCTTCCATATGATTCTTAACTTAGGTTAACGAGCAATCCCTCGATTGACGAATTTCTTACGAGCCGACCTCAACATGTTTTCGCTTGCACTTGGCGGTCAACCAGCTGTAGTATTAATCCGCCAATACAGTAATCGGTTCTAGGGCTTAAATTCCTTACTATTTTAGTAAATATCAAAAAGTTCATAGTATTCAATAATTTTAAAAGTTTAATATTAAATTTTTTAGTCATTTTAACAATTATTGAACATAATTGAAGGTAAAGTCACTAGTTTGTGGCGCGTCATCCAGCATTTTAACACACCAAACAAGTGTTAGTCTCTCTGTTTTCAGTGGAGGTAGCATCTTGCTTGAGACTCTCTTCAACTAAAAACTTTTTTTCTGTGTTTCCAAGCAAATTATTGGTCATTTTGAAATTTATTTTACATATTGACAATATATAGAGCAGTGTTATTTTAAAGAAAAAATTCTTTATTTACAGCTAGTTTAAACTTAAAAAATCACGTGTTGACATTGATTGAATCCAGCATGGGGCCTAAGAGATCAAGAAAAGCGATTTCAATGCAAACCAAGCAGGAAATTGTAAAAAACATGAAGAAGGCATTAGAACAAATGCGCTATGCAAAGAATATGGCATGTCGACATCAACTGTGTCGACAATTCTTGCACAGAAAGACAAATTTAAAGAAGTGAAAGTGAGAGACAAATCTACCAGTGTGTTTAAAAGTAGATCCCTAATTGCAGAAACTGAGAGGTTACTTCTCATCTGGATTAGGGAAAAACAGATGAAAGGTGATTCAGATTCTACTGAATTCATTTGTGAAAGAGCCAGGGAGATTTACGAACATTTAAAGACAGATCAACCTGGTTCTTCAGGCACAGAATTTGAAGATTTAAGAAAAGAAGTGACATTTTCAGTGTTGTTAGGCATGGTGAAGCTGCTAGTGCTGATAAGGAAGGGACAGCAAAGTTTTTAGTGGAATTTAAAGAACTGATGGATGAAGAAAATTATCTTCCACAGAAAGTGTTCAATGTGGACGAAACTGGGCTGTTCTGGAAAAAGATGCCCAAAAGAACATTCATCACCAGATATGAAGCCTCTTTACCTGGGCATAAACCCATGAAAGACCGTCTCACTCTATTGCTTGGTGCCAATGCTTCAGGGGATTTCCGACTGAAGCCTATGCTCGTCTACCACTCTGAAAACCCCAGGGTGTTCAAGCAACAGAAAGTGGTAAGAGCAAAGCTTGGAGTTTATTGGAAGTCCAACCGTAAGGCATGGGTGACAAGACAGCTCTTTAATGAATGGGCTGTTGAGGTGTTTTTCCCTTCTGTCAAGAGCTACTTAAACCACCAATAAACTCCCTTTAAAGGTTCTTCTCCTCATGGATAATGCTCCTGGTCATGACCCTGAACTTGCCAGAACTTTGGAGTATCAATTTGACTTTGTGAAAGTGTTGTTTTTGCCTCCCAACATTACATCAATCATACGTCCAATGGACCAGAATGTGATCAGCAACTTCAAGAAGTTGTACATGAAGAAAATGTTTAGGTGTCATCAGGCAACTTCCACTGATCCTGAACTAACACTGAAACAGTTCTGGAAGACACAATTCAACATCCCGGAGGCTGTAAAATTGATTGTGTCATCATGGCAAGAAGTCTCCACTAGATCCCTCAATTCTTCATGGAAAGCACCGTGGCCATCAGTAGTCCAGATTTTGAGGGATTTCAGGATGACACAGAGTTGGACCAGGAGATTGTGTCCATTGGTCAGTCATTGGGCCTTGAAGTGGAAGAGGATGATGTCGAAGAGCTTGTGATGTCTCATGAGGAGGAACTTATTCCTGATGATTTGAAGCAACTGGATGAGATGTTAGAGGCTGACAATGGTGAGGAGGAAATTGAAAGTGATGACCATATGTCAACTAAAGAGTTGAAAGATGTGATTTACTACTGGGAGAAGTTCAGGGAACTGGCTTCAAAGCACCCAGATGTGGAAAAAACTGAACTAACTTTGTGTCATGTTGAGGACTCAATGGTCTCCTTCTTAAAACATAAGTTAATGGTGAGGAGAAGAGATGCCCCACAGACCACAATTGACACTTTCTTCAGTAAAAGGCAGAGGGAACAAGATGCTATCCCTCAGCCTTCCACTTCAAGAAGGAGAGAGGATGTTCATGGTGGAGAATCTGTCAGTCCAGAGGTTCCTGACATTTTCATGGAAGGTGACTCACCTTCCAAGAAGCAGTAAAATGCTTCTCCTCCACCTCCACTTCCTTCTCTTCTCCCTTCTCCTCCTCCACCTCCCACTTCAAATTCACATCAGCATCATCATCCAGGAGCCTTCTACATACACATCTCAAAGTAAGTGTCAATTTCTAACATTTTTGTTGAATTTAGGCAATTTTCGGTGAGCTGGAACCAATTACCCAAAAACCCATTGAAACAATGGTTTCGGTTAACGAGATTTTCGGTTAACGAGCAACCTGCTGGAACGGATTGTGCTCGTTAACCGAGGGACCACTGTATTCACACAAAAGACAACAGATAACATGACAGTACCTAAGAGAATGTATACCTCAGGGGTGGAAAATGAACTAAGAAAGATAGCAAATATAAAAGAGGAAAGTAACCAGCTTGAAAGAATTTCAAAGCCCCTGGAGTGGAGGAAGCACAAACAATGGTGATAAATTAGGTGGCAAATGAGATTTGATCCCCACTAAGACTCTTATTCATGAAATCCTTGGATCAAGGTAAAGCACCGAGGGCAAGAAAAGTGCAGCAGAAAACTACAAGCCAATCAGCCTAACATCCCATATTTGCATACTCCTTGAGAAAATTCTGAGGGACGCCATCATCCAACACCTGACCGAGCGCAGTCTCATCAACTCATCACAATATGGTTTCATGGAAAGAAAATCCAGCTTGAAAACCTTGATCAAGATCCTTGAAATGGTAACAAACTATGTGGACCAAGGTTTAACAGGGGATGTGTGTTGTACATGGATTTGTCCAAGGCATTAGACAAAGTCCCACATACACAACTAGCCTCTAAGATCCAGGCATATGGCACCACAGACATGAATTTGAAAGAGATTAACAAGTGACTCGAAGACATCCAACAAAGAGTGGCAATAAATAGAGCAGGCGTACTGCATATTCTGAATGGAAAAAGGTTTGTGATCTACATAGATGAAACCATATCAAGCCACTAGTAAAATTTGCAGACAAAACGAAATTATTTGGGGAGGTAGTAAGTCAAGATGATGATGTAAGTTATGTAACAATGCAGAAAGACTGGTAAATCCTCTTTAACATTATGAAAGGCAAGACCCTACACATAGGATACAACAACTGTATTCTAACACTTTCCTGGATACTGTTGGTAAGATAAAAGATCTAGGCATTGTAATAGATCATTCATTAAAGGGGGCAGCAGTGAGAAAATCAAACCGAGATTTGGGAATTATAAAGTGTACATTCGAATACTGTACAGTGGTCCCTCGGTTAATGAGCACAATTCGCTCTAGAAGGTTGTTAGTTAACCGAAAAATTCGATAACCGAAACCATTGTTTCAATGGGTTTTTGGGTAATTGGTTCCAGCTCACCGAAAATTGCCTAAAGTCAACAAAAAAGGTAGTAAAGTACACTTACTTTGAGGTGTGTATGTAGAAGGCTCCTGGATGATGATGATGGGAATTAGAATGGGGGTGGAGAAGGGAGAAGAGAAGGCATTGGGGTGGAAGAGAAGTCACCCCATGGCGCCATTTCATCCATAAAATTTTAGTTCACTTGGTGTAATTCAAGATTATTTTCTTTAAATCAACACTGCACTGCATTATATATTGTCAATATGTAAAATAAATTTCAAAATCACCAATAATTTGACTGGAAATACAAAAAAAAGCGGTTATGTTGAAGAGAGTCTGAAGCAAGATGTTACCTCCACTGAAAAGACACAGAGACTGACACCTGTATGGTGTGTTGACAGGCTGTTTAGCGCGCTAAAAACTAGTTTCCCTGTACTTAAATTATAATTGTTAAAATGACTAAAAATTTCAATATAAGACTTTTAAAATTATTGAATAGTACAAACTTCTTGATATTTAATAAAATAGTAAGGAATTAAAGCCCTAGAACCGATTACTGTATTGGCGGACTAATATGACAGCTAGGGTGCAAGCGAAAACATGTTGAGGGGCGCTCATAAGGAATTCGTTAATCGAGGGAATGCTTGTTAACAGAAGTTAAGAATCTTATGGAAGGTAATTCGTTAACCGAAATTTTGTTTACCGAGGCGCTCGTTAACCGAGGGATCACTGTACAAAGATAGGAAAATGCTCTTTCAACTGTACAAGTCTCAAGTATGTTCCAGTCTGGATTACTGTGTACAAGCATGGAAATCCTACCTCGAGAAGGATCTAACATCCCTAGGAAATGTGCAACACAGAGCAAACAAGATAATTCCAAAACTATGTCATCTTGATTATCCAAGTAAACTGAGGGCCTTGGGACTAACAACCCTTCAGACAAGACACTATAGTTCAAATCTCATTGAATCTTTCAAAATCCTGATGGGATGGAAAACAAGAGTCCAACCCATTCTTTTTGTGATGTTACGTACCACCAACACGAGGGGACATAACTACAAGCTAGCCAAGCTATCATGCAGAACAAACATAAGGAAATACGTCACGCAGAGGCTGGTAGACCTATGGAACAGTCTACCAACCCAGGCTGTAGAATCATAAACAGAACTAGACTTCAAAATAGCACATAATAAAATTATAAAGAAAAATGGAGGGATAATACACAGGCCACTGGCCTCCTTCCCTTGACAAGGCCACCTCTAGTGGATGGCCATAAATAAATAAGGTAGGTAAATAACACCACTTATTTTCATCTTTACTTTAGTCCTCTGGTTGACTCTACCAAGCTCTTGTGTGATCACTTTCCTTCCTCACCCACTTTTCTTCCACCTCCCTAATAACACAATGTAATAAACATCCTTGCACCTTCCCAGTGAAATGTCTTCCTTGTAACTTTCAAAGAACTTCCTCAACTCATGTACTTCCTCCACATGTTTATTCTATACTATTTGTCTCACATACTATCTCAGGGTCTTCCATAAATATTCATGTGAAAGGTCCAAAGAAGATTTCATATGGCAGGGTACAAAGGGTTCATAACCCACATACCATAACTCAATGACAGGATAAACTACTGTACAGCTGCTCTGAATGATGACAAAGTGAATATTGAGTCATGATTAGCTAAGAACTATGTTAACAATATTTAATTAACAGATAAATGATGACAGCATTCCAAGGAAAATTATAACCAGACCAGATGTCAGCTGAATTGGTCACTTCATCCATCAGTCAATTTAAAATAAACCACCTGCACACAATCTACTGTATATTATGGTGGAAATAAATAAAATTAACATGTACAGTCTCGTTCAAGATTCTTCAAACTGTGCTGGAGACAGCTGGCAACTCAAGGCCATTTGTTTACTATAGTACGTAGTAAAAATTATGAATGAATGTAAAAGTTATCGGTGATTGGTTACTTAGTTCCCTGTTGCTTAATTAATGGTTGGGCTTTGTTGCTTTGTATTATACAGTTGGTCCTCATATTACGCGGTTAATGTAACCCGGAGGGTACCGCGGAAAGTGAGAAATGCGTAAAGTGAATAACATAACATATGGGATTAATTGAAATGGAGTCCGGGCCGATCCCCAAACTCCACTTTTTGACGACACACAACTATGTTGTAGTAAAAATATTATCTTAACTTTATGATGGCATGCACACACAATTAATAATTAAGAGAAATATCAATAATATTAGGTTTTTTCACACTTACATTAGTAGAAAAGGTGACTGGGCACACGGGGATGGGCGGTTGGTTCCGAGGCAGAGGGCAGATTATTGGCCCTCACCTGTATCACTTGTATCAATTGTATCACTATCCACCACAGAGGCTTGCAGGGCCTCTTTGTCAAACCCCCCAAAGTTCATATAAGTCCATATCCTCACTATAATTATCACTATCACTGACTTGGGCCGGCTGTAGTGGGTGGCGGGTGAAGAACTCGGTAATGTTTTGATGACTGGGCGACCTTGTGCGCACCATTTTCGCGCCTCTTACACAACATGGCGGATGGCGGGAGGTTTGGATCAAAAAATGGCGCGGCTTGCCAGCCGCTCTCCGCGTAATGGGGTTCACGACCGCGGAATGTGAAAATGTTAGGTTCTGGCAAGGCACCGCGTTAACGGTGAAACGCGGATTGTGGGACCGCGTAATAGGAGGACCAACTGTACTCTACTACGTACTATAGTAAACAAACAGCCTTGAGTTGCCAGCTGTCTCCAACAGTGTTCGAAGAATCTTGAACGAGACTGTACATCCACTGTTGTTTGTTCTTGTATATACTTTATGGCAAAATTTTTCTTCCTATATTCCTACATCAATGCATCATTCCCTCTTTTGCTCATTAACTTATCCCTCTTGTGTGAATTGCTACTAGGTTTCCCACTGCATCTCATTCTTCACCGTCACATTAAATTTTCACCGCATAATCCTTCCCTTCTCAATCCTTACAAAATACCCAAGAAGCCACCACATTCATTTCTAGTCTATTGTTCTTTATATATTTGTCAACTGATTACATATCAATTATTCAAATTTTTCATACAATGAGTGACGAGTCCAACATCTGTATTACAACCTGATACAATATCCCATCTGTCTCATTTATACACTAAGTAGATTTCTTTGCTGAATGCACTTACCTGCTAGGACAGCAGAGAGGACTGGCCACATATGAATTGGCCAAGGTAACCCCTTGTTTCCCAATGAGATTCTTCACATTGGTCATAGGCAACATGCCACGCAGGACTAGATCTTGATCATCCGTTAAAATGAAGACAAAATTTGGAGGTTGAACCTGTAGAGATAATACCTCATTATTCTAAGGTCAATAATATAAAATATCTAGCTGAGTTTTATACACAAATTACTTCTGTTAATCATAGACAACCTCTGCATACACAGCAGGGTGGCTCCTGAACCTGCATGACCATTTATATGATCTTCCTTCTTTCATGAACATAAGACAGAATGCTACAACCCTTTCAAAGAACCAGTATTCAGTTTACTTTTTTTTTTACACAAAGTAACAAGGGAGATGCCCCTAAGACCTTATCAGTGAACAAAAAGTTAAAGGTGATTGAAAAGCTAAAGAAAGGTGCTGCTCCCTCGCAAAAATGAGCTGAATATGGAATTTCAAAGCACTCATACTCAAGAGTGACTGCAAGCCTCTTGCAGTCAGAGGCATGTCCAACTAGATCTGCCTTCCATTTTGAGGGGTAAGTGTACAGTTCTTTGTGTATATTACTTTTTTTTAATAAAATTTTATTAAAAACATGTATTTCATTCAAAAAAATTGGATACATTGGTGTTGTACTCATTTTTTGTTTGAAATGGCGATCAATTTTTTTTTTAATTTGTTCTAAGGCAGACAATCTCTTATCCCGTACACCCCTTCCCCACAATTAGTCCACCTTAGCGAGGTTTTACTGTATAAAACAAGCCAAATCACAAGGAAATCCTTTTCCCTGACAACTCACCCCCTCCCTCAGTATAGGGGGGGGGGGGGTGAGGGGTGGGACTGGCTGTGCTGCATTTGCCAGTTTGTTGTTATTTATTCATTATTATATTTTCGTTTGATCAGACTCTTATAGTGTATGTCTCCTCATAAATAATTTAATATATTAAATAACAGAATAAAATACAACACATAATCTGTACTATGACTTCAAAATAAAAGGACAAGCTGTATCAGAAGGTAATCTCTTCCCTACCCGCAGATTGCAGTCAAGACGAGCTTTCAACCTGAATATTATTGGTTCATTATTATTACGTTCTACTATGATCAGCCTCTTATGACTTATAAATAATATAAAGTCTTCAATAACATAAAAATGTATACAATACTGCATACAGCTACTCCCCGACTTACGACTACCTGGACATATGACCGCCTCAGTCGTACCAAAATTTTGTCAAATTACGTATTTTCGAGTCCCGACGTTAGTGATTGCGCTGTGTACCGACAAAATTTTTGTTTCTAATTCACTTTAAAATGGCTGGCATGCTTAAAGGTGAGAGTTTTGTGGTGCTGAGAAGAAAAAGAGACACCCATTTTAGATTTTCAATGTATTATTTAAGCACTTTCGACTTACGAACGACCTGGATTTGGGTCCCTAACCCCGTCGTAAGTAGAGGAGCAGCTGTATGTAATTCGACTTGAGAATAAAAGGATACATTGTATCTATGGTGACATCTCACTTTCTTCTCTCCCTCCTCCCTCCCACAACATACAGTAAATTGCGGCGTATAGGTCAACATTTTAAGCTTGACAAAATCTCTCCAAAACCAGGGGTCGACTTATATGCCGAGTATAAAATGTGAAGCTGTACCACATAGTAGGAAGCAAGTGAAACAGCCTGCCTAACACTCACTGTGCATCACTTAGCATAACTCCCGTGGCCTGCAGCTAATATTTCCTACTGAAATTCATGTTTGATAAACTTATTTAATATAGAGATTATAATAAAATAGTAAATGACAGTATAATTAAATGACCACAACACCACACGCCATTTTCAACAGCTGATGGACAGTAAACAATCGATCAGAATGCCACTAAACCCAGGCGGCCAGCCAGACAACTACCTGGTACTACGGTATGGGTGCCATCTGCGCAATTTTATGATAGCACTATAGATTGTGAGTTCACATACACTACAGGGGTAATGAAAGTTTAATGATACATAATGGCAGTTTATTGAATATACACACAATGACACCGTAATTAAAACCTTAACTCTAAGATAAAAAGTTAAAACTTTAACTTCAAGATTAATTTCACTTCAAAGTTATATCTTATTGACAATAAGAGCATGTAAGAATACATTTTAAAATCCTTCAAAGTCTGCTGGCTGTTCAATGTCTAACATAAAGAGGTCTGCATATGGGTCCGAATCACTGGAGCTTCCGACTTCGTCTTCATTATTTTTGCTTTCATCCTCCTCCTCGTCACTGTCTCGCCACAACAAATCATCTTCTTCCCCATCCATTGCATTTGAAATCCCACATTTTTTTTACGATTTTACAACAGTTTCTACACGAACGGCTTCCCAAGATTTTATTACAAATTCGCACAACACATCCAGTGGTGGAGCACGCATATTACCCACCTTTGTGAATGACTTTTCTCCCTGGTATTACTGCAGTTACAATGTTGTTTTGTTGTAGATGCTTCTTGACCTTATCTGTTAAATGAGCTCTGAACATGTCCCAAACCAACAAGCTCCTTTCCTTGCGTAATCCACCAGGCCGCCTACTCCACATATAGTCAATCCATAAATGTACTCCAGCTTCATCCATCCACCTCTTCTCATGGACATGGACCGAAACACCTGTAGGGAACTTTATATTTGGCATTGTTTTTCTTTTAAATATAACCATTGGTTTTAATTTAGTTCCATCTGCAAGGCAGGTTAATACGACAGTGAACTTCATCTTTTCGTGACCTGCACTTTTTATCAAAACAGTTATTTTGCCTTTGGTGTCAACAATTTTATTGCTAAAGCATATAAAAAACCAAGGTGTTTCATCCATATTACCAATCTGACACTGTGGGTAGTTGTGTTCCTTCCTCAGTCCAATGACACATCTATGGAAATTTATAATTTTGTCTTCGAGGTCAGCTGGGAGTTTCTGTGCAATTTTAGTTTTCTGCCGCAAAACAAAATTTTTCCTCCTCATGAAGCGACTACACCAGTTTGCAGCTACTTTAAAATTTTTGCTTTCATCTGGGTGTGTTTTGGCCCACTTACGGTAAGTGCATGGGTGCGATATGTCAGTTGGGGTTACTGTATAGCCATCTTGACGGTTTTCGTTGACCAAACCTTCTAAATAATTTTCCAGTTCATGCCAGTGACAGATGCCGGTCCTTACAGCACAATTTTTCTTAGGTATCTTCTTCAGGGAGGCTTCACTTTTCTTCCAATCACACACCATCTTTTCATTTACTCCATAATTCCTCTCTGCAACACTGTTGTTTGAAGAGTTTGCAAACTCAACAACTTTCAGCTGAAACTTGTGTCATATTTCATCCTTTTTGCTGGGGGAGCCGTGGGGATAAGATATTTTCAACTGTTGTCAGGTTGGTGTGTGGGTAATGAGTGGATGCCAGCAAGAGCACAAAGCCACAATGGTTTAGTAAATTGCCATGTAGGGTTGGTCAGTGTATGATGATGCAATCTCTCAAAAATTGGTTTTAATGCCTGAAAAGGAGAGATTTTCCCTTGAATTTCTCAGAATGAAAAAAAAAATCCTAGTACAGTGGTCCCTCGGTTAACGAACACAATTCGTTCCAGAAGGTTGTTCGTTAACCGAAAATTTTGTTAACCGAAACCATTGTTTCAATGGGATTTTGGGTAAATGGTTCCAGCTCACCGAAAATTACATACAAAGTAAAAAAAAAAAAAATGCAGTAAAGAACACTTACTTTGAGGTGTGTATATAGAAGGCTCCTGGTTGATGATGATGATGATGGGAATTAGAAGTGGAGGTGGAGGAGAAGGGAGAAGAGAAGGAAGTGTGGGTGGAAGAGAAATCACCCCGTGCTTGATGCCGTCATTTCACCCATAAAATTTTAAGTTCACTTGGTATAATTCAAGGTTATTTTCTTTAAATAAACACTGCACTGCACTATATATTGTCAATATGTTAAATAAATTTCAGAATGACCAATAATTGTACTGTAAAAACGTAAAAAATGTTCAAGAGAGCCACAAGCAAGATGTTACCTCCACTGACCAGAGATACAAACTGACGCCTTGGTGGGCGAGTCAAGTGGCTGATTGGCGCACCAAAAACTAGTTTCCTGTACTCCAATTATGTTCAGTAAGTGTCAAAATCACAAAAAAATTTAATATAAAACTTGGAAAATTATTGAATAGTAAAACCTTGCTATTTACTCAATGGGAACGAATTTAAGCCCTAAAACCGATTACTGCATTGGCGGACTAATTTTCCAGCTGGTGAGCAAGCGAAAACATGTCGACATGATTTCGTAAGAATTTCGTTAACCAAATTTTTTTTCGGTAACCGAATTGAAGATTCTTGTGGAAGGTAATTCGTTAACTGAAATTTCGTTAACCGAGGCATTCGTCAACCGAGGGATCACTATAATGGAGAGTTCTGGGAAGTGAATACAGTGAACCCTCGGAGATCCAGACTAAATGGGAGGACCACCTGTCCAAAAAGCCGATTGTCCGAATCTTCCAACGAATGTACAAAATGTATAAAATTGATAAATAATTATATAAAAAAACACCAAAAATACAGTACATATTATCCTGACTACTGGGGTTAGTTATACAGACTTTTTCCTGAGAAAAAGTCATAATTTTGAGCAACATTACTGTACTTATTTGTACTCAATGTACAACATTAAAGATTTTAAAAATTTATCTTTTTTGCAAAATATGTAATGTCTATACTCAAATTATTTGCTACCTTGCAAGGATTACATCAATGCAAATTATATTCTTCTAATTTTAATCTGTGCCATTTTATTAGATAAAAACTTTAAGCCTAAAACTACCTTCACCCTGTTTTGGGAATGCTTCGAATTTAGCGGGTCCGGATCTTGAAGGGCCGACTGTACTGTATTCTGATTAATGGGGAGGTTACCTATAGGCTCATTACCGATAAGTCAGTAAATTTGATTACTTAGCAAGGTTTCAGCCCCATATGTGCAGAGTTATTGGGGTTTTACTGCACAGTAATTGAATGGCATGAAATCTACAACCAAGGTCACATACATCCATCCATCAACGTTTTATTTTGTGAAGGCATCATAAGCACACTGGATGCCAGCCAATCCACATTTCTTAAAAGCAGAATTAAATCTTTTAGGGAAAGTGACCATCCTATGCCTATAAGAAATTTTCATAGACTGGTTAAGTCTAAAACTACCAATCTCAAGAACAGATGCCCGATTCCACAACAAGAAATCAACTTGTTTACTAGCCTTTCACACTGCCTACATAAAAGATCCTGTGCAAAAGGATAGAAATAAGTTTGCCTTACATGGCATTAACTTCCTCATACAAGAGGCATGCCAACCTTTCCTTTGTTCTCCATTGGAAACCTAACCACTTAAAATTCTGAATAATAGAAAGTCTAACCTTTTCCCTATCACCAAGAAATTTGAGTATCAGCACCTCACTTCACCATCCAATGACCTAAGAATCATTTAGTTGTCTAGAAAGACAAAGCAAAAAACACCTCTCCTTGAATCATATCCAATATTACCCCTGATATTTTTGTGAAGATCCTCTGAAGTATCTTCAACCCCCCAAAAAAACAATCTAGTATACATCCAGTCTGTAGATGTCTGCTCTCACTGGCATATGGCAAGGAAATGAATCAAAGATGGTAAACAAACAAGATGGTGAACCTGTAACCTTTGGTGTGTAGTGAGCTGACTGGTTAAACATGACCCTATAAAACCTCCTGTCTCTACAGAACAACCGTTTCACCCGATCTCCCAATTTTGGACCAATAATTAGTGTCGAGACAAAGTATCACTTTGGGTTGTATAAAAGAGGATTGTCTATGGGCATAGAACGGCCCAACCGTTGAGAAATGCCTCCTCATGGTTCCTCACTACTATTATTGTATTGTACAATAATCCCGTGTTTTTCTCGGGAATTACGTTACTGAAACCCCCGCGAAAAGCCAAAACCGCCAATACTCTTTTAGGAATCACTGTATCTGACCACCAAACAGCTCAGGTAGGTCATGCACTTAACCACGCCATGCTCTCCACTCACGGCCCAGTGGTCACACTGATCACTGATGCACTGTACCGGCATTTACTAACATCATTATTTGAAACTAATCATATTGTAGTATAATAATGGAAAAATGTAAACACAGTTGCAGTATATACAAAAAATGTTTATTTACAAGCATAAAATTTTTTTTATTTCGCTGAGGTCGGCAACACCTGCATTGCCGACCTCTCCCTGCTGTCCCGGCGTCTGCCCACCCTCATGCAGTCACAGTAGCGTTCACAGTACGGTAGGCACGTGTGGACTGAGGCTTCTCGGAGCAGCGGGTGTCTGAAGCGGGAAAGGGTGGCGTCTCTTTGCCGCACCGCACAGGGGAATATCGAAAATGGCACAAAATTTTTAGTTTTGTTTTTAAAGGATATTTTATACAGTACATGTATATACAGTATAATCTGGGTTTAAGAGGATATTTTTTACGCGGACGGCCATTTACGCGGCACCTGTCTATAAGCGATAATTATTATTTAAGCGGTAAATGCCATCATATACGCGGCAAGCGGTGGGGCAAGGTGCTGACGTCAGACTCGCGCAGGTGACGTCGCGGACTGTGATTGAGCCACCTATCCTTACCACCCACGCACCCCCTCCGCCACGCGCTGTGATTGGTCTAGTAATCCTTGCGACCCCGACCACCCACGACCTCCACCACCGCCGCGCCAGTCTCACTGTCCCCGCGTATATTCACTCGTGCCCAGAAACCGGTTTTGTTTTTTCTTTCAACACAATGGCTTCCGCTGGACCCACACCACCCCCGAGAAGCCCTGAACTACCTGGCCCAAGCCGCCCCAAGCCCAAGAAAGTGCGACGCGCCTTAAGCTATGAGGTAAAGTACAAGATTGTCCAGGAGTTAGAAAAAGGCACGAGACAGGTGGATCTGGCCAGACAATATGGAGTGAATGAATCGACGATCCGCACTATCAAGAAGGATGCCGGCAAAATCAATGAACACATGAACATTACCAAGTCTGTACGTGCCTCGCTGGTGAAATATTACCGCAATAAGGTGCTGCTGAAGAGCGATAGTTTGTTGGTAAGCTAAATTATTCATCAGTCAAGAAGGAACATGGCGGCCGACACTTGGGCACTGCAGGACTACGCCCGGGAACTCTATGCAGCAGTAGCAAGAAAAATGGGGGTTGCAGAGCCCAAGCCCTTCAGTGCTTCCGCTGGGTGGCTGCAAGGTTTTAAACGATGCAACAAGATCACGAATATTGAGATAGTTGGAGAAGGAGCAAGTACCGCCGGGCTGCCGCCATGAATTTTCCCCCATTTTTACGGGAAATTATGGAGGAAGGCCAGTACACCGACGACCAAGTGTTCAATATGGATAAATCAGGGTTGTACTGGAAGAAATTGCCATCCAAGACCTTCGTAGTCAAGTCTACTAACAAGTGTTGGGGATGCAAAATGCAAGAGTGCATCACCGTACTGTTCACCACCAATGCCTCTGGCACTGCGAAGCTGAAGTTGTCTATGATCCACAAAGCCCGCAAGCTGCATGCCTATAAGAATATGGACATGAGCAAGTTAAATGTCCACTGGCTAACCTCAAGGAAGGCATGGATGTTCTCTGGTCTGTCCCTCTCCTGGTTTGACAACTATCTCGTTCCTGATATCAAGAAATTCTGCGAGGAAAATAATGTGCCACTCAACATTTTGTTGCTCCTCGACAACGCACCAGGACACTCACCCCTTTTGCTGGATCATCACCACAACATAAGAGTGGTCTTCCTTCCCGCCAACACTACATCGATAATCCAGCCCATGGATCATGTGTTGATTTGCAACGTGAAGGCTGCTTTCTCTGCCAAGAAGTTTTGGCTCCTGAACGACTTTACCAACACCAAGGATGAACTGCAGAACCTAGAGAGTGGCACCGATAGCGAGAGCGAGGACGAGGAACACGAACAAGATTTGGCGGACCATGAAGTGCGAGTCAAGCAGTTCTGAAGGCTATTTAACGTGAAGAAGGCTGTTGATTTCTTGGTGGAGGCTTGGGGGCAGTTATCTGTGGCAACGATTCGGCACGCGTGGCGTCATGTGTTGGAGGGTATCCCAGGTGGGAGGCAGAGGCAAGCGGTGGCTGGCGAGGCTCAGTCTGTTGCTGTGGCATTAGAGAATGCAAGAGAGGCTGCACAAGGTGTTAGAGCTGCAGGCTTCTCCGAGACCACCAACGACGACATCCTGGAGGTAATCAGGCAACCTGAGATGACTGCAGACGAGATGTTTTTAGATGATGACGTCAGTGAGCAGAGAGGTGTTACAGAACAACAAGAGCAGAAACGAACACATGCTGATGTGAAGAAAGTCATCGAGTTAGCCGAGAGAATGAAGCTCATTCTTGCCAAAGACCCAGTGAATCATCGCTACGAAGTGTCTAATAACCATCTGTTGAAATGCCAGGAGCCCTATGTTCAGCTGTATCATGACCACATCAATGCTAGCCGTCAACAAAACATCACCGAGTTCTTCACCAACCAAACACTATAGCCAGCCAAAGTCAGTGATAGTGAGGATGTGGACTTCGAGGGAGTTTGACGAGGAGGCCCTGCAAGCCCCTGTGGTGGATAGGTTGACAGGTGAGGGCCAATAATCTGCCCCTCTGCCTCGGAACCAACCCCCCATCCCCATGTGCCCAGATGTCTCTTCTACTAACGTAAGTGTTAAAAAACCTAATATTATTGATATTTCTCTTATACAGTATAGTTTCGATTTACGAGGACTTCATTTACGCGGCATCTTGCCAGACCGACCATTTTTATTTACGTGGTATTTTCCATCATTTACGCAGGACGCGGTGCGGGCAGGGTGCGCACAAGGTCACCCAGTCAACAAAACATTACCGAGTTCTTCACCCACCACCCACTACAGCCAGTCCAAGTCAGTGATAGTGATAGGGAGGATATGGACTTTGAGGGGTTTGACAAAGAGGCCCTGCAAGCCTCTGTGGTGGATAGTGATACAGGTGCTACAAGTGATACAGGTGAAGGCCAATAATTTGCCCTCTGCCTCAGAACCAACCCCCCATCCCTGTGTACCCAGCCATCTCTTCTACTAACGTAAGTGTTAAAAAACCTAATATTATTGATATTTCTCTTAAATATTAATTGTGTGTGCATACCATCATAAAATTAAGATGTTATTTTTACTACAATGTACGTATTGTGTCTGGTGAAGTATAATTTGTTTATTTGATTGAGATTTTTGTTTTTAGCTCATAAAATTCATAGAAATTACCCGGCCAGAATATAATTTACATTGCTGGAATTCTTATAAGATATAGTGATTAATTTGAATATAAATAAGCTAAAATTTGCATTAGACATACAAATTTTAGATCTAATTTAAGAATTTTTTGGAGAGCAAAAATTTTACCTTTTGTGCAAAATAGATGACGTTTATATTCAAATTATTCGCTGTCTTGCAAGGAACCTAGCAATGTAAATTATATTCTCCTAACTTTAGTTTGAGGTATTATTTATTACTAAACCTGTAAGCCTAGTCCTTTTCCCCAAACATTTCTCAGGAAGGTGGGGGGTAGGGAGGAAGGGAGGTAGGGAGGGAGGGAGGGAGGGAGGGAGGGAGGGAGCCAGCAGCGTGGGAAGGGGGGGGGGGGGGGGGGGAGTTGAGTCCATTATTTGAACGGACATTAACCGGCGACTGTATTTCTCTTAAATATTAATTGTGTGTGCATACCATCATAAAATTAAGATGTTATTTTTACTACAACATACATATTGTCAGAAAAAGTGTAGTTTGGGGGTCGGCCCAGTCTCTATTTCAATTAATCCCATATGCTCTGTTATTTCGTTTACGCGTTTCTTGGTTTACGCGGACCTCCACGGGTTCAATTGACCGCGTAAATCGAGACTATACTGTATTTTAATTGTGTGTGCATACCATCATAAAATTAAGATGTTACTTTTACTACAATGTACGTATTGTGTCTGCGATAGCCAAAAAAGGGTAGTCTGGCGGTCGGTCCAGTCTCTATTTCAATTAATCCCATAGGTTCTGTTATTTTATTTATGCGTTTCGTTTTATACACGGACCTCCATGGGTTTAATTAACCGCGTAAAGCCAGACTGTACTGTATATAATTTTTTTGTAAAAAACCGTGAATGGTCAAAACCGCGATAAAAAAAAAACCCGCGAAAAACACGGGATTACTATACATTACTACAAACACTTCTCTTGGGACTCCATCTTTAACAACCAAAACTTAAGAAATTACAGTAAAGTACAGTGATCCCTCGGTTAACGAACGCCTCGGTTAACAAAATTTCGGTTAACGAATTACCTTCCATAAGAATCTCCAATTCGGTTAACAAAATAAATTCGGTTAACGAATTCCTTACAAATTCTTAATATGTTTTCGCTTGCTCACCAGCTGGAATTTTAGTCCGCCAATACAGTAATCGGTTCTAGGGCATAAATTCGTTCCCATTTCAGTAAATATCAAGAAGGTTGTACTATTCAAAAATTTTAATAGTTTTATATTAAAATATTTAGTCATTTTAACAATTACTGAATATAATTGAAGTACAGGAAACTAGTTTTTAGTGCGCCAAACAGCCACTTGACTCACCCAGAATGGAGTCAGTTTGTGTCTCTGCTCAGTGGAGGTAACATCTTGCTTGAGACTCGCTTGAACATAAACTATTTTTACAATTTTACAGTACAATTATTGGTCAGTCTGAAATTTATTTTACATATTGACAATATATAGAGCAGTGCAGTGATGATTTAAAGAAAATAATCTTGAATTACACCTAGTGAACTTAAAATTTTATGGGTGAAATGGCAGCATGAAGCATGGGATAATTTCTCTTCCACCCCCACTTCCTTCTCTTCTCCCTTCTCCTCCACCCCCCACTTCTAATTCCCATCATCATCATCATCAACCAGGAGCCTTCTACATGCACACCTCAAAGTAAGTGTACTTTACTGCATTTATTTTTAGTTTGTATGTAATTTTCGGTGAGCTGGAACCAATTACCTAAAATCCCACTGAAACAATGGCTTCATTTTACAAAATTTTCGGTTAACGAACGACCTTCTGGAATGAATTGTGTTCGTTAACCGAGGGACCACTGTACCCAGTAATTGAGCAATGAAACTTACCAGCTTAGTTGGTACAAGACCATCATGTGTGTGGTATGGGGAAGACCAATAAATCACAGACACAAACAGAGCAAATCCCAGGAACAAGTATAACTTCTGTTGGCCCTCCATGTCCCTCAGATAGTGAGGTGTTGAACACATCTAATCAGGTCACGTTCTTTCCTGGAATTTGTAAAAGATGTTGTATGACTCTCAAAATATTACGATGTACATGTTAAATAAATAAAGACACTCATACACAGTACAGCTATTCTTCTATTTCCTAAATCTCGTTATTCAATATTTCATGTTAACAAAATACACAAATTAAGGACTTTTTTCCTGTACAGTATATGCAAACAATTTTCATATCATTACAAATTCTTATGCACATACCCAGTGTACAGCTGCACTGATGACTATTTAGTGTACACACAGTAATATTTTACCCTCCAGCATATATAATTAAAAACAATTAACATGTTACTGTACAAGTTACTGTACATAAATTACAATTTTGATACAAACCCACCAGACATTAAATTATTCAAATATGTATCCTGTATCTACACTTTACTGGTAACACAAATGTTTTTTTTGTCTTGGACACGTAGCATATGCAGCTCCGCCCCGACTTACGACGGGGCTAGGGACCCAAATCCAGGTCATAGGTCGAAATGGTAGTAAGTCGAAAATGCTTAAATAATACATAGAAAATCTAAAATGGGTGTCTCTTTTTCTTCTCAGCACCACAAAACTCTCACTTTTAAGCTTGCCAGCCATTTTAAAGTGAATCACAAACAAAAAATTTATCTGTGTACCGACGTTAGGACTCGAAAATAAGTAATTTGAAAAATTTTTGGTACGACTGAGGCAGGTCGTAAGTGCGAGTGGTCGTAAGTCGAGTAGGTTGTAAATCAGGAGGAGCTGTACATCTACAGTACCAGAAATTCTGTAAAGTACTGTCAGAAGCGTGGACAATTTCAGCAGACACCAGAAATGGAGGTCTTTGAAATGTGATGTTATAAGCAAATACAAAGAATAAGCTACACTGACAGGGAAACAAATGAAGAAGTACTGTACTAAGATTAGCAAAATCTTCAAGAGAAATGTTCGAGATGCTTAGAGATGAGGAGATAATACAGAAATATTATTAGGCAAAGTTGAGTGTAGGAGGGTTACGGGAAGATAGAGACTAGAATGGATGAATGAAATTAAAAACTGGTCCCCAGAGATGCAAAACCTTGGAGGATTGGTAAAAACAGCCCAAGAATGTTTAAAGGGGAGGAGGACTGTGGTTGCCAACCCTCATATATGAGGACAGCAATCTGAGTGATTGCTTGATGGTACACACATTAATATTTTACCCTCCAGCTCATTATTTTTTTATTTAAACTTAAGTACTGTTTTATCATTTTATTATTTGTGTACAATGCTGTACTCCACCCTGTAAATCATTACAGTACAGTAATCTTTATTACTACTATATTTTCTAAATGGAATTTACATGTTTTTTAAGTTAAGAAAAAGAGTTGGGAAGACCTATTTTAACTCTGGTTTCCCGTAGTCAACAGAGGTGGGAGGACAATTATTATGTTTAAATAAAATACATTAAATTTAATCTACAGTCAATCCTCGCTTTACGAGGTCCCACTTTACACGTTTCCACGTTTACGCGGGTACCCTGCCGAACACGAAATGCTCACTTTCCGCGGTGCGTGTACCCCTTTACGCAGAGAGCAGCTGGCGGTCCTCTCGCGCCGCGCCATTTTTGGACCCAAACCTCCCGCCATGTTGTGTAAGCGGCGTGAGTAGGTTGATCAGTGTATGTCTTTGTTGCGTTATCAGTGACGTCATATGATGTAGCGGACTGTGATTGGGCAAAGCATCCTTACCTCCCTCCCTGCTAGCTATGATTGGTTTAATGTACTATGACGTGCCCCGCCGCAGGAGCGTTCAAGCTCCTTGACCTACCGCATCAGTTACACCCCTCCCGGCTACACCGTGTATATCGGCATCCATTGTTCCATAAGAATGGCTTCCACCGGACCACCACCACCACCACAAAGAAACCTTGCATTACCTGGACCCAGCCGCCTTAAGCCAAAGAAGACACGACGTTCCTTAAGCTACGAAATCAAATATAAGATCATACAAGAGTTGGAGAAAGGAACAAGACAGGTTGATCTCGCGCGCCAGCATGGTGTTAACGAATCAACTATCAGGACAATTATAAAGGATGCAGCCATGACAAAGGAGCACATGAACATCACAAAGTCTACAGGTGCTTCTATGATCAAGTATTTCCACAACCAGGTGCTTCTCAAGACGGAAAAATTACTTGTGAGCTACTTGGTGCGTCAGGTGCAACGGAACATGGCGGTCGACACGCACTCTGTTAAGGAGTACGCACGTGAACTGTATGCTGCAGTGTCACGAAAGATGAGAATTACAGAGCCCAAACCCTTTAATGCTTCCACTGGGTGGTTACAGAGGTTTAAGAAGAGGAACAAGATCACCAATATCAACATTGGTGGTGAAGAAGCTAGTGCTGACCGTGTTGCAGCTAGGGAATTTCCTCTGTTTTTATGTGAGATTATGGAGGAAGGACAGTACACCGACGACCAGGTGTTTAACATGGACGAATCTGGTCTTTTTTGGAAAAAGCTACCTTCCAAGACCTACTGTTAGATCGTCACCCCAATGTAAAAGTGGTCTTCCTTCCTCCCAACACTACGTCTATAATACAGTCCATGGACCAAGAATTGATCTGTTATGTAAAAGCTGCATTCTCTGCTAAAAAATTCAAGCTCCTGAACGACTACACCAAAACCAAGGAAGAGTTGCGTAACCTGAGTGACACCAACACCGATAGCAAGAGCGAAGACGACGAGGATCAACAGTTGGCAGAGCAAGAAGTACTTTTGAAACAATTCTGGAGAACATTCAACGTCAAGAAAGCTGTGGACTTCTTGGTGGAGGCATGGGATCAGCTGTCTGTAGCAACTGTTCGTCACGCATGGAGACATGTGTTGCAAAGTATTCCGGGTGTTAGGCAGAGTAAATTTGTGACTGGTGAGGTTCAGACTGTTGCAGTAGCAGTGGACCTTGCCAGAGAAGCTGCGCAGAGTGTTACAGCTGCAGGCTTCTCCGAGACCACCAACGACGACATCCTGGAGGTGATATGGGATCCTGATGTGAATACCGGTGAGATGGTAGATGATGATGACGACGTCAGTGAAGAGGCAGGTGGTGTATCATCCCAAGAAGAATGCCGCTCATCCCATAGTAATGTAAGGGGTGCCATCGATGTATTGAGAAAGTCAAGCTCCTCCTTTCTGACGACCCTGACGCTAACAGGTATGAAATCTTCACTACCCAGCTGTTGCAGACTATGGAGCCCTACATCAAGGTTCATCACGACAACATAAACACCAGCCGTCAGCAAAGCATAACAGAGTTCTTCGCCCGCAACCCACCACAGCCAGCCCAAGCCAGTGATAGTGACAGAGGCAGAGACAGTGATGATGACTTTGAGGGATTTGTCAGGGAGGCTCTAGTAAGTGTGGATGACACCAATGAAGACTCACCTGAGGGCCAGTAGCCCGCCCTCTGCTTCGGAACCAGCCTCCATTCCCCTACGCTGACCCATCTCTTCTACTAACGTAAGTGTTAACCCCAACCTTGTTTTTTTCTAACCTAACCTTCAGTTTATTATTCTCTTATTGATTGTTCCCTTCTATATTATGTGTGGGTGAATACCATCATAAAGTTAAGATGTTATTTTTAGTAAAACGTAGGTATTGTGTCGGGAAAAAGTGGAGTTTGGGGATTGGCCCGGTCTCTATTTTAATTAATCCCATATGTTATGTTGTTCACTTTACGCGTTTCTCACTTTAAGCGGGCCGCCGTGGGTTCAATTAACCGCGTAAAGTGGGGGTTCACTGTATTTTGTATTTCTTATGATTACTTTCACCCATGGCCCATCAAAAGGCCAAAACATCCTGGGATCGTGGCCCATTGCCTAATCGTCCATCCACCATTCAAGACAGACAACTTTCCCTGATTCAACTCCTATTGTATAATGGCTAAGATATTCTTTCAGGACTTGCTCTCACAATTCCTAGCCTAACCTAACATTCACTTTTGATTATTTTACTCAATAAATAACTGAGGCAAATTCAAATAGGACCTAAAAAACTACTGGGTGAAAATTATTATAAAAACATTAAAATTATATCAGTTACATTTAGAATTAGTCGACAATATTAACTGTGTGTATTACCTGTTTACAATTAGCCAGAGTAGCAGTACCCGGCTGTCATGGGTTGCGTTAGGCTTACCCACACAACCAACTCCAAAGTTTGTTTTACTAGAGATAAGACACCCGGCGAGACATAACTGGGACATGTATTTCACATTAGTTTATGTTAGCCAGCCTTTAGGGGGGGGGGTGGGTAGTGAAACAGTGTTGTACTGTTCATCGCTTCACACCCAAAAAAACCTCATTTTAAGTAGTATCCCCTGGACCATGGCATAGTTAAGACGTCGTCTCCATCCTCTCCCTCCTGAAAGGGGGCAGGACACCATACCACACAGAGTCCTCCACCGCCACTTCATCCTGTGAACCGTAGTCGACACGAGACTAAGCGTGTTAACCTAGGTTGTTATCCCCGTGGAAATATCACGTGTGGATGCCTGGTTGCAACAAGAGCAATCCAGGCTGGCCTATCAAACCTACAGTAAATGGTTAATCAATTCACGCTTAGAGTTCTCCTGCACGACAACCGTCACCAGTGACCGTGATCGACACGAGACTAAGTGCGTTAACCTAGGTTTGTTATCCCCGTGGAAATATCACGTGTGGAAGCCTGGTTGCGACAAAAGCAATCCAGGCTGGTCTATTGCACCTAAATGGTTAATTCAAGTAACGCTTACCAGTTCTCCTTGCCGCGAAACCGTCTACAGTGACGCGAGACTATGTGTGGTAACCCAAGAGTACTTTTTGTTGTTATGGCTGTGGAAATAAGTCTTGTGTGGAAGCCTGGTTGTAACAAAAGCAATCCAGGCTGGCAGTAAATGTATCACTTGAAGAATTAAGGCTCTGTTAAATCATACCCACAGTAGAGTAACCATATGTGTCCCCAAGTTGAAAATTCCCTCTTTTAGAAGATTAATTTTATTACAGCGTGAACGTGAGTGAATCATATGTCCATTGTCCATGCAAATTGTAAATCATCGTATGGAAGCTTGACAAATAAATTTAAGTGCAATTATCTGCCCGTATCTGTGATCCTATCTTATTATTACTAAAGGTAATAACTGATTGGTTATGACAAAGTATAACCAATAACTTAGATGGATGTTGGAAATTAATGCAATTCATTAAATCATCATTTATCAAGTATATATCATGGAACGTCGAGTGGTGGAGTGAACGTCTACATAGATACGCCATAATCTCCTGTAAGTAACCAGTGTGAAGGTATCGAAGTCTACAGTAAGAAATAAGAAATACAGGTGCGACATATTATTATCTTTATATAATATAATCAACTCATATACCACACCGATAATACCCAAAACCATGACACCAGCTAATAAAGCCATTACATTAAGTTACTGGGGTACCCAGCTACAGAAATATTAAAAAAAAATATGCAGTGTTGGTCTAATCTAAGCACAATTAACCAAAGGTAACCTAACCTAACTTAACCAAGGTTACTATTTGCAAACTGTTCAGAACCACTTCCTCTTGTTTGGGTGCTTTGATCAAACCACAACACATATAAGACAATAACACTCAAGATGGAAAGCACATATCACAATCAGACAATCTAAAAATGCTATACACACCCAACATGATAATTAACACCAGAGTATCTGTCTGAGAGAGCAGAGTGAATATCACCTGAGAGTTATTGGCCCAAGTGTCACACAAATATCCTCTACAGTAACATAATAGTGTACAAAGTACTATACAGTACACTGTACCTGAAGTTTAGGAGGTACAGTCAGCCAAAGATGCACCGACCCCACCCTGGGTCTCGTGCTCACAATTTTACCTGGCAATACTTGGTAAAGGAAGGCTGTATGTAAAGGTGATTGTGATTGGTGGATCTGTTTTTGGCTGTATCACTGTCAGGATAAATATTAAACAAACCAAAGGTAGAATTTTTATAATAATAAACGATTCATTGTTATTTAAGGTCATGAGAGATTTCCAAATGTTTGTATATTTGCTTAAATAATGAATAAAATTATATTAATGACTTGGCAACTCAACTACAACCACAGCTGCCACAAGAGTCTCGCATCAAATTTTCGTAATTTTTTAAACAAATATACGAACATTTGGAAACTTCTATAACAAGGTAAAACTCGTATAAAAGATATACATATAGGTAGAATATTTAGTTGTAGGAATGTAAAGTGAGGAGGTTTGGTAGCGTGGCCGGTTAGTTATTTAACTGTATACAGTGGTCCCTCGGTTAACGAACACAATTCGTTCCAGAGAGTCGTTCATTAACCAAAAATTTCGTGAACTGAATCTTTATTTCAATGGGATATTGGGTAATTGGTTCCAACTCACAGAAAAAGAATACATACAAAGTACTGTATACTGGTAATATAATTAACAAAACATTAAATATAAACGAAATGCAGAACTGTACTGTACAGTATACTGTACAATAATAAATAAAAAAACAATAAAATACTGTACTGCATTTTAACTTACTTTGAAGTGTGTATGTCATATTCCCGGCAGCTTTGCTTACCTATCAAACACCTGATTGTAGAGGCAGTCGATGATGGCCTGCCATATTCTTTACAGAGTGCGTTGGTTCTATTGCCTTCTTCGTGTTTCATAATAATTTCTGTACTGTATATTATCAATATGTTAACTAAATTTCAGAATGACCAATAATTTTAATGTAAAAATGCAAAAATATTCAAGAGACCAACAAACTGGATGTTCACTCCACTGTAAACAAAGTTAAACTGAGAAGCGTTGTTGGGTGATTCAGTCAGCTGATGAGCGCACAAAAACTGTTCCCTGTACTGTCTATATTATCAATATGTAAACTAAATTTCAGAATGACCAATAATTTTAATAAAAAAAATGCAGAAATATTCAAGAGACCAACTTTCTTGATATTTACCCCACTGGAAACGAATGTAAACATAGAACTGATTATTGTATTGGCGGATGAGCCAATCAGCTGATGCGCACAACAAAACGTGTTTGTAGTAAGGATTTTGTTAATCGAAGTTTTGTTCGTCAATCGAACTGAAAATCCTTATGGGAGCTAATTTGATAACCGAAATTTAATTAATCGAACCGTTCGTTAACCGAGGAACCACTGTATTATATTCGTAGGGGGAATTTTCTTAACCAATTCTAAGTACCTACAGCTATTTATTATTCACTCAATGACACAGACATATTAATAGAACATTATATTTACGTTACTAGACACTGACTCTCTGACACAAACATGAAATGGATATACTTCCCACCGTAAGTAACTCACCCCATGGATAGCTCTGACAATGACTCTCGTGTGACCTGAGGGAGGCCAGCAGGTGCTGTTGAAGGGAGTGCTGGACTATGTCTCCTGTGGGAGACTCTGCTAGCTGGAGACGCGGTGCTGGGGAGGGAAGTCTCCCTCTGGGAAGGAACTGTTGACTCCCTCCCTGTTACAATGATGCTCCGAATGCTAAAAGACCCTCGAGGAGGGAGCTGCAGGGCCTATATATTGGCGGTCACCAGCCGGCAGATGATCTCTCCCAATTAACACTAGACTGGGTGTGTCTAGACCGGTGCACTAGCTGGAGGGGCTGCTTCTTGAGTCACACGGCCATGTCGCAGGATTAACTCAAGTACTTTGTGGCTGTCAGCTCTCCTGGGACAGGTCTTAATTTCACTGTAGGGTGTGTCAACTTGCGTGGGCATACACCTACTCATCTACTTACTGTTATATGTGTTGTATTTCTCTGGGCTGTAAGCTGTGGTCTGGTAAACAATCATTACACTTCTCAAGATCTAAAATAATGATGAATAGTTTATTCTAAAAATTCTACCTTTCGTGTGTTTAATATTTATCCTGACAGTGATATAGACAAAAATAGATCCACCAATCACAATCACCTTTACATACAGCCTTCCTTTACCAAGTATTGCCAGGTAAAATTGTGAGCACGAGACCCAGGGTGGGGTCGGTGCATCTTTGGCTGACTGTACATACAATCTCGTTCGAGATTCTTCAAACACTGTTGGAGACAGTTGGCAACTAAAAGCCGTTTGTTTACTATAGTACGTAGTATAATATAATACGAAACAGCAAAGCCCAACCATTAAATTAAGCAACAGGGAACTAAGTAACCAATCACTTTTATATTTATTCATAAGTTTTACTACGTACACAGTAAACAAACGCCTTTGAGTTGCCAGCTGTCTCCAGCAGTGTTCGAAGAATCTTGAACGAGAGTGTACAATTACAAACCACATCTTTTAAATCACTTTTATATTTTCTTAATTGATTTTAATGGGTACTGGGCAAAGGTATCAGGACTACAGTATTACCAGATCTTAATCTTCATATTCATGGATCCAGTATTAGTTCATGAGGAAACAAGTGGGCCCAGGGAAAATGTGTAGTGTTCAACAGTGTCTCACTGGACAACACTCTTCTCATGTTTCACACGAGTGGAATTTGAATCTAAGTGACCACAGACAGAGGAAAACACACCACCAAAAATATTTTCCATATTCTATGATTACATTTTGATTCCAATTGTTATCACTCATGCATTTAGTACATTTTAAAAGTCCAAAATAATAGCATTTCTTAACTTACAAAATTGTTAGAGCACCTGAGTCATACATCTACAACTATCAGAGGCAATAAGATCTGATAACTATGGCTTCCATTATGGAGGTTCACAACAAATACAGTCGGCCCTTAACATACGCGGGTTTAACATACACGGATTTGCAAATACAGTCAGTTCTGCTATAACGCGATAGTTGTGTTCTTGTAAAACATCGTGTTATAGAAATTTGCGTAATAGAAATAACAGGGCTTATGGAGAAAATAGGGTTAGGTGCAGATTGCTACTCGAAATCGAAAAAAATTTAGTAGTTAGCCTAACACAAAGGATAGCACAGTCTAAATAAATGTTACATTCATATATAATAATGAAATCATACAGTAAATGTAACACTTTACCTTGAAAAAATATGAATATAACTTGATGGGGGAGAAGGGTGATTTTGAGGTAGATAACATCGAGCTTCTCTTCAAGGGTTATAGCTTTTCTTTTACGATCATATTCTTCTTTACCATATTCACAGTTAATACCACTAAATTGGAGAAATAGTAAGCAAAAATGGCATTACAGCAAACAAGCGTTCGCGTTATACAAATATCGTTCCTTTATTCATAAATCGTGTTAGAGCCAATTCGTGTTGTCAAAACACGCGTTATAGCAGAACTCACTGCGGATTGCCCCGCCGGAGGAATATTCTGTACATTGAAGTAATTGAAGTACATTCAAATCGCGTGTGACACCAAACACTGCACACCGCCCGCAACCCCACACACACAGACGCATAGCGCGTCACGCCACCCCGCGCTCCCTCACTCAGTCAGTCTCGCTGTAACCACACTTGTGTTGACATCAGCATTGTAGTTGCAAAAATATTACATTTCCGTGAATGTATTATATCAAGCACAGTATGAATAGAATATCACTAATATAACAGTATTTTAAACGAAAACTATTAAAAAACGAGTAACATATCTTGAACATCGGAAGGTTAGATAAAGTCTTTTGTTTTCATGTAGTTTATCCTACTTTACATTGAAATACATTACGTTTCAGCAAAACTACTATTTTTTCTGAGAATATGGAAATTAAATATTTTTGCTGAAATGACGTACGTATTACGGTGGAAAGTGACGCAAGCAATGACTTTCGCTTTCTTTCGTTCAAAAGATGTTACCGTAATCGCTTTTCAAATGGTTTTCAGTTAAAAAACTGTTGTATTACAATAATATTCTATCCTAATTCACTTGTGATGCAACAGTTTGACAATCCCTTATCCGAATCCTTGGGACCAGATGCATTTCGGTTTTTAGAATTTTTCGGTTTTCAGAATGGTTAGTTTTTTTTTTTTTTTTTTTTTTGTATTAGCCCACCCGGGCACAGGTCACTGACCCACATTGGGGCCTGGGGGCTAATATATAATAATAATAATAATAATAATAATAATAATAATAATAATAATAATAATAATAACAATAATAATTCATAGGTCTAGGTCGTGTTTCTCACTTTTGATCTTTTTTTCATTCTTGTATTTCTTTATTATTATTATTATTATTTTATTATTACAGTATTATTGTTATTATTATCATTGCTATCATTCTTATTTTATTTTTGTGTATTTTTTATTAAAATTTTTATTTACTATGAATAATTATTATTATTACGGTACTGTATTATCATTATTATTATAATTATTATTACTATTACATTTTCACCCCCCAGGCCCTGATGTGGGTCAGTGACCTGTGCCCGGGGGGGGCTAATACCAAAAAAAAAAAAAAAAAAAAAAAAAAAAAAAAAAAAAAAAAAAAAAAAATGCTCCACAAAAAACTTACGGTTTTCAAAGCTTTTCGGCTTTTGGAATTTCGGATAAAGGGTTGTCAACCTGTACAGTATCTATAAATAAACTTTAAAAAATGAATACTTTATGTTTTACATACTCCTGTGAATACCATACCATGCATTTGGCTACTTTGGGCTTGCTATGATGACGCAAGAGATTTGCCCTGGCAACTGTACCGACACTCACAGCGGGTGGTGCGTCGTTTCTATTGTTTACTGGTAGTAACTGGTAAATATTTTTCAACCTAACGAAACTATTACCGTTTAGAGGTCGACCCCCAATTTTTTGCCAAAAAATTTGGTCTTAAAAACTCGAACTACACACAGGTATATACGGTAAATAAGGACGTGGGGGGAGGGGGGGGGGGCAGCAAAAATACACGGATTTTTAACATTCACGGGTATCTCTGTTACCTAACCCCCGCGTATGTTAAGGGCCGACTGTACAGTACTCTATGCCCCTGTCTGTGTGCACCAACAAATAATAATAACAAACATTAGTTAATTCTGATTCTAGCATGAATGGGACAAGTCCAATTCTTGGAAATGCAGTACAGTACAGTACTCCGTAAACCATTCCTATTAACCATAATTCAGTAACGACACGTGTGAAGACAATGGCATCCTTGCCATAAATCTCCTCAAAAGTAGCCATTTTCCAGGTACAGTAGTACAGTACAGGTTGTACCTCTCTAGTCCGGCATTCTGTGGTCCGGAAACTCCCGTGGCCTGGAACGATTTTAGTTTGTCCAATAGGTAGATAGGCAGCTTTTTTTTTTCTTTTTTTTTTTTCTTTTTAATCTGAATTATTATTATTATTACAGGAGTATTAAATTTTTGCCCCTCAGGCCCCAATGTGGGTCAGTGACCTATGCCCGGGTGGGCTAATCCCCTTAAAAAAAAAAAAAAAAGCCGCAGGGAAATTAAGGTTTGTTTACATCCGGCAGTTCGGCCCTCTCTCTCTCTCTGCTTGTCTATACAGAGTACAACATTTAGCCCTTCAATATATATGAGCAGTAAATAAGTGTTGCTTTCATATTCTTATGTAGAGTAATGACGATATGTTTTCACATGTGCGCACTTACATACGAGCAGTCTCACTTTTTTTTTTACCATTAATGGTTAGCTACTTATATTGTTCCATTTATTAGCATTCAATAACATTACAGGTACTTCAAACAACCATATTAATTTTTTTATATTAATTTTACTACAGCTAAAATCAGGGTCTTATTTTCTTCAGTTTTATATGTAGAACCAATCAGTCACTGGTTTTGTAAGCTTTAACATAAACAATGCCGGCGGCCGTCTCGTCTCCTCTAATATTCCACGAATTATTAATAAATTGTATTGTTGATTTTGCACACACACACACATTAATTCAATAAAAACAAATTCAGAAACATTAACTAAAATATATATGAACAGTAAATAATTGTTGCTTTCATATTCTTATGTAAAGTAATGACGATATGTTTTCACGTGTGCGCATGCGCACTTTACACACGCGATCTCTCTTTTTTCTTTACCATTATCGTTAGCTACTTCTATTGTTCCATTTATTAACATTAAATAACATTTATTAAAAACAACCATATTAATTTTACTACAGCTACAACCAAGGTCTTATTTTCTTCAGTTTTATATGTAGAACCAGTCAGTCACTGGTTTTGTAATCAACGAAAACAATGCTGTGTCATTTCCTCGTGTGTTTTAATATTCTACGTATTATTAATGAATTGTATTGCTCATTTTGCACACATAAACATTAATTCAATAAAAACGACATTCAGTAATAAACAATAATGAATCTTTTGTACATAAGAGAAATGACGCTGTTTACACGATTATGCACGTCGTCTGCACGTTGGCGGGCCGTTCAAACCCGTTGAAATTCAAGTTTCCGCCGTCAAAATTTTTATTTATTTATTTTTTGTGTGTTCCAATAAAATACGTTAAGAATTAAAAACTCACGAAATTTGAGAAGCTACTATACGACATTTTTACCCTTCAATGAGACCATGATGCAGAGAAAGTGTTGCTAGTGCTTCCAAGCATAAGCACAAGTCACTATCTATCCAGGAAAAGGGTGAATTTCCATGGTCCGGCACTGGTCAGGTCCCGAGGTTGCCGGACTAGAGAGGTACAACCTGTATTACATTTTCGCCCCTCAGGCTCCAATGTGGGTCAGTGACCTGTGCCCGGGTGGGCTAATCCCCGTAAAAAAAACAACAACAAAGCCGCAGGAAATTAAGGTTTGTTTACATCCGGCAGTTCGGCCCTCTCTCTTTCTCTGTTTGTCTATACAGAGTACAACATTTAACCTTTCAATATATATGAACAGTAAATAAGTGTTGCTTTCATATTCTTATGTAGAGTAATGACGATATGTTTTCACAAGTGCGCACTTACATTAGCGATCTCACTACTTTTTCTTTAACGTTAATGGTTAGCTACTTATATTGTTCCATTTATTAACATTAAATAACATTACTTCAAACAACCATATTAATTTTTACATTAATTTTACTACAGCTACAACCAGGGTCTTATTTTCTTGTTTTATATGTAGAACCAATCAGTCACTGGTTTTGTATACATTAACGAAAACAATGGTGGCAGCCGTCTAGTGTCCTCGTGTGTTTTAATATTCCAGGAATTATTAATGAATTGTATTGTTCATTTTGCACACACAAACATTAATTCTAAAAAAAAATCAGAAACATTAATTAAAACATTATATGAACAGTAAACGTGTTGCTTTCATATTCTTATGTACAGTAATGACGATATGTTTTTCACATGTGCACACTTACATACGAGCAGTCTCACTTTTTTCTTTAACATAAATGGTTTGCTACTTTTATTGTTCTATTTATTAACATTAGATAACATTACTTCAAACCATATTAATTTTTTAATTAATTTTACTACAGCTACAACCAGGGTCTTATTTTCTTGTTTTATATGTAGAACCACTCACTCACTGGTTTTGTAATCAACAAAAACAATGCTGTCTCATTTCCTCGTGTGTTTTAATATTCTACGTATTATTAATGAATTGTATTGCTCATTTTGCACACATAAACATTAATTCAATAAATAAGACATTCAGTAATAAACAATAATGAATCTTTTGTGCATAAGAGAAATGACGCTGTTTACACGATTGTGCATGTCGTCTGAATGCTGGCGGGCCGTTCAAACCCGTCGAAATTCGAGTTTCTGCCGTCAAAATTTTAAATTATGTAGTGTTTTTTTTTGTGTGTCCAAATAAAAAACGTTGAATTAAAAACTCGCGAAATTTGAGAAGCTACTGTACAACATTTAACCCTTCAATATGTCTTCAAAGAGACCACGAAGCAGTGAAAGTGGTGCAAACGTAAGCGCGTCGCAATGTGTCCAGGAAAAGGGTGTATTTCCATGGTCCGGTGCCGGTCAGGTTCCGAGGTTGCCGAACTATAGAGGTACAACCTGTACTGTAAAAAAAAAAAAATTATGTTGATTTTTGATAACTGATTTCTGGTAATACTCTGGAATAAGTGTCGGAGTTAACCAGCACCTTCATTAGATTTGTCTACAGAACATAACTTCTTTCTTTCCTCAAGAATATCCCAAAACAGGTAGAGAATTTGTAATTATATTTTGGCAACTGTTTTCATCCTAAACACTAATATTGGTTGATGTGTTACCTCCTTATGACACCATATAACTGTTTATATTACAGGTATCTTTTTTGGAGATAAGATGAACCACCCAAACAAACCTAACTTACCCATCCTAGAATTGACGTACAGTACAGTATATCATTTTAAGTAAGGGATAGAAAGGTTGCTAGAAAGCATTTTTCAACAGATAAAGAAAATACAGTGGGGTATGCTATAACGAATCTAATTGGTTCTAGAACCTTGTTCGCTATAGCATTCGTTCGTTAGAGGATTAATCCGTTCCAGGCCCCCAAATACAACCACTTAAACACTGAAAAATATAATATAAAATTGTAAAAATTGTAAAAAAGTGCATACATATGCATCTAAACCCCTGAAATAAAGAATATCATTAATACTTGTAATAAAAAAACAATAAACTAGTAAAAAATAAATAAATAAATAATTTTTTTTTTAAATAATGTTCGTTGTAGGAGTTTCGTTCGTTATAGCATTCTCAATTTTATAGGTAAAACCGTTCGTTATAGGAATATTCGTAGTAGGATCTGTTCGTTATCGCATACCTCACTGTACATGGTGTCCTCAGGTGAAGAGTGAATGTATTTATTTATTTAATTAGTTACAATAGGTATAAGTACAATACAGTACAGTACAAGGAAGAAATAAAATTAAAAAAATTGCAAATCGTCTGTTTTGACTTAAGAAACAAGTTTTGCAGACATTAACACCTCTGTTTGATAATACTGTATGCTAAGAAAGAGCAACTTTAAATATTTATGTAATACAGGGGTACTTGACGAGAGTGGTCTGGTCTTGGCATTAACTTGAGGAAATTTCTCCATAGAAGATAAAAGATTATAAGGAATACATTTTGTGTAGTACTGTATCTAATTTTAATTCAAAAATACCGAGACGAAGATGGTTATATATGACCTTGCCACACCTGCCATGTTTAGATTGTAGGATTTGTTTGTTTGTTTTTTTGCAAGGAGGAATCTTATTTTATCTTAGAAGAAATAACTTAGCCTGTAACCTTAGATCAGACTTACAAGATAACCATCTGGAGAGCCTGTGGCTGGAATAGTGTGCACCAAAACTAAGCCTATCCTAGTAAGAGCTTTCTTCCATCCATCCAATGATAGTCAATTTGTGGACCATTTTGCCAAGTTATTTTCATATATTAAGACTGACTGTGAAACAACAATACAAGGCGAATTTTAATGTTTGTTATAATCAAGAAGAAAACATTATGTAGAAGAGATCTACGCAAATCTTAAATATATATACAGTATTGTATATACCGTACATATATATACAGTATATATATATATACTAAATACACGACTTTAAACAACTAATCAATTCATCAACCCGGATAACAAAGTCCTCAGCCACCCCATTAGATTACATACAGCAGTACTGTATTGCAGCTCCCCGACTTAAGACCTACTCGACCTACGACCACCTGCACTTACGACCTGCCTCAGTCAGTAACGACCACCCGCACATACGACCGCCGCAGTCGATATCAAATTTTTTTTTCAAATGGTGCGCGTATTTTCTAGACCAAAACGTTTCCGTCCCGTACGAGAGCGTCGCGTGGCTTGGGTCGCCTCGTGGCTACAGCACCCATGCCGTAGAGCGCTTAGTTGGTGTTTGGCTGTCGTTGTATTTAACTGACTTTAGAATGACTGGAAAGCGTAGAAGTGAGAGTGTTGGTGCTGCTCAAAAGAAAAGGGGACAGTCAATTACTTTTGAGACGAAAATGAAGATAATAATACTATTTTGAAGGACAAGGAGCGTATTCATGAGATAGTGAAAGTATCAGGACCTATAATAACAAAGAAAAGACAATGTCCCATTCATGAGATGGAAAAATTACTTGTGACATGGATGGAAGACCAGATACAAAAGCGTGTACCCTTAAGCCTTCTAACCCTACAGGATAAGGCAAGAAGCCTTTTCGAAAGCCTGAAGGAGCAGGCAGGAGATGAGTGCAAGCAAACCTTCACAGCAAGTCATGGGTGGTTTAACAGAATTAAGAACCACTACAGTTTACATAATGTTAAGGTGAGTAGAGAGATAGCAAGTACTGATGTTGGTGCTGCCAAAACTTTTAAGGAGGAGCTAGATCGTGTCATCGTGGAAGGAAATTATTTGCCTGAGCAAATATTCAATGTGGATGAAACTGGATTATTATGGAAGCGCATGCCTGAACGGACATACATCCACAAAGAGGTGAAAACAATGCCAGGATTCAAGGCATTCAAGGACCGAATTACACTTCTGTTGGGGGGAATGTAGCTGGTTTCAAGGTAAAGCCCTTCATGATCTATCATTCAGAGAACCCAAGGGATTTTAAACATGTCAGCAAGCACACACTGCCAGTGTTTTATCGAAGTAACAAGAAAACCTGGATGTCCCTAGTACTGCTTGAAGATTGGTTCATGAATTTTTTCATTCCTCGAGCCAAGGAGTATTGTCTGCAACAAGGGATTGCATTCAAGATTTTGCTAATTTTGGATAATGCTCAGGGACACCCACCACACCTGGATGACATGCACCCTGCTGTTAAGGTAGTCTACATTCCATCTAACACTACCTCTGTTATCCAACCCATGGATCAAGGTACTATTGCAGCTTTAAAAGCAAATTATTTACGTACGACCTTCGCTCAGGATTTAATGAAGATGAAGTAATTTCTGAGATTAGTAACAATATTGTGGAGTTGGGTAAACAGCTTGAGTTAGAAATTGATAATGAAGATGTTGAGCAGCGGGTTGAAAGTGTAGCAGAAGAGTTAAGTAACGAGGATTTTATCGAACTGGAAGCACAGAAAAATGTAGAGGAAGAAGAGAGTCTTAATGTAGAAGATGAACCTGCACCCCCCAAAAATTTTTCAGTGAAGCAAATGGCAAAGGCATTTGCTACAACTAATAAGGGGATGCAAACGTTTGACGAAATGGATCAAAATGTAGAGCAAGTTTCCCCTGTACATAAACCTGTCTGAAGAAAGCAACATTGATGACCCACCCAGACCTGTCTCCTCCTCTGCTTCATCCAATTAATATAGTATCCATGTACTGTATACCTGTAAATAGAAAATTATGGGGGCCCCGTGTGCATTCAGCTGCCTACATTAAAGGTAAGTGCACAGTCACACTGTATTCATTCTTCATTATTGATTACTTTTACTGTACTGTATATCATTTTAGATTTTATATGTATTATTTTTTTTGCATTTCCGACTTACGACCTGGATTTGGGTCCCTAACCCCTTCGTAAGTCGGGGAGCAGCTGTATAGCTAATTGCCATGACAAAATTAGTCACATACAGTAGGTGCTCTTCCTGTTGGCCATATTGACCACTTTATCACCTACTGCAGCAGGAAAAAATCAGGGGTCAGATAGGACACCACAATGTGATCAAAATACAGTCAATGAAGAATTACAATAAAGAAATACTACTGTATTCCAAATTAAAGTACAAAATATTGATTGGTCGCATGTGACAAATTGCACAGTTAAAGGAGATAAAAACAAGGTGGGACTGAACCCTGAATGACTAGTGAGATATTGAAATCAATCAGTTAGAGAGATCAACTCGCTCGTAAATTTAAAAAGAGATAGACACGATGACGAGTCAATCAAAGAATTCTGTAGGATAAGAAACAAAGTAAGGAGAGATATAAAGAGAGCACAATCAGAATATTTACACAATAAGATTGAGAAAAATAGAAATAATCCAAAAAAGCTCTGGTAGTAACTATGAACTCTGGGCCACAAAACCAAAGCAATGCCCCAAATTAGTGCTGAACATTAATGATGAGCTCTGTCATGACACATGTCAAATTGCAAACTACTTGTACTTGAATTCCTTTTATGCAATAACTGCCTCAACTTTAATTTAAAAACTGCCAATAGCCTCACACAATTACCTGTAGTGTGGGGGGCAGAAGCTTTTAAATCCCACTACAGAAAGACAGGAATACCTCCTGACAGTCTTCAACTCCATGCAGTGACTTTGTTGTAAAGGATTTAAATAAACTTGACCTCTAAGAGAGAGATGTATTGATAGCATCCCAACTAGGTTTATGAGGGACGGTGCAATTACAGTACAGTGGTCCCTCGGTTAACGAGCACAATCAGTTCCAGCAGGTTGCTCGTTAACCAAAAAACTCGTTAACTGAAACCATTGTTTCAATGGGTTTTTGGGTAATTGGTTCCAGCTCACCGAAAATTGCCTAAATTCAGCTAAAAAGGTAGAAAAGTACACTTACTTTGAGGTGTGTATGTAGAAGGCTCCTGGATGATGATGATGGGAATTAGAATGGGGGTGGAAGAGAAGGGAGAAGAGAAGGCATTGGGGTGGAAGAGAAGTCACCCCAAGGCACCATTTCACCCATAAAATTTTACTTCTCTTGGTGTAATTTAAGATTATTTTCTTTAAATCAACACTGCACTGCATTATATATTGTCAATATGTAAAATAAATTTCAAAATGACCAATAATTTGCTTGGAAACACAGGAAAAAAGTGTTTAGTTGAAGAGAGTCTCAAACAAGATGTTACCCCCACTGAAAACAGAGAGAGACTAATGCCTGTCTGGTGTGTTAACAGGCTGGATGGCACGCCAGAAACTAGTTTTTTTACCTTCAATTATGTTCAATAATTGTTAAAATGACTAAAAAAGTTAATATTAAACTTTTAAAATTATTGAATAGTATAAACTTCTTGATATTTACTAAAATAGTAAGAAATTTAAGCCCTAAAAGCGATTACTGTATTGGCGGACAAATACTACAGCTGGTGGGCCGCCAAATGCAAGCGAAAACATGTTGAAGTAGGCTCGTAAAAAACTTGTTAATCGAGGGATCGCTCGTTAACCGAAGTTAAGAATCTTTTGGAAGGTAAATCGTTAACCGAAATCTCATAAAGCCACCAATAACACATGTAATTAATCTCTCCATAAGCACCAATACTGTACCAGATGAATATAAGTTTGCCAGAGTAACACCTACTGTATCTACAAGAAAGGTTTTAGGGGCTCTCACTCAACTGACACTGGTTTAATCCATCTTACTGACTACATCAGATCCCAAATAGCGCAGGGAAATTACACAGGTATAGTAACGTCAGACTTACAAAGTACCTTTGACAGAGTCGACGCTGATAAACTATGTAAGAAACTGCAGGCTCCTGGCATTGAGTTTGTTGACTGGTTTAAATCATATCTTAGCAACAGAAAACAAATTGTTGTTGCAAATAACACTAAGTCACTATCCATGCTAATAGCCTGTGCAGTCCAACAAGGGAGTATCCTAGGACCATTGCTCTTCCTGTGTCATGTAAACAACATGTCCATTAGTGTTAACTGTTAACACTTCAGCCTCGGGTTAGGGTTAGGGATAAATTGAGAAAAAGTCAACTTTTCCAAAAATAATTAAAAAGTGGCGGGAATAGGTGGATGTTCTGGAACGTCACCCGGGGCCTAAGGGTTAAACTTTTGCTATACTATGCCAAAGACAATGCCCTTTTATTGTCTGGTAAAGAGCCAAATAACATCTGAATTGGATTCATGCAAACAGTGGCTCATACACAACAAATTATCCCAACAACTTGGAAAGACTGCAGCAATATTATATGGATCAAAAAAGAAAACTCAAAAGGGTAAAAGAATTCATTGCACTGTACTGCGTGGGAATGAGCCCATCTCGACTGTAACCTCAGTGATATACCTTGGACGAACTCTTGACTCTCGTCTGTCTGGTGAATTAATTATAGATAATACTAGTTAAAAAGAGTAATGCAAAATAAAATTCATCTATGGAAATGTTAAATACTGTACCTCTCAGTTGATGTCCATAGGACTCTTTGCTTGGCACTCACAAAATGTCACTTGGAGTGCTCATCATTGTACTCTGGCTTAACGTGGAAGCTACAATCCAAGCTACAAATTGTTCAAAACAAGACAGTGAGATTCATTCTTGACATGAAAGCAAGAAGTTCACGAAGTTCTTCAATCACTGAACATGTTAAGTGTAGTAGATAGAGTGAAGCAACTGAGGCTCAATCATATTTCCAAGATGTTTAATGAATTGCGCCCAGAGGTATTTAAGCAACAAACTTTGTAAGCATTAGGAATATGAACCAACAGGGCACTAGAGGGAGTGAACACAATTTAATGGTACTGTACACTTTCTTTTCACAGTTATGACAGACTGGAACAAATTACCAGATCACATCAAAACCAGTTATGTTTTTAACCAATTCAAAGCTAAAGCTAACATTGCATACCAGATGAAACTACAATGAGAGAAGAGAGTGAATTCCTGTATTATTAGCCACAAAATGTTGTACGTATTGTTGAAGTGATTCATTAGCCTCGGATAGTCCAAGCACAATGTTATTAATAAAGCACGAAGTAGACGAGGATAGACTCAACATTTTTAATACATTTGTTTCTGATTATTTGTGTGTGTGTGTGTCTACACACATCCCAACAGGACGAAGAAACTGCATAGAGACCGAATGTGAAAAGAAGGAGGAGAAGGTAAATCAAGTAACATTACTAGTAGGTCTTATAAGGTTGTTTAGATATCTGGATGGTCTGTCTCTCGTCACGATCTTTAAGAGTGAGGTGCTTCTCCGTCTGGAGTATTGTCATCCAAAGGAGGACCACTAGACTGGTGCCTACTCTACAGAACCTCAGCTACCCAGACGGGCTTATACTACAGAAGGGCAGGGGGCGACCTAATCGACCTAGAGCTAATTTAAGGCAGTTCAGTACTTTTACGGAAAGACAGTGCATATTTTCAAGGTGTCAGCGACTGTGAGTGTTAAACATGTGAATGTGTGCGTCCCAGTGTCACGATACCGTCGCACCAACCTGTTCTGGCTGAAGTCTGGTGCTGGCTATCCTCCACCCCACACCATCACTCTACTAAAGGCGCTGAGAATCTTTCACAACCGCGGCTGCAGAAAGGGGTCGCCGCATTCCCAGACAAATCCCTATCATCACGCCGAGCAAGCATAAGAAAGCTAAGCCAGTGCCTGAAAGACAGTGTGCTCGCTATGAAGTGTCGCAACTATGGTACAGCCTACCATCCCTACTGCTGTCCAATGTTACATCTTTATGCAACAAGGTGGAGGAGGTCAGTGTCACAGTGAAGTCAGGTGGTGCAGGTATTGTGGCAATAACAGAGATGTGGCAAATTGTTCCTGAGATCTGTGCCATAGAAAACTATGAGTTATTTCACCACCTAAGAAAGAACAGCCGAGGTGGTGGTGTGGTGCTTTACTGTCGAAGTGACCTTAAACCATCACACCTAGGTGTTACTGTACCTGAGGATGTAGAAACTTTGTGGGTTAAGGTCACTCCCACCTTCACCAGCTTGCTTCCCTCATTGTTTGTGTGGCTTATCACCCCCCCCCCCCCCCCCCGCTCCTCTACCGCCAATGTTCTGGCTACTCATATAATAGACACGGCTGACTCCCTGAGGCCCACATTTCCAGGTGCTAAACTAGTGATATGTGGTGACTTTAATGAGTTAGACATCAGCAACATCATCCAACACCTCCACCTTGCACAGATAGTTAACTTTCCTACACATGGGAATGCCTCCCTGGACCTCATCATGACTGATCTCGGCAACCACTACCTCCCCCCCCCCCCCCCCCCCCAGCCGCTGCCCCCCATGGGGAGGAGCACCCACCTGTCTCTACTGTGGTCACCTACCATCTCATGACCGCCAGTTGTCACCAGGACTTACCGACCTACCCCTGACTCTGCCATGCGGAGATTGGGACAATGGGTGACCCGGTATCTCTGGACTGAAGTGATCACAGTAGACGATGTGCAGAACAAGTGGGATAACTACCTGGACACCCCGTATCAAAAGACTAAATGAGCAGGGCAACAAGGCATACAACACCAACAACCGCCTGTACAGAAGTCTACGAAACCAGTTCATCAGGGAAATCAAGTCAGCCAAGAAGTCTTACTATCACAGGAAAGTGCACGGCCTCAAGGAGGTCGGCATTGGTCAGTGGTACAAGGTAAAAGATCTCAGAGGTGTTAACCGTCAGTCTCCCACATTTCTTTTTATCTCTCATTTACCTAATGAGGAGGCAGCTGAGACAATTAATAACCACTTTGCTACCATATGTCACACCCTACCCAGTCTTGACCTCACTCTCCTCCCGGCCTACTTACCCTCCCCTCCCAGTGTTCAACCATTTGAAATTGCCAACAAACTCCTGAAATTTAAATCCAAATGCTCTACTACCCCAATTGACCTCCCAATCAAAATTTACAAGGAGTTTGCAGTTGAACTTGCCACCCCCCTCAGTTCCATTATTAATGTATCCCTCAAACAAAGCAAATGCCCTAATGAATGGAAAGCCACATTTGTCACCCCTATCCCCAAGGTCCCCACCCCACAGTCCCCCAGTGACCTCAGGCCAGTTGCCATTACCCCTATACCCAGTCTACTCTGTGAAGACTTTGTTTTTGAATGGGCATTTGCTAGTATTTATCAGTCAATTGATCCACAGCAATTTGGTAATATGAGGACCTCCTCTACATCACACTGCTTAGTTAGCTTCCTGGATTTTCTGCACAAAAACCTGGAGAAACGTAAGACATCACTGGCCGTTGCCCTTGTTGACTTCAGGAAGGCTTTTGACCTTGTTGATCACTGCACTGTTGTTACAAGGCCATTGCACTAGGGCTGCCCACCAACCTGGTCTCATGTCTCACTGATTTCCTGAGTGAGCGTCATCAGGCAGTGAGGTACCAAGGCTCTGTCTCCACATTCCAACACCTCACCTGCGGTGTTCCCCAGGGAACCAAGATGGGACCACTGTGCTTCCTGATCCTGATCAACGGCGCTCAATCGGACACTCCTCACAGGTGGAAGTACGTGGATGACTACACTGTGGGGGTTACAGTGGACAACACCTCACCGGACTACTCATCGCTACAAGGCACCTTGGACAGGCTACAGGCACGGATTACGGAGAACAAGGTCACCATCAACCATACCAAAACCATAGTCATGCACATCAATACCGCCACCACTCCGGTGCAAGCTCCAGCAGTCACAGTGGGTGCCCATTCTCTCCAGTTAACGCAGTCTGCCAAAATCCTGGGTGTTACCATAGACCACAAAATGGACTGGAAGGCCCATGTAAACAACGCAATCAAGGCAGCCTCGTACCGACTCTACATGCTACGACGACTTAGGTCACTTGGGGCACCCACACCAAAGCTGAGGACTATCTACAATGCCTTTATTCTCCCCAAACTAACGTATTTGTCACCAGCCTGGTCGTCTTCTCTCAACTGTACTCAACAACGTCAGCTAGAGAAGGTACAGAAAAGGGCCTGCAGAATCATGCTCGGTGCAGACTACTCCAGCTACAACAACGCTCTCTCCACCCTGGAAATGCCATCCCTCAGTGACCTCCATCACCAAGCACTAGCAAGGTTTGGCAGTGGACTACTGCACCACCCTCATCATCGCCGCCACCTGCCACCGGCAGTCCTCCGCCCACCTTGCGCAGTCCGCCACTACAACAAAATTCAGCCCCTAAGAGCCCGCACTGATAGATATAAGAATAGCACCATCTGATCTATTGTTAAAATAATAAACAACTCCTGATTTATGTGCTGTACTGCCCTGTAAATGTATTCAACGCATATCATTATGTCTAAATCAAATGTAAGTTTGTATATTTTCAGCCACCGGCTGCAACTGTATTAATAAACTGTTTATTATCACACACACACAGCCACGTCAATTGTTATGTTGGCCCATACCAACGCCCTCCCCTGAACCCTCCTCCCCACCGGAATATCAACAAGTTCTCGCCAGAAGTTTCAACAGTATTTCATTTGGGAAAGGAATGGAACCAGTGTTGAATAGTGGTGAACAGTGCTTAAGTCAGTGAAAAACTACTCGGCAGTTGCGTCTTACCCAAGCTAACCTTCACACAGTGAGGTCCCAGGTACCCAGTGATAATTCCCCTGAGACTCCACGATAGAGAGGCCTGGGACCACACCTCACCCACTTGAGTGAGTGAGGTCCTGTGACGTGGTGTCCCCATGATGCTACGACACCACGTAGTGAATGAGTTGCTACAGCATCATGTGAAGTTCCTCATAACACCATCTGTGAGGGAATTACTACACCACGTGATGCCCCGCATAACTCCATCTGTGAGGGAATTACTACACCATGCGATGCCCCTCATAACACCATCTGTGAGGGAATTACTACACCACATCAGGCCCCTCATGCACCATCTGTGAGGGAATTACTACACCACGTCAAGCCCCTCATAACACCATCTGTGAGGGAATTACTACACCACGTCAAGCCCCTCATAACACCACCTGTGAGGGAATTACTACACCACATCAGGCCCCTCATGCACCATCTGTGAGGGAATTACAACACCACATCAGGCCCCTCATAACACCATCTGTGAGGGAATTACTACACCACGTCAAGCCCCTCATAACACCACCTGTGAGGGAATTACTACACCACGTCAAGCCCCTCATAACACCATCTGTGAGGGAATTACTACACCACGTCAAGCCCCTCATAACACTACCTGTGAGGGAATTACTACACCACGTCAAGCCCCTCATAACACCATCTGTGAGGGAACTAGTACTCCACGTGAGGCCCCTCATAACGCCATCTGTGAGGGAGTTACTACACTACGTGTCTGCTGTTCAACACCTCAGCTCACATGATCTACGTGTGTAAACATTAATCTGTATGTTCCTCTGTATGTTCCTTCACCTTTCTCTAATGAAGGCTTTTGTTAAACCAACAATGTATGTAATAAGTCATTTATGACCAATGTATATTTTCAGCCTTCGGGCTGCAAACTTTTTCAATAAACCGTTATTATTATTATTATTATTATTATTACACACACACACACACACACCCGCTCGCTGGAAATATGTCGACGACTCCACCATTGGGATCAGCGTCAACAATTCTGCTCCCGACTATACCGCCCTTCAGGATTTATTGAACAGTCTCTAAAACTGGGCCACCAACAACCACGTCACCATCAACCATACCAAGACCATGGTTATGCACATCAACCTCTCCTCCGACATTGTCCCACCCCCATCCATTAATTTAGGTCCGAACACACTCCAGGTTGTAGATTCCACAAAGCTCCTCGGCGTCACCATAGACAACAAACTAAATTGGAAACCACACGTCACTGAAGTTGTCAAATCTTCCAGTTTCCGTCTCCACCTCCTCCGCCGACTCAAGTCCCTCGGAGTTCCTGCACCCGAGCTCCTCAGTGTTTACTCAACATTCATACTTCCCAAGCTCACCTACCTGGTCTTCCTCCCTAAATGCCACACAACATAAACACCTAGAAAAAGTGCAAAAGAGGGCATGCAAGATTATTCTCTCCCTTCCTACTCCACATATCAAGAAGCGCTCAACACACTGACCCTTTCGACTCTCAGTGACCATCACCACGACCTCATCTGCAAATTTGGTAAGAAGCTTCTGCACCATCCTCGACACCGGCTCCTACCACCACCTGAGATCCCTAGCCCGAGAATTGCTGTTCGACACCACAACCGCATCCAGCCCATACGTGCACGAACTGATCGCTATAAGAACCGCCCAGTCCCAACCATTGTAAAAATTATCAATAACTTGTAATAAACCAGTGTATTCACTCCCAGTAAACACTACTCCTTGCACTGTCACTATGTTGAAATGCCCTGTAGTTTGAGCTTTTCCCATCTAGTTATTATATATTTTATTTATATCACTTATGTTATTTGTATATTATTTGTAATTCGAAACCCATTCCCCAAATATGTAACTGTATATTTTCAGCTTTCTGGCTGCCAAGCTCTTTCAATAAACCGTTAATTATTATTATTATTATTATTATTATTATTATTATTGTTATTATTACACACACACACTTGTCTATTTATAGCCACAAATTGCCAAGTCATATAAAATGAGTTATTCAACAGATCTGCACCTATAGAACCCTAGCTTAACATGATGTAAACTACATTAGTGACGAATTACCATATGACAGGGAATGAGATAATTTACGTCAGTGACCATTAACGGGTTAATATTGTATAATTTCTTCATTATTTAAACAAATATACGACATTTGGAAACTTTTCTTGAATTTAAATAATGATGAATAGTTTATTATTAGAACAATGCTACGAATAGTTTATTATTAGAACAATGCTACGAATAGTTTATTATCAGAACAACGCTACGAATAGTTTATTATTAGAACAACGCTACGAATAGTTTTTATTAGAACAATGCTACGAATAGTTTATCATTAGAACAATGCTACGAATAGTTTATTATCAGAACAATGCTACGAATAGTTTATTATCAGAACAATGCTACGAATAGTTTATTATCAGAACAACGCTACCACTGGATTGTTTAAGAATTATCCTGACAGTGATATAGTACAGCCAAAAATTTATCAACTAATCCCAATCCCAATTACATACAGCCATGCTTCAACAAGGATTGCCAGGTAAAATTGTGAGTACGAAAGCCAGGATGGGGTCGGTGCATCTTTGGCCGACTGTACAGTAGCTGGTTAACTATTAAACTATTAGCTACTTCCAGAAGTAACACCATCTTACAGTACTGTACTGTACAGTGTACACCTTTGATTCAATGACAAAAATTCAGAAAATAACATTATTGTTAGAAAGTAAACAGATAAGACTTCGAAAAGGTCAACCACAAAACTTCATATTGATATTTATTTACTGTAGGGAGATAGAGCAAAATAAAAAAGTAATAATATTTTATTACGTTTCCATCACAAATTTATATTTTCAAGTTTTTTGGGCTTTCCATTTTCACTTAAGACTGCATTTTGCCGGACACTGTTTATACGACTAAGTGCCGCCAATCATCGTAGGTAAGTCTTAGTGTCACATGATACACTGCACAGGTTCAGAGTGTTGAATTTTACTTGGCTAGATACAAGATGGCTTCTCTCTGCACAGGGTGATTCTCAACATGGTAAACCATTCACTGTGTACAGGGTATATAAAACTGAAGCCACTGCCACTGACATTTTTTAGGCTTATGGTATTCTGCCAACCGGAAAATGAGGTTTAGACTGTAACTACCATCAAGATAAGAACCTTTGGTTTTGCGCAAAAAAAACAAAGTCACCAAGACAATTTTACCCCACAATTTCCCTCCACTTCAAAGCCTTACCCATTGAATACCATCAAATATGGGTATTATTACAGTTTCACCCACAACTCGGTTAGATAAATTTTGTGTTTACCATTACTTATATCTTGTCAATCAGAACAACTTTTTCTAATACCACTTTCATCACAAATATATATTAACCGAGAAATTAAATTCACGTAAGAAATTAACGTAAATCTGCAGTCACCGCGTGGCGTCTTTGTTTACAGATGACCCGTTCGGTCTGAGCCGAACAGTACTCTCACCTCCACAACAAACAAAATTACACCATGATGCTTTAACAAAGTTGCTTTCATTGGTACCAGATATACTAAGTACTGTACTGTACTTTGTTTAATCTAGTGGGGACGGCTAGGAAGTTAGGTATTAAGTGAGTTTCTTTGGTTGGTTAGGTCAGGTTGTATTAGGGGAGGGGGGGGGGGGGGAAGGGGGTGATTTGTCCAAAACGACTCCTTTCCCATGGAAATGAAGGTCAAATTCGAATGAATCACACCAAACGACACAGGAAAATAAAAAAGTTGTGGTCACACAGAAGTTGTGGCTGAAACTTTAAATTTACAAAAATTTGTTGGTAGTGGGGGGGGGGGGGGAGAATATCTCCATAACAGCTCATTTTCAATGGTAATGAAGGTCAGCAGTAACGTGCATATCTCTCACCAACATGTCAAAGGTTCAATCTTTGGGTTAGACACACGTGAGATGGGTGTTATCCAGTGTGACCATCACTACCAAACACCATAGGTTTCCCAGTCCTCGGTTTCCTCCTGTACTAACACTGGATAGACTAACCACCTAAACGGCTAGTAAGCAAAAATGATAATGCAGTGTATATGCTGGAAAAACCTATTTTTTGTGAGTCATTTCGGTATTATTTAGTTTTGGTCATCCAGGGAATCTTAGGAAATTAACCCCAACAAGAAAGGGGGGGGGGGTGAAGGGTCTGGGGTTTTGTAGGTTCTGTGGCTAGGCTAGGTTGGTTAGTTTATTTAAATATATATTGAAACGGTAAAGGTGTAGAAGACGGTGACCACCAGAAGAAATTGTCCGAATTGGCTTAAATTTTTTCTACACACTACTGTAATATCATGATGTTAAACACAAAAATGGAAACGACAATGAAGAGAACCTAACCTAAAGCACCCATAGGTTGGGTATGTTAGGTCACGTTTTATTAGGTTTTATGCATTATTTTGTATTTATTTTTTTATATAATGCTAATAACATTATATTAAACACAGAAATGGAAACAACAATGCATATTACCTAATAGAACCTGACAATCTTTTTATTTACTCTATCCCGCTTTACAATTGTCCACCAGGCGTCAATTTTTTTGTTTACCTCGCTGAATCCATCTTCAAGACGTTTCCTATAAATGAAGGTGAACGTTTCCACGTATTCCTCCTCGCCATTGCTGATGTATATCAGCCTCAATACTAATGTAAGTTGTTTAACACAAATTAACACGATAATACACACAACCTAATAGAACCTGACCTAACATACCCAACATATGGGTGTGTTAGGTCAGGTTCTATGCATTGTCGTTTCCATTTTTGTGTTTAATATCATGATAATAGTGTGTAGAAAAAATTTAAGCCAATTCGAACAATTCCTTCTACACCTTTACCACTGAAACAGTTTATTTAGCCAGAAGAACACAGACAGAGTCGATTAAAAATCATAATACTGTAATAACATGGCTGAGCCAGTTGAGAGCCTGAGCTCTCTTGAACGGTCCGACTAATTACCCAAATGTAGCCAAATATAGCCGCAATGAAGTCAAATAATGGTCCTACATGAATAAACCGGACTGCTAATCACTTCTCGACTAGTATTTGGTGTCAGAAAGTCACAAAAAATTGGAAAACTTACTTTAATCTGAGTTAATAGATCGCGTGCATGTACCGAGGGAGCGAGGAATTACCCAAATGTACCCAAATGTAGCCAAATGTAGCCGCAATGAAGTCAAATGATGGTCATACGTGAATCACTTCTCGATTATTATTTGGTGTCATAAAGTAAAAAAAAATTGGTAAACTTAATTTAATCTGAGTTGTGTTGTGTTAGGTTAGGTTAGATTAGATTAGGTTAGATTAGGTTAGGTTAGGTACATGCACTTGATCTATTAACTCGGATTAAATTAAGTTTACCAATTTTTTGTGACTTCGTGACACCAAATACTAGTCGAGGTTAGGTTAAGTTAGGTTAGGTACATGCACTCGATCTATTAACTCAGATTAAATTAAGTTTACCAATTTTTTGTGACTTTGTGACACCAAATACTAGTCGAGGTTAGGTTAAGTTAGGTTAGGTACATGCACTCGATCTATTAACTCAGATTAAATTAAGTTTACCAATTTTTTGTGACTTTGTGACACCAAATACTAGTCGAGAAGTGATTGGCAGTCCGATTTATTCATCTAGGACCATTATTTGACTTCATTGCAACTACATTTGGGTACATTTGGGTACATTTGGGTAATTCCTCGCTCCCTCGGTACATGCACTCGATCTATTAACTCAGATTAAAGTAAGTTTTCCAATTTTTTGTGACTTTGTGACACCAAATACTAGTCGAGAAGTGATTGGCATACCGATTTATTCATCTGGGACCATTATTTAACTTCATTGCGGCTATATTTGGCTACATTTGGGTACATTTGGGTAATTAGTCGGACCCCTCTTGAAGGTTACATTAGGTTGGATATCTATATTTAAATTTTACCGTAGTTCCATGGTCAATCTTTTCCGAATCTTTACCAAATAAACTTTTATATTTCAGCTACAGTTGGATATCATGCACAAAAGTTTGGTTAACAAAAGAATTTCATGCAAATTACGTATCTCATTTACTTACATCGTTTCATCAATATTTTCTAATGGGTATCCCAAAGTTAGCTGATGATTAGAGCAACAAACAATACCAAGCATAAGACATTACCACAGAAAAGTTTGTATCACTCTATGTAGCTGCCTCCTCCTCCCTCCATGACAGATTGTTGTTTACCCCAGGAGAGGGACAGTTGAAAGCACTCCTCCTGAAGTGCGAAAACACATCTAAATAACCAGTCTAACGATGATAGGATCAATCAATGTAAACCTTTATATTTTTTCGTGATACAGTTTCTCTTTGTATTTTTAATTTGAAGCTTCATATATAATTATATATTTTCAATGTCAAATCGGATAAAGAAAGAGATATTCATATCATATAAACTCATATTCAAAATGGGTTAGATTTTATTTTGTCTTTCAATATACAGACTAAATTAACTTATTTATGTATAAACTACCAAATTACATCATAAACTAGGACATATATTTTTAACACATATGCTTATCATTGATTAAGGCAATTTTTTCTTGTTTGGTGTGTTTAAATTGTTTTTGTATTTCAGACAGCCAACTGAAAGTAAACATTGGAACGTACTTAATGTTACACAAAAATCACAGACATAAGTTGATATATTAAAATATGTATAATTTACTTTCTAGAGGCTAATATGAATACTTACAACTATATTATTTTTTTATTTTTTTTGCCGGAAAATTACAGTACTTCGCTTACTTGTTTTCCGTAGTATTTTAACATTAGTGAATCTTTGTAAACTTATGATTTTGAAAATTAAATCTTTCACACGGGATTACTTTTGAGACAACTCGCATCGTGTAATGCAAACATAAAAGAGTGAAGCCTTATTCGCTGAACTATTTTTTCCAGATGTAAAGAATCATACGCAGCGTGATACTTTTTTGAGTGATAAACATAGTTCAGCATAAATTAACTTACACGTATTTGTTAATTTACGATCATTTACTTTTACTGTTATCCTCTTCACTGATCGTCTCGTTAGCCGCTTGGGCGATCGGTCACGTCTCTGATTACTTTTCCTTTTCATTTATCCTCTTCACCAAAAGATCGGCTCGCTAGCCGCCCGGGCGATCGGTCATGTCTCTGATTACTTTTCCTTTTCATTTATCCTCTTCACCAAAAGATCGGCTCGCTAGCCGCCCGGGCGATCGGTCATGTCTCTGTCACGCACTGTTGGGAAGTACAGACTGGGCATGCACCGGCTCCTGAATATACCTGAACCCGCTCCAGTGTTGGTCAAGTCTTCGTCTTGAAAGAGCTCACACTCGGTGCCGTCACAACACTCTGGTAGATTGTCCAAGAGTTTACAACCCTCACTCCGAAAAAGTTAGCCCTCACAGTTTTCTGGACTTGCGGCTTCTTCAATCTTGAGCTGTGACCCCTTGTGGGGCGAGCGTCCGCCAGCTCCAAGTAAGGACACTCGACTGAGTAGTGCCCCCTGAGATGCTTATACACCTCAACTAGGTCACCCCTTGCCCGTCTGTCGTATAACTTAGGCAAGTTCAGGCGCTCCAATCTCTCAGGGTAGCTGAGGTGCCGAAGTGCAGGCACCAGTCTGGTGGCCCTCCTTTGAACATTTTCAACCAACTAACAGTCCCTAGCATATCTCGGGGACCAGACGGGGTGACAGTACTCCAGATGGGGAAGCACTTCACTCTTGAAGATCGTTACGAGGGACGGACCGTCTAGATATCTGAACGACCTTCTTATAAGACCCAATAATTTATTTGCCTGGTTTACCTTTTTCTCGACAATAGCCCGAGAACTTCAGCTCATTGTCAACATACACACCTAGGTCCTTCTCACATTCAGTCTCAACTAATGCAGTTTCTTCATCCCGTTGGGACATATGATACACCTCCTCACCGTTGGTACGCCCCAAGTGCATCATCTTACACTTCGTGACATTGAATCTCAGTAGCCATTTCTTCGACCATTCCTGAAGCTCACAGCCAGTTAACGTAAAATCAGACGATTCATATTATACTGCCAGACTGGGGTCACTAATTCAAAGGGGAATAACTTAGCTCTATTCTTAATTTTTAAGGGTCGCTGCCACCAGAGCCCCTCTGGACAGTATGGACTGGGCATTGGGTTAGGTTTTTCATTGACCAGACATTGACTAAGACATGTTGTGAAACCACAACATGTCTTAGTTCTTTTAAGTGTTCTTTCTACTTACTTCAGTTCATTTTTGGTACTACCCAACCTCAGTTCTTTTTGGTGGCATGTCGAGGGTCTAGGCACATGGGTATTGCAATTCTGATATCAGGTCCCTTGGACGGAAATAAAAGTGTTATTGCGGGAAATGAATACCCCTGATATACTCAAGACAATGTTTATTAAAATGGACTCAAAGTGGGGAAAATACACTATTAACATATAACTCCAAGGCAACTCCTAGGCTGTACTCAAATGCAAATTACATGTCATTACATACATTACACTTCCATGTGATACTTCACTGATGCACTACCAACACACAACATGTTATTACTGAAACCAACTCATACATGGGTCCACTACCCAACATGGGATACTTATTCCAGAATTACCCCTAACACATACAACAGCACTGTGGACATATAACTTCCAGGAAGCGTCCCAAGGTAGGACACTGGGGCTCACGACTGTGGCTGTGATCAGTGGTAGCTCGACACATGGCGAGTCTGGGGTCTGGCTCCACGAGGTAGAGTGGAGCCGATTAATCATGCTGAATCAGCGCCATCGCTCATATATGATCACTGCTGGGTATCCACCGGCTCCGGTGGGGTTTCAATTAAGCCCCACTCGATCTGAGAACGACGTTGGAAAGCGTCTCGCCACGTTAGACATTTACTTTATATTACTTCTTACACGGGGTAAATGACAATTCCGCTGTTAAAGCATGAACACTGATGAACACTGATATTCACTACAATTGACTGAATCAAACTGAATGGCTATAAACACAGAACATACCTGAGAACGAAGTTGGAAAGCGTTACGGGAGATTGACCTCCCGTCTCCCACTGGTTTATATACCCCTGAGTTGCCAGCGATCTCTACTCACGCAATGACAGAAAATACACACAAACCAACTGTTACTCATTCAAGGATGACCCTCAGTTGGCAAGGGTCTGGCGAATTACTAAAGTTGATTTACACAGACTAATTCAAGATTGAGTTTGCCAGTAGAGAGTGGAATAAACGTATTGACAACTGTGTTCGAAGGCGGGACTTACTGGGAGGGATCCTGAGTGTAAAACGAATGGGAAAAACATCTCTCCTTAATGCTATGAATACATACAATTAATATTATATGACCGTACCTGGGTACAATCACTAGCGTAGCTAGGGGGGGGGGGCGGTCCGCCCCGGGCGGCACTTTTGGGTCTGCTCATCACCCATATCTGCAGCTACTGGAGACGTTAATCCATCCCTTTGTATCGGCGGCAAGTTAATCCTTGTCGTGTCTGACCTAACACCTGACCCACATCATCACGGCCACGTCATGAGCTACACCCTTGCTTTGCCCCCCCCCCCCCCGCCACACACACAACCTGTAACCTGTTGAGGATTAAGGGAACAACTTCAAACAAGTACGCCAGTGAGCTCATGTGGTGTGGGTCTGCCAAATGGTGAAAGAATGTTGAGATCATGGATGGTGTACTCCCCTTCCAAGGAAGCTGTTTACTGCTTTTGTTGCAAACTGTTTTCAGACAGAAGTAACTCAAAATTTAATTCTGAGGATGGATTCAACATATGGTGAAAACTGAATCCTAGAATATCCGAGCACGAATCCAGTGCAGCTCACGTTCGGAATTTCACACAATGGAAGGAGTTGGAAATTAGGATTGCTCGTGGAGCAACAATTGATAAAAAAGAACAAGAAGTTGTTGAAAGCCAAGTGAAAAAGTGGAAGGAAATCCTTTCAAGATTGCTTGATATTATTAGATTCCTAGCTAAACAGAATTTGGCTTTACGAGGCCACCGAGAAGGAATGAATTATGAGAGAAACGAGACTGAAGCAACGGAAAATAGAGGAAATTTTTTAGAGCTAGTTGATTTGTTGGCGAAATATGATCCAGTGCTACGTGAACATGTAAGAATCCAGCTGGGAAACAAGTTTGCTACTTCCTATCTGTCTCCTACTATTCAGAACGAGTTTATAGAAATTTTGGGAGAAAACGTAAGAAGCAAAGTCATCAAGCAAGTAAAAGAAGCAAAGTACTTTTCCATGATATTCGACAGCACTCCTGATATTTCACATAAGGATCAAACGAGCCAAGTTTTACGCTATGTTATGATCGATGGAGATAAAGTGAAGGTTGTGGAATCATTTGTCGATTTCATTGAAACAAAAGGTAAAACCGCCGAGAATATTTCAATGATGATTTTGGAAAAATTAGAGAAAGACGGAATTGATATTCAAAATTGTAGAGGGCAAGCATATGATAATGCTGCGGTGATGGCTGGTGTTCATACTGGTGTTCAGAAACGTATCAAGGAAATTAATAAAAAAGCAGAATTTGTCGCTTGTACAAATCACTCGCTGAATTTGGCGGGTGTTCATGCAGCTTCTGTTGCTGTGAATTCTGTTACCTTTTTTGGATGTGTGGAACGTTTGTTTGTATTTTTTCTTCATCAACCCATCGCTGGGATGTTCTAACTTCAGTCACTGGTCAAAGTGTCAAGCGCATAATAGAAACTCGGTGGAGTGCGAGGGGAGAAGCTGTAAGTGTTGTAAAGAAACATTTCTCAAAAATCTTAAGTGCCCTAGAAAAGTTAACTGGTGAAGAAGAAAATACAGCTACCAGGGCAGATGCTGGTGTTCTACTTGGTGCGTTGCAATCATTTTCCTTTTTGTGCTTTCTTGGCCTGTGGGGACCCGTCCTTCTAGAAATTAACGACACACAGACTTACCTCCGAACCAAGGGCTTGAACATACAACAATGTGATATAAAACTCAGGGCATTAGAAACATTTCTAGTTGAAAACAGGGACAAGCTAGTGAGTAATGGAGTTAACTATGCCAAAGAAATTTGCAATGATCTGGGGATAGTCATGGAGCGTCAGCGTCGACCCAAAAAGAAGAAACAAATGTTTGGTGAAGGATCACGAGATGCTGAATTGCCATACGACATTGAATTGAGGAGAGAAATGTTTTCTTCGCTGGACAGAGTGATCCAAGAAATAACTTTGAGATTTCAACAGCTTCATGAACTTGCTGAGAAATATGCCTTCCTTACCCCATTGAATCTTTTGGATGATAAATATGAGTGTCAAATAGATCACGATCACGACGACATTGATAAAGAGGAGTTCCTCGTTGAGAGAAAAAGACTTCAGCATTTTGTTGCTGTTGCTGCTATAACTATTAAAGACAGAATACAGACGTGGAAAGAAGGCCCCCTTGAACTTTTGCAGTTTATTCAAAAGTATAACCTTGGGAACTCGGTTCCAAATATAGTAATAATGCTGAGGATTTTCCTCACAATTGCTGTTAGTGTTGCTACCTGTGAGAGGAGTTTTTCGAAACTAAAACTGATCAAGAATTACTTAAGATCTACTATGAGCACCTTGCTGTTGAGAAATCTTGCCATACTGTCTATAGAGCGACAATTGACAGATGAAATAGTTTTTGACAATGCCATTGAAGAATTTGCCAACAAAAAAACAAGAAAGTTACTTTGTAGAAAGTTGTAGTTCTAATTTCAGAAATAAAGATGGTCCTAATTTTTTACACTTTTTTACTTTTTTCCCTATCCTATATGTCGTTTTTGCTTTTTGTTTAACTGTTACTTATAAGGTTTAAGTATGTTTGGTGTGTATTTAAAGCATACTATATTTGAGTATGTGAAAGTACAGTAATATTATAATGGTAAGAGTGAGTCACTGTGCAATATGTATTTTTTGTGGGGGCACGGGGGGGGGGGGGGGCAAACTCAAGGGCCGCCCCGGGCTGCACACACTCTAGCTACGCCACTGGGTATAATACAAAGCATGATTCCGTAACATTCATTAGGTGAGTTCTCTGAGATTCTACAAACGCGGTGGATTTGAATGTTATGTCGCATAATTTGAATTAAAGGTTTTTTTTAGGAATGACCATGATGTGCGCAGTACAATATTACGCTCAATAGCCCACAAAACATGTAGCTATGCTTTCTTTATTTAGGTCCCCCGTCTGAGGAGTCCGTTTTCTCATCACTTCAGGACGCCTGAGTCCTCCGTTTTCTCTCAATCTTAGCATGCACCTGAGACTTCATTATTCCTTAGTAATGACAGAATTTAAAATTGCAACTGTGGTTGCAGTTGGTGAGGCAACTTAGATATGTCTGTTTACAGTTGGAACATTCAAAATCCATTGTGAGTGGTGTTGAAAGCTTCAACTGTCCTTATTGTTAGTAAAACTTGTCAAGTAAGTGATTGTCGAGTTTGTCAGTATGAATAGCATACCCTTAGTGTCCGTGGGGATACCCATGAATTTCCGATTGCTACTGAAGTTATATTATTTTGTTGCCCAAACATCAGGGAACCTGATGTTTGTAGTTTAGTTAGTGTCAGTTGTCTATTTTAGAAAGTCATTTATCTCCTGAAAAGATTCTGTTAAACACAAAATCTTCAAGACCTAACGGCTGTTCGCCGGAAGAAACTCCCTGGCTGTGGTCTGTGGCTTCCGGCCAGTAGAATTGTTAGTGTTTATGTAACTCCATTTCACCTCTTTCCTGACAAACTCAATCTCTGATTAGATTATAAAAATAGACGTAGGAAATTAGCCTGATCTGTGACACTGACGGTCACAGCTAGATGTACAGCGACCAATTTGTGTAGAAGGTCTGTTGTTGGTGAGATTAGTCTTTCTGGTAGGGATACGTGGGCCGGAAGTGCCCCAGGCTCACATATATAAGGATGCACGAAGAAAAATCACATTCGTGACTCTTCCTCAACACATCTCCAGGAATGTGAACGAGTGTTTCCCGCCATCATGTTAATTCAGTTTAACTTAGTAGATTTTGTGAATATCAGTGTTCATGTTTTAACATAGTGAAATAATCCTGTGCCAAATAAGTCGAGTAACGTAAATATCATCTGTATCGTTGCCAGACGTATGTTTTGTATAGTTGAAGTTAGACATTTACACATTCGTGACTCTTCCTCAACGCATCTCCAGGCACTGTTTGTGTTGGCACCACTACTGAGGTTCGATAGCAGCCTATGGGCAAGATGGTTCTTGAAGGATGTCTTTAACATTGCGAGATTAGAGTCCGACGACCAGATTACGAAGAGAGTCTACCCCCCCCCCCCCCCCAGGCACTCCCTTGCCAGCGAGCCTCGGCTCAGCTGGGTACAGTAAACAACTTTCGTCCCTGGTGGACGCTGTCTTCCGTCCATTGAACCAGCCATTTGTATTGAGCAGTATTGGTATCGATAATTGGGGATTAACTAGCAGAAATATAGTGACCCCAGGTTAAGTATTGAACCCATGAATGTTGGTGTTACCAGCGGTACTGTTGATTGTACGAGGTGAGTTCACCAACCAGGTGTACTACCACGTTCTTCCATTTTGTTCATTCCGAACTCACAGGATGTGTTTGGTACTAAGTTAATTTGGGATATTGACAAGTGTGTCATATCGCCCGCTGTATTAGCAATGAAATAATATAATGCTTGTTTTAATGTTGTAACCCAGAATTGAAGATTCAATTTGTTACTTGTAAAGTAAGACTGAAGCGGTCCAGTCTTGTCTGAGTGCACTTAATTAACATCTTGTTTGCTCTATATGCTAATAAATATTAAATTAGTAAACTACGAGCATCACCACTCAATTCCTTCTACACAATTGGTTCTCAGAAAATAAACATTGTAATTCACATGCCTTGAAACTCGCTAACACGCTACCTAACAATGCACTAAAACCTATTATATTCTAATAAAAGTCTGGGTGGTGGCAGGCTACCGTTGTAAGTATAATAAGTGTTATACTAAGAATGACATGGTTCCCCAGACTACTCCATGGTTTAGAATATAATAAAACAGAGTATACTTCAGCAAGGTAAGGACATTGAAATTCAGAAAATATAATATTATACATGAAAAGAAATGAAGAAAAGAATAGAATAATGACTTGGAAAATATAAGCAGAGAAATATAAGAGCTACTTATATAAGAATATAAACAAGAATATAAAGAATATAATAGTATTGAAGAATAATAACAGAAAGGATAAATCTGAAAGATAAAATATGAAGTAAGGAAAATCGCGCCCTTACAACAGAGTTCCTTCTGCAGCTCTTCACAGTCCGCTTGGAGGGGGGATCGGTGGTAGAAGGGGTACCGTTCTTGCCTCGCAAGCGTGATGTCATGGGTTCGATTCCCGGGCCGGTGGAAGTTGTTTGGACTTACTTCCTAGCCCCCATTAGTCCCTGTTCACCTAGCAGTAAAGTAGGTACCTGGTGTAAGTCGAAAGTTGCGAATTCGTATTCAGGGAAAGTTGTTGGAGCTTCCAATAACTTGATGACAAAAACCACTGACTCTTCAGGCTTCTACGCCCTTGACTCTTCAGGCTTCTACGCCCTTAACTCATGAGACATAAAGGCAAGCATGAACTTAGCATGCTTTCCTGCTGGGCGCTGTAAACGCTTCTGCGCTTCACCTTACACAAGGATGTAGGGGGGTGCCCAATAAAAAAAAAGTCCGCTTGGTTCATAACTTCCCGAAATAACTTGGCGTCATCTGTCTGGAGGAATGTACAGCTTCAGGCATATCATTTATGACGCACACAAACAGAAGCAGGCCCAATACACTGCCCTGTGGTACCCCGCTTGTGACGGATATAGATGATGATTTTGTGCCATTAATCACCACACACAGCTTTCGCTCTTCTAGAAAGTCTTCTATCCACGCTAGAACATTTCCCCGAATCCCGTACCCTTCCAGTTTAATTTTCATCATTTCATGGGGTATACTGTCGAAAGCCGTCGCAAAATCTAGGTAAATATTGTCGATATTACCACCCTGTTCCAGAATTTGGGTTTAAATTTTCATTACACTTGAGTAATTGTGTCAAGCAGAAGCGCCCCGGCATAAAACCGTGTTGGCAATCATTTACAAGGTTGTTTCGTAGTAGATGTTCCATCATGGCATCTCTTATAATGCTCTCAAGAACTTTACATATTATGCTTGTTAGACTCACTTGTCTATAGTTATTCGTGGAGTGACGATCGCCCTTCTTGAAGATAGGACTCACATAAGCTTGCCTGCATTTCTTTTACTTACTTTTTACTTTTATCTTCTTCACCACTGATCAACTACCCTGAGAGATTAGAGCGCCTGCAATTGCCTAGCTTATACTACCGACGGACAAGGGGGGGGGGGGGGACCTAATTGAGGCGTATAAACATCTCAAATGGCACTACTCAGTCGAGTGTCCATACCTGGAGCTGGCAGACGCCGGCCCCACAAGAGGTCACAGCTAAAAGTAGAAGAAGCCACAAGTCCAGAAAACTGTGAGGGCTAACTTTTCAGGAGTGAGTTGTGAACTCGTGGAACAACCTGCCGGAGTGTTATGATGCAGGCACTGAGTGAGAGCTCTTTCAAGACCAGACTTGACCAGCACCGGAGCAGGATTAGATACATTCAGGAGCCAGTGTTTACCCAGTACTTGCCAACAGTGCGTAATAGAGACGCAGATTCTGACCTAGTTACGCAGATTCTGACCAAGACAAAGCTGAGGCATTAAACAGTTTCTTTTCCTCGGTGTTCACAAGAGAAGATGCGAACAATCTTCCTGCGTTTGAGGACAAACGGTTTGACACAGCGCTGACCCACATTATGTTCTCAGAAGAGGTTAAAGGAAATAAATTATCAAAGCTAAAAATTTCATAAGAGTCTCGGCCCAGACATGGTGCATCCAAGAGTGCCAAGAGATATGTGCACCGAACTTATTTTTATAGGATTATCCCACCAGGGCACAGGTCAATGACCCACATCAGGGCCTGTGGGCCATGATGGAACATCTACAACGAAACAACCTTGTAAAGGATTTCCAACGCGATTTTATGCCGGGACGCTCCAGTTTAACACAATTACTCAAGATACTGGATGTTTAGACCAAAATTCTGGAACAGAGTGACAATGTGGACAATATATACTTAGATTTTGCCAAGGCTTTCGACAGTGTACCCTAATGAAAGGCTGAAAATTAAACTAGAAGGGCACGGGATTCGGGGAAATGTCCTAGGGTGGACCGGAGACTTTCTTCATAATCGCAAGCAGTGTTTGGTGATTATGGCATGAAGTTGTCATGTGTACCACAGGGGTACCACAGGGCAGTGTACTGGGCCCGTTGTTGTTTGTTTGCTTCATAAATTACATGCCAGAAGCTGTACATCCCTCCATACAAATGTTTGCGGATGATGCAAAGTTATTTCGGGAAAATAAAAACCAAGCAGACTGTGAAGACTTTACTTTTATCCTCTTCACCACTGATTGGCTCGCTAGCCGCTTGGGCGATCGTTCACGTCTCTGTTATGTACTGGCTCCTGGATGTATCTGAATCTGCAATAGTTTTAGTCAAGTCTGGTCTTGAAAGAGCTCACACTCGATGCCGTCACAGCACTCTCTAGCAGATTTTTCCAAGAATTCACAACTCTCACTCCGAAAAAGTTACCCCTCACAGTTTTCTGCACTTGCAGTTTCTTCAACCTTGTGCTGTGACCCCTTGTGGGGCGAGAGCTGCAGAAGGATCTCTGTGAACTTCAAGAATGGTCGAAGAAATGGCTGCTAAGATTCACTGTCACGAAGTGTAAGAGGATGTACCTGGGACATACCAACGGTAAGGAGGCGTATCACATGTACCAATAGAATGAAGAAACTTCATTAATTGAGACAATGTGAAAAGGACCTGGGTGTGTATGTTGACAATGAACTGAAGTTCTCGGGCCATTGTGAGGTGAACCAGGCAACAAAATTATGAGGTCTTATAAGAAGATCGCAACGATCTTCAAGAGCGAGGTGCCTCCCCATCTGAGTACCGCCACACCGTCTGGTCTCCGAAATATGCAAGGGATTATCAGTTGATTGAAAATGTCTAAAGGAGGGCCACCAGACTGGTGCCTGCACTTCGGCACCTCAGCTACCCCAAGAGACTAGAGCGCCTGCAATTGCCGAGCTTATAGTAGGCGGGCAAGGGAGAAACCTAATTAAGGTGAATAAACACCTCAAAGTTTGCCCCTACAGTTATTTGGACTAGGGCTTTTTCAGCCTTGAGCTGAGACCCCTTGTGGGGCGGACGTCCGCCAGCTCCAGGTATGTATACATTTGACCGAGTAGTGCCCCCCTGAGATGTTTATACGCTTTGATTAGGTTGCCCCTCGCCCATCTATAGTACATGCAAGGTAGCTGCAAGCGCTCTAATGTCCTTTGGACATTTTCAATCAATTGAAAGTCTTTATTATACCTCGGGGACCAGACGGGGTGACAGTACTCCAGACGGTGAAGCACCTCACTCTTGATGATCGCGACGAGCAATATACCATCCAGATACCTGAACGACCTTCTTATAAGACCTACTAGTTTCGTTTCCTGATTCACCTTCTTCTCACAATGGCCCGAGAACTTAAGTTCCTTGTCGACATACACAACTAGGTCCTTTTCACATTCTGTTTCAATTAATGCAGTGTCATCGTCCTGTTGGGACATGTGATACGCCTCCTTACTATTGGTGCGACCCAGGTGCTTCTTTTTGCACTTCGTGACATTGAATTTTAGCAGCCATTTCTTCGACCATTCTTGAAGCTGATGGAGATCTTTCTGTAGCTCTTTACAGTCTCGTTGGTTCTTCATTTCCCTAAATAGCGTGCCATCGTCCGGAAACATTTGTATGAAAGAGTGTATAGCTTCTGGCAAATATTTTATGGAGCAGACAAACAGCGGACCCAATACACTGCCCTTTGGTACCTTGCTTTTCACAGGTACCTTTCCAGTTTAATTCTCAACCTTTCATGGAGTACGTTGTCGGAGGCCTTGGCAAAATTTTGGTATTTTATTGACGATATTATCGCCCTGTTCCAGAATTTGCTTATCTGCGGGTAGTTTGTAACGAAGTGGAACTTATTAATGATTAAATTTACTAATACTGTTCCCTTCATTCATACCTTCCCCTCGCCAACTCAATTAAAATCATCATCTTGCATGACGGTGTCTGTACACTATATAAACAGGTGTACAGTATTTGAAACTAATGGAAGTTAAATATTGACATGAATTTAATTGAGTGAAGTTTCTGGGTAGTTTGGTTTTCAGAATGGTAACTCACGTTCGTTGTACAATTTTTTTAAATAATATTTCCTTCATATATTTATAAGTTATTGATTTTTCCTTTATTCATATACTGTAGTTTGTTTTATACATGCCCTCAAACTTTAAATGGCTCTTATTAAAAATTTGGACAGAGTTAAATTTTTTTTTAAAAATTTGTCACTAGTAAAGTTCTTTATGCTGAGTCTAAGTATGCAACTCATTTTTGGCGGAAATAAATATTTAACATTTTATTGGCGTTTGTTTGCAGGAACAGTGTCTGTTTTTGCCTAACCTTAACACATACAAACCATACTTTAGACAAGAACTGACCTAATGGTAGACGGTTTTTCCCCAGGTGTGTGCCTGTACTCATCGCCAAATGTTGGATGGGTACCTGTGCGAGTTTATGTGGCACCAGTGTCACAAAGGGCAAAATTTGTACGAGCTTATGTTAAGCATGATTGGCCAACACATGTGATTCATATAGACCTGTAAGTCACAAATAAAACATTTCCACAAAACATCAGTTTGACATTTAAAATCAGCACGAAAAACTGTATCTTTAATGCAAGTTTTTACTAAGACCCCTTTAAATAAACGCACATGGACACCTAAAAATGCACACTAATACACACAGATTGTCCAAGCGGCTAACGAACCGATCATTGGCGAAGATGTAATGGCTCCTGTCTCATCAACAGAAAGTATTATATAAATGGGTTACTTACATCTGATTTATATTCAGGTTCACCCTCTGTAACTTTCCACTGGCTATGAGGTGACATGTTCAATGCACGTGATAAGGTGTGCCCAAGGGAAGCTGCGTCATACTATGCTGAGTAAAGACATAAGTAGCCGGCTCCTAGCCACCTAAAGCGGGCAGTAGTTTGATATCCTTGACTAGAGGAAGACGTTATTTGAGAACCGCACTGGATGGGTCCGTCTTCCCTCGAGGGGGAACGACGTACCCATACCGTTCTCCCTCGATGGGTCACTACTCAGCAGTCACTCACATCAACTAATATCGAACGGACGTTGATGCAAGTTTATATTACATAAACGCCGTCCTCTTTCTCATTCACTCATAAATAGTGGAACTTACAGTTGATCTACACTCAGGAATTATAAACATAATACTTTTATAATAAAACAAGAAACTTCAATTGGGTTTCGTTACCAAAAGCCCAATTATATTATATGTGTACCAACCTGGTTAACTGGGGAATTAACCAGCGTAACAAAGAGGATAAAAGATACATTTGTACATCCATAATAATAACAATAAGACACATACACACACTGGAACACTACACATTTCTTTTTTTTTTTCACTCAGTGTGATAGGGTTGGAACTTGGAGACTTTAGATTTAGTACATACAAGATCTCATTGAAACATTAAATCTTGAAAGGGATGGAAAATGTGAACCCCGACCATTTCTTTGTGATGTCACACACCACCAACATGAGGGGGAGACATAACTAACAGCTCGCCAAGCTATCGTGTCACGTACCACCAACACGAGTGGACATAACTACAAGCTCGCCAAGCAGAAAGAACATAAGGAAATACTTCTTCATACAGAGGCTGGTTTACCTATGGAACAGTCTATGATACCAATCCAGGCAGTGGAATCATAAGCAGAACTAGACTTCAAAATAGCACATAATAAAATTATTTAGAAAAATGGAGGGATAATACACTGTCCTCCTTCCCTCGGTATGGCCACTTCAAGTGGATGGCCAATAGATAACTAAGGTAAAAATAATAGGACAAGAATCATGAAAGTTGCGATAGAAAAATAGGGAAGTATAAAGGAAAAATGACACATTTACATAATTTTATGTTTCTTGTACTTCTCAAGAGCTACTGTGGAAAAATGTGCACACATCTCGGATCATGTCTAACTTTTTCAATTACTTTTTGAATGAGTTCTTTAGTATTTTCACAAAACTTTGTTCGATGAACACTCATCATGTTCGGTCAAGATAAACGATCTTCTAGGTACTAGGTTCAGCACAACCAGAAGGTTGCTGATCTCTCCACTGTGCGTGTTGTCACGGGCAATGTTAGAACAATAATATTTGCTTGTTCAATAGAAGGAAACATCAGTATGTTTGAACAAATCCCCAAGTCCATCACACTTGTTCTTCTTTTGAGATCAAATTTCAAACCAGATGGACGGTTGCTTCAGCTTCTAAGATTTCGATTTCAAATAATTTAATGATCCTTGCAATCTGGTTCTTCAGTTCTTCTCTTGTAACCTTTTGTTTAGTTTCAGCAGCAAATCGACTTTCCAATGATGACATGATGGAGTCCAAATATGGAACACATAGCCTGATGCACGTAAATATTCTTCTATAGTGGAACCATTAGTGTCGTAGCCACCCGCATTACTGTCTGTGAAGGTTTAGCCCAATGTCCACCTCTGCTACTAAATATGACCATCTATGCTCACTGTACCATGACAGTGGCCGCATAGTGTATCTAAAATCACCGTAAAATAAAAATTATAACTAATCTAAAATCACGGTACCAAGACAACAGTGCACTGTCTTGGCATAAAATGTAAGAGGTGTGACAAAACGCTTCATATAAAATCATGGTACCGCGGCAAAATCACTTCAATATACATCACCTCGGTACACAATGGATGAACTGGAGTGTCTTGGAAAAGTATATCATATATTGAGCAGCAGTAGAAGCAGTTCAGTTCAGTTCAGCATGACGACCGAAGGAAAAATTTGATACCAAATTTTTCAACAACTTTAAGACTACAAAATTAACAATAAATTTATATGCTCTCTACTTTAAGAAAATGTAAAAAAAAAAATACACAGAATCACTTATAATTTACTCACGTCGTACTTTACAAATGTTATTTATCCCACAGGTACAGTGGCTGTGAGGTGAGGAAGGTGTTTGTGTGTGGTAGTTTAGGGGACCTCCAGTCGTCCTCACACCTGAACATATACTGACTCGCTAACCACACTTGCCCGTCTACCAACACAGTCCATATTTGCTCAAGAAACTTTCAGATGTTTTACAACTCACTCTTCGCCTCCAGCTCCTCACTATAAGTGTATCTGGGCACATGTGTAGACTCTACACATGTTCATTAGATAATAATATTCCTTGTTATTTTGTAAAGCCGACGGTGCTAGCTCAAACATGCACCGATCTCCAAGAAAATTTACAGGGGTGTTTCCTAGATAAATACACAACACTAAAACTTTGAACAGCATTGTAGGACCATTTTTTTATTTTTGGAGGGCAACGGTCACACCCTAGTGTAGAGGTCGCACTCTGAATCAGGGGTTATAAGAACATAAGAAAATAAGGAGTCTGCAATAGGCCGGTTGGCCTGTGCATGTCAGCTCCTGTCGGGAGTTACAACCACCCTCTACCGTCCATGAATCTATCTAGCCGCCTTTTAAAACTTTCCAGCATCCCAGCACTTACTACAAAGTTACTAAACTTGTTCCATTCATCTACCACCCTATTTGAGAACCAGTTTCGTCATATCTCCCTCCTAAACCTAAACTTATCCAACTTAAATCTGCTGCTACGAGTCCTATCCTGCTCGGATATGATAAGAACTTTATCTATATCTCCTTCATTGATTCCTTTCCACCCACTTAAATACTTCTATCCTATCTCCCCGCACTCTTCATCTTTCTAGGGTATGCATTGTGCAAGTTCAGTTTCTTTAATCTATCTTGATAGGGGAGGTGTCTAAGTCCCTCCAACAGCCGCCACGAAATATGAATCTTTTACAAAAACAAAGACTTAAGGGCCTCTACAGTCTGAGATGCCTCAGGGTCTTCTCAGGTCCTGGTTACAGCAGTTCTCACTTCAGGCTGTACTGAGGGGTCAGCATAAATCTGACTATAGCGGAGGTACCCTTAACATGGATGGCGCCCGGGACCCAGCAACGAGTTCCAGTTTTCAGGGTCAGGTGTGAGAAGGATTTTATACAGTGTGACCTTCACTACTAAACATCGAAGGTATTTTCCGGGTACTCAGATTTCCTATTGCACTAACGAGTGTAGGACAAAGGCCTCCTAGGACAAGCCCTCTAGCACAAATAGTAATAAGAATTTCTATATCATTATTTTTAATCTTTATTATTTACAGGTTGTGAACCTAACCTATTTTGCACTTTAACTGAGGGGCTTTTGTCCTACTTTGTACTTTAACTGAGGAGGGCTTTATTGTAACAATGTCATGAGTTTTCCGCCACGTGAGAGTTTCCGCCAATTTCGAGCCAATAGTATGAAGGCCTTAGGCCTGTCTTCGACCAATGAGAATGCCTATGAGGCGTGACGTCATGAAAGTTGTGGCGTCCTTTGTGGGCTGACGCAGTTTGAAAAGCGGAGTCTGTGTTTGGTCAGAGTTAAGTGTGGTACTGTCCTGGGTGTCACCTCCTCATATGGCGGCTATAATGTGAGTACCTATTAGGTTTGATCCGTTTCCCGAAATGTTTTGCGATTCATATAACCCCTGGGTATTAAATATTCCAAGTGTCATTACGACCACTAATTATTCCGTAATCGAACTGTCGATAATAGATTCGGAATCGACATGCTCAGGAGTACCTATACTGAGATTTTGAACAAAATGACATGTTACGATTTATTTCGGCACTGAAAACAATTGTAAGGGGGGACCCCTAAGCAATTTTCACCCAAATATGATTTTCTCTCAGACTTGAAATTTGGTGAGATTAATTTCAGTAATTAAGAATAACAGAGTCCCCTGATCGAGTATAACAAATTCCCCAGGTCGAGTATAACAAAGGCCCCTGATCGAGTATAACAAAGTCCCCTCATCGAGTATAACAAAGGCCCCTCATCGAGTATAACAAAGGCCCCTCATCGAGTATAACAGAGTCCCCTCATCGAGTATAACAAAGTCCCCTGATCGAGTATAACAAATTCCCCTGGTCGAGTATAACAAAGTCCGCTAATCGAGTATAACAAAGTCCCCTGATCGAGTATAACAAAGACCCCTGATCGAGTATAACAAAGGCCCCTCATCAAGTATAACAAAGGCCCCTCATCGAGTATAACAAATGCCCCTCATCAAGTATAACAAAGTCCCCTCATCGAGTATAACAAAAACCCCTGATCGAGTATAACAAAGACCCCTGATCGAGTATAACAAAGGCCCCTGATCGAGTACAACAAAGTCCCCTCATCGAGTATAACAAAGGCCCCTCATCGAGTATAACAAAGGCACCTCATCGAGTATAACAAAGGCCCCTGGTCGAGCATAACAAAGGCCCCTTATCGAGTATAACAAAGGCCCTGATCGAATATAAAAAAAGCCCCTGATCGAGTATAACAAAGGCCCCTTATCGAGTATAATAAAGGCCCCTGATCGAGTATAATAAAGGCCCCTAATCGAGTATAACAAAGGCCCCTCATCGGGTATAACAAAGGCCCCTGATAGAGTATAACAAAGCCCCCTGATCGAGTATAATAAAGGCCCCTGATCGAGTATAACAAAGTCCCTTGATCGAGTATAACAAAGTCCCTTCATCGAGTATAACAAAGACCCCTGATCGAGTATAACAAAGGCCCCTCATCGAGTATAACAGAGTCCCCTCATCGAGTATAACAAAGTCCCCTGATCGAGTATAACAAATTCCCCTGGTCGAGTATAACAAAGTCCGCTAATCGAGTATAACAAAGTCCCCTGATCGAGTATAACAAAGGCCCCTCATCGAGTATAACAAAGGCCCCTCATCAAGTATAACAAAGTCCCCTCATCGAGTATAACAAAAACCCCTGATCGAGTATAACAAAGACCCCTGATCGAGTATAACAAAGGCCCCTAAACGAGTATAACAAAGGCCCCTCATCGAGTATAACAAAGGCCCCTCATCGAGTATAAAAAAGGCCCCTCATCGAATATAACAAAGTCCCCTAATCGAGTATAACAAGGGCCCCTCATCAAGTATAACAAAGGCCCTCATCGAGTATAACAAAGGCCCCTCATCGAGTATAACAAAGTCCCCTCATCGAGTATAACAAAGGCCCCTCATCGAGTATAACAAAGGCACCTCATCGAGTATAACAAAGGCCCCTGGTCGAGCATAACAAAGGCCCCTTATCGAGTAAAACAAAGGCCCTGATCGAATATAACAAAAGCCCCTGATCGAGTATAACAAAGGCCCCTTATCGAGTATAATAAAGGCCCCTGATCGAGTATAATAAAGGCCCCTAATCGAGTATAACAAAGGCCCCTCATCGGGTATAACAAAGGCCCCTGATAGAGTATAACAAAGCCCCCTGATCGAGTATAATAAAGGCCCCTGATCGAGTATAACAAAGTCCCTTGATCGAGTATAACACAGTCCCTTCCTCGAGTATAACAAAGACCCCTGATCGAGTATAACAAAGGCCCCTCATCGAGTATAACAAAGGCCCCTGATCGAGTATAACAAAGGCCCCGGATCGAGTATAACAAAGCCCCCTGATTGAGAATAATAAAGCCCTCTCATCGAGTATAACAAAGTCCCCTGATCGAGTGTAACAAAGTCCTGTGATCGAGTATAACAAAGTCTCCTGATCGAGTATAACAAAGGCCCCTGATCGAGTACAACAAAGTCCCCTCATCGAGTATAATAAGGGACCCTGATCGAGTATAACAAAGGCCCCTCATCAAGCATAACAAAGTCCCCTGATCGAGAAAAACAAAGGCCCCTCATCGAGTATAATAAAGGCCCCTGATCGAGTATAATAAAAGCCCCTAATCGAGTATAACAAAGGCCCCTCATCGGGTATAACAAGGCCCCTGATAGAGTATAACAAAGCCTCCTGATCGAGTATAATAAAGGCCCCTGATCGAGTATAACAAAGTCCCTTGATCGAGTATAACAAAGTCCCTTCATCGAGTATAACAAAGACCCCTGATCGAGTATAACAAAGGCCCCTCATCGAGTATAACAAAGGCCCCTGATCGAGTATAACAAAGGCCCCGGATCGAGTATAACAAAGCCCCCTGATTGAGAATAATAAAGCCCTCTCATCGAGTATAACAAAGTCCCCTGATCGAGTGTAACAAAGTCCCGTGATCGAGTATAACAAAGTCTCCTGATCGAGTATAACAAAGGCCCCTGATCGAGTACAACAAAGTCCCCTCATCGAGTATAATAAGGGACCCTGATCGAGTATAACAAAGGCCCCTCATCAAGCATAACAAAGTCCCCTGATCGAGAAAAACAAAGGCCCCTCATCGAGTATAATAAAGGCCCCTGATCGAGTATAACAAAGGCCCCTCATCGAGTATAACAGAGTCCCCTCATCGAGTATAACAAAGTCCCCTCATCGAGTATAACAAAGTCCCCTCATCGAGTATAACAAAGTCCCCTCATCAAGTATAACAAAGGCCCCTCATCGAGTATAACAAAGGCCCATCATCGAGTATAACAAAGGCCTCTGCTCGAGTATAACAAAGGCCCCTGATCGAGTATAACAAAGGCCCCTGATCGAGTATAACAAAGGCCCCGGATCGAGTATAACAAAGCCCCCTGATTGAGAATAATAAAGCCCTCTCATCTAGTATAACAAAGTCCCCTGATCGAGTGTAACAAAGTCCCCTGATCGAGTATAACAAAGTCTCCTGATCGAGTGTAACAAAGTCCCTTGATCGAGTAAAACAAAGGCCCCTAATCGAGTATACCAAAATCCCCTCATCGAGCATTACAAAGTCCCTTGATCGAGTATAACAAAGGCCCCTCATCGAGTATAACAAAGGCCCCTAATCGAGTATAACAAAGTCCCCTGATCGAGTATAACAAAGGCCCTGATCGAATATAACAAAGGCCCCTAATCGAGTATAACAAAGTCCCCTGATCGAGTATAACAAAGTCCCCTGATCGACTATAACAAAGGCCCCTTACCGAGTATAATAAACCCCACTGATCGAGTATAACAAAGGCCCCTCATCAAGTATAACAAAGGCCCCTGATTGAGTATAACAAAGGCCCCTCATCTAGTATAACAAAGGCCCATTGATCAAGTATAACAAAGGCCTTTCATCGAGTATAACAAAAGCCCCTGATCGAGTATAACAAAGGCCCCTCATCGAGTATAACAGAGTCCCTTGATCGAGTATAACAAAGTCCCCTGGTCGAGTATAACAAAGTCCCCTGATCGAGAATAACAAAGTCCCCACATCGAGTATAACAAAGACCCCTGATCGAGTATAACAAAGGCCCCTAAACGAGTATAACAAAGGCCCCTCATCGAGTATAACAAAGGCCCCTCATCGAGTATAACAAAGTCCCCTCATCAAGTATAACAAAGGCCCCTGATCGAGTATAACAAAGACCCCTGATCGAGTATAACAAAGGCCCTTAAACGAGTATAACAAAGGCCCCTCATCGAGTATAACAAAGGTCCCTGATCGAGCATAACAAAGGCCCCTGATCGAATATATACCAAAGTCCACTGATCGAGTATAACAAAGGCCCTTAACGAGTATAACAAAGGCCCCTCATCAAGTATAACAAAGGCCCCTCATCGAGTATAACAAAGGCCCCTCATCGAGTATAACAAAGGCCCCTAATCGATTATAACAAAGGTCCCTGATCGACTATAGCAAAGGCTCCGGATCGAGTATAACAAAGCCCCCTGATTGAGTATAACAAATTCCCCTGGTCGAGTGTAACAAAGTCCCCTGATCGAGTATAACGAAGTCCCCTGATCGAGTATAACAAAGTCCCCTCATCGAGTATAACAAAGGCCCCTCATCGAGTATAACAAAGGCCCCTCATCGAGAATAACAAAGGCCCCTCATCGAATATAACAAAGTCCCCTGATCGAGTATAACAAAGGCCCCTGATCGAGTATAGCAAATGCCCCTGATCGAGTATAACAAAGGCCCCTGATCGAGTATTACAAAGGCCCCTCATCTAGTATAACAAAGGCCCCTCATCGAGTATAACAAAGGCCCCTGATCGAGTATAACAAAGGCCCCTGATCGAGTATAACAAAGGCCCCGGATCGAGTATAACAAAGCCCCTTGATTGAGTATAAAAAAGCCCCCTGATCGAGTATAACAAATTCCCCTGGTCGAGTGTAACAAAGTCCCCTGATCGAGTAGAACAAAGACACCCTGATCGAGTATAACAAAGCCCCCTCATTGAGTATAACAAAGTCTCCTGATCGAGTATAACAAAGCCCCCTCATCGAGTATAACAAAGACACCCTGATCGAGTATAACAAAGTCCCCTAATGGAGTATAACAAAGTCCCCTGGTCGAGTATAACAAAGGCCCCTGATCGAGTATAACAAAGGCCCCTGATCGAGTATAACAAAGGCCCCTCATCGAGTATAACAAATTCCCCTCATCGAGTATAACAAAGTCCCCTGATCGAGTATAACAAAGGCCCCTAATTGAGTATAACAAGTCCCCTGATCGAGTATAACAAAGGCCCTTATCGAATATAACAAAGTCCCCTGATCGAGTATAACAAAGACACCCTGATCGAGTATAACAAAGGCCCCTCATCGAGTATAACAAATTCCCCTGGTCGAGTAAAACAAAGGCCCCTCATCGAGTATAACAAAGTCCCCTGATCGAGTATAACAAAGACACCCTGATCGAGTATAACAAAGGCCCCTCATCGAGTATAACAAAGGCCCCTCATCGAGTATAACACAGTCCCCTGATCGAGTATAACAAGGGCCCGTGATCGAGTATAACAAAGGCCCCTGATCGAGTTTAACAAAGGCCCTTAATCGAATATAACAAAGTCCCTGATCGAGTGTAACAAAGACCCCTGATCGAGTATAACAAATTCCTCTGATCGAGTATAACAAAGACACCCTGATCGAGTATAACAAAGTCCCCTGATCGAGTATAACAAAGACACCCTGATCGAGTATAACAAACGCCCCTCATCGAGTATAACAAAGTCCCCTGATCGAGTATAACAAAGGCCCCTGATCGAGTATAACAAAGTCCCCTGATCGAGTATAACAAAGGCCCCTCATCTAGTATAACAAAGGCCCCTGGTCGAGTATAATAAAGGCCCCTGGTCGAGTATAATAAAGGCCCCTGATCGAGTATGACATATTCCCCTGTACACCGCCCCCATGCCGTGCTATGAACAAAATGTACAATATTAGATAAAAAAAAATTAAAAGTTTTTCCAAAGCACTTGGTCACCTTTGTCTTCAAATTTCCAGTCGGATTTTATTTTGAAAACACAACGTTTTATAATATATATTTTAATGTTTTTGTGGTAAGATTTGTATAGACCTGATCAACGACACTTGTCTGATATCCCCCTGCGCTTTTTGCCTGTGAAAAAATAGCACATTCGCGTGAGGGAGGAGAGGTGTGAGCCCGGGTGCACAACTCTTCAGGGAGAGTGTGTGTGTGTGAAAGCAAGCTTTTTTTTTTTTTAATACAACTGTGTTTTTTAATGGCCAACATATATATTAGTGACGAAACCAATGTGTAGGAAGCTGGCTCAGTAGGTGAAAAGTTGAAAACAGCCTAAAACTAAATAAGTACCATAAACAACATCCCTTAAACATACGAGTAATAACATAAGGAATTACTGTACTGTTACTCAAGTATAAATAAACTTTTTCTTGTTTTATCTCTGTTGTACTGTCCGTGTTTGTTTTCGGTGGTCACAACTTTTAACTCACCTGACTTTACTATATGCACCGTCGGTCGGTAATATACTGTTTGATTTTGTTGATGTTTATTGTCTCAATACAGAAGGCACCAATACCTGAAATGTACAGAACAGGAATTAACACACATAAGCTACACCATCTCACACATATACTAGTACACACACTCCAATGACTATACGCTTGGAACAGTACACTGACAACACAAGGTTCAAGAGGAGAATCAGTGCTGTCAGTCGGTGGTAAGTATGATTTTCACTCTATAACTTTTCATACACAGAATGAATCTCTTTCAGTTTGGGTGGGAAAGTGTACTAAGGTAGGTTATTGGCTGTGTTCCTATCACGAGTACTTCTACAATTATGGTCATTTTCGTGGAGCTTCACCTCCCTCACCCCTCTTGCTCTTCACAGTGTTTTGACTCCCTCATTTTGTTTTGTTCTGGTCCTCTTAATATCCTCATTCGCTGTGCTCTGAATTTCAAAATGTTATATAATTTGCATTGTATTTTAATGAAAATTTTCAGTGAGAAACTAATACTGTATTCATATATGTGTATAAAGTAATTTAGATGCATTGGTAGCTTTTGCACAGACAATTGAATTGTTTTTATGAAAAATATAAATAGAAAGTAAAATATCTTACCACAGATGCATAGTTTATTTGATCAGTGTCTTCGCACACTTAACCTTAGAGTTACAGGTACTATTTGTGTGTGTGTGTGTGTGTGTGTGTGTGTGTGTTACATTATGGTTATCTTCGTCTTGACACACTTGGGCCATTGGTGACAGGTTAAATGAGTCAACAGAGTCAGTACAGTGAAAAATTTAAAACTAACTCTGGTATTGTAATTGTGGTCTCAGCCTCAGGCACACGTCTGCATGGTAGTCATTATATCCATAATAACTCCACGTACTATGAGGCACAACGGTGAAGGAATATTCAGCGGCCACAACCAGTGTTCACAGCCATACGGCATTTGTATACTTTATGAATGGTCGGAGCAGAGCCTTGTGCAACCACTTGGAATTGTCTAACATCCAATGCTCGCTTCATATGGCTGAACCTATTATTGAATTGGTCGTTTATATGATTTTTACGAATTTGTTGTCAACCACCGCTCAGGTCTTGTTCCTTGTTTATTTTTCCATATCCATTCTTCGTATAGTATGTTCTGTGGCTTCTTTCTCCTGACCTGTTTCTATCATCGTCTTGTACTGTATCTGTCTGGGTAAACACGGAGTAGCCATATACATCATTATATCTTGCCGAGTCAGGCAGTTGTCTCGAGTCATCTGACCCTGACCCTGATGTTGGTTAGACTGAGGATGGTTCAATGGTTCATAACCAACTGGAGTATTGAGTGCACACAAAAATGGTGGTCAGAGACTTGTAACGCAGCTCAGATACTGCACATGGAATTGAAGATAGTAAACCGTTGATTTCTGGCTGTTAAAGATGTAAGTAACCTACAGACTAATAGTGGAGCGGCATAGCTACAATTTTCATAACAATTGTGCATTTAATTATGAAAGCACCAAATTTGGCACAGCGATGGAGTAATGGTATATGAACATATTCAGATATGGAACCACTCGATAATGGATTTGAGTGGCCGCTATAAATCAGGGGCGGATCCAGAAAAAATTCAGGTTTCACCACGTCACTGTCTTAGTCCTGTGAGACCGTCTAATACTGCAAAGCATAGGGAAATAATAGGCCATAGGAAGAAAGAAAAGGTCAAACCCCAGTAATCACCTTGGAGCAACCATTGTTTGCAATAGCCAAACAGATTCAGTGAAATTGGCCCGAAAATTACGGCGAAGAGAAATTTATTATGATTCTGGGCAGTCTCCACATTGAAATGGCGGCTCTGAGGATGGCAGGCAGTTGGTTGCAGGGTAGCGGGTGGGCAGAAACCCTGGTGCAAGCCGATATTGCCAGCCTAGGAACTGCAAACTCTTTCCTAAAGGCTGCTCGCGTTACACGCACCAGGCGAGGCCATCAAATAACAGCAGCAACCCTGAACAGTGAACATCCTACAGCACAAGGCTTACGGCAAATACACTGAAGATGCCCAAAGTGATGGTCATGAGCCCCTAGAGTTTGGTGTCTGGTGTCAGCAAAGGGCTGAATGTTGTCCCCAGTTTCAGTCCTGGGCAATCACCCTCAACCTAGAGCTAAGTATCTTTATGTTTGTTAGATCACTGCGAGAATCACACTTCTCGCTATACATGGATGCTCTGGCTGAACTGTGTCAGTGGTTCTTCGCCTTGGATCTTACTCATTATTCTCGGTGGGTTCCAGTCCACCTGAAGGACATGACAGAGCTCTCGGACAAGCATCCTGATGTGGCTGAAAAGTTTCAAGCTGGACATTTCACTGCAAAAAAGACAGCCCGCCGTTTTTCTGCAATGGCACTAGACCAGGCATGGTGCCCATTAAACAAAATTCCGATAACAAAGTTCCCCTTTCCCCGCTAAACCGTCAAAGATATATGTACTCATACTGTATATTGTTTTGACCCTCCTCTCGCCGTTTACCCGGCTTCCACCTCTGGTTACCAGCGGCCAGGTCATAGATATATCACAAGTGTCGTCGAATTACCACTGGCTGTCCCGCCAGTCTTCAGTAATTTTCCAACGATCGGTATCAGTGTACAGACAAAACAACAGGCAGGGAGATTTCCACCAGGTCCCAGAAACACACTTGTGATCTGCAGTCTTCTTTAATTATCACTAAGTGTTCACAATACTTGTACTTCACACTCTGGGCAGAAACGATCGACTGACCCCACTTGACTTGATGTTGGGTGGGATGTTTGGGTTGGAAGTACTTTGGAGCAGGGTTGGATCAAATACTGATTCTTAGCGGTCAAATGCAAATACAAATACTTGTGACATTGTGATGCAAAAATACAAATACAAATACTTTTAGTCCTTAATTAAAAAATACAAATATAAATACAAATACTTCTGAAATTAAGATGTAAAAATACAAATACTTTTATTTCCAAGTTCAAAAATACAAACTCAATACCTGCATATCAGAATTACATTTTATCATCATTAATGCCCGGAAAGCTCAACTTAGCTCGCTGAGGAGTGTAAAAATTACCAACTTTGCTAAACACTCTCTCAGAAGGTGCCGACGTTGAACAGCAGCCTAGAATGCTCTTGGCAAAGTGCCTCAGAATTTTGAACATAAGAACATAAGAATGGAGGAAACTGCAGTGGGCCTATTGGCCCATACTGGGCAGTCCCGTTTACACCCAACCCCTATTGCTCATATAAGCATCCAACCTATGTTTGAAGCTATTCAGCGTATTCGAGTTAATGATGATATTTGGTAACTTGTTCCATTCATCCACTACTCTATTTCCAAACCAGTGTTTACCTATTTCACGCCTAAATCTAAATTTTTCTAATTTGAAACCATTGTTACGAGTTCGCTCCTGGTTGGATAGTTTGAGTACCTTAGTAATGTCCCCTTTGTTTAGCCCTGACTTCCACTTATACACCTCTATCAGGTCGCCCCTCGCTCTACAGCTCTCGAGGGAGTGCAAATTAAGATGCTTTAACCTGTCTCTATACTAAAGGTTCCTAATGCCCGGGATTAGTCTTGTCATTCTCCTCTGAATTCTTTCCAATGATTCTATATCCTTTCTGTAATACGGTGACCAGAACTGAGCTGCGTAATCCAGGTGTGGTCTCACAAGCGCAAGATACAGTTTTAGGATGACCTCGCTAGTCCTGTAACTAACACTCCTTTGTATGAACCCAAGTACTTTATTAGCCTTGTTACGAGCAAAAACACATTGTTTACTTGGCTTAAGGTTCCTACTTATCATTACTCCTAAATCTCTCTCGCAGTCGGATTTCTGTATGGCATCATTGTTCATCTGGTATCTGGTTTCCCTGTTTACATCTCCTATACTGAGTACTTTACATTTGTTCACGTTGAATTTCATCTGCCATTTTTCAGACCATTCGAAAAATTTGTTTAGATCCTCCTGTAGTTCTGCGGAGTCCTCGTCAGATTTAATAACACGTCCTATTTTAGTGTCATCAGCAAATTTACTTATGTTGCTGTCTATGCGGATATCTATGTCGTTTATGTATATAATAAATAATAATGGTCCAAGTACTGAGCCTTGGGGAACTCCACTTGTGACGTTGCTCCAATGGGACTTAGTGCCGTTAATGCTCACTCGCTGTTTCCTGTCCTGTAACCACGCCCTAATCCAAGTAAGGATGTTACCTTTGCTGCCTTGTGCTTCTACCTTTCTAATTAGTCTTTCGTGGGGGACTCTGTCGAAGGCTTTGCTAAAGTCGAGATATACCACATCATAATTGTGCCCCTCGTCCACCGATTCGAAAACTGATGAAAAGAATGTTAATAGATTAGTTAGACAAGAACGTCCACTTGTGAAGCCATGCTGGGAATCATTGATCAATCGGTGCTTCTCCAGGTGATTTCGAATAGAGTTTGAAATGATTGCTTCCAGTAATTTGCCTACTATTGATGTTAGACTGATTGGGCAGTAGTTAGAGGATAGTGATTTATCCCCCTCCTTGAAAATCGGTATTACATTCGCTATCCTCCAGGATTCTGATACTACACCTGTTTTTAAGGACATGTTAAACAACTTTGCTAAGGGCATACTAAGCTCTTCCTTACATTCCTTTAATACTCTGGCAAATATCTCATCGGGACCAAGTGACTTATTAGGCTTTAGTTTGTCTATTTGCTTACTAACATCGTTACTAGTCACTACTATCTCGCTTAATTGTTTTCTTCACTATCTCTGAGTAGAGTCGGTGCCTCAGGTATCATGTTTAAATTTTCGGTGATGAAAACTGAAGCTTTGTATATCACGCCAATACTTCAGTGGGTTGATGTAAAAAGGCAGAACACCTTCCTCTAGGTACGTTTCAAGCTCCGTCTTCACCACTGTAGTGTGGTTTGTTGACGAGTTAACACTAGAATGACAAGTGCTTTCTTTATTTGGCATATTTGGTACTACAGTATGAGACTATTAGATTATTGTCACGCTCCCTAACCACATAATACTATATGTAAATTAACCAAGAAAAAAACTTTCTTGACAGGATTTTTAATAAAATTATTATATCTTAATTCACCCACCATGTACAATGTGTTTGTTGAGTTGGGGCGGGCCGTGATAACATTGGAAAACTCAAGAGCTCACGGGACTTGGGAGTCACGGGCACTCACGGCTGCACGTCTGCCCAGATAGACTTGACGCCAGGGCTGACGGGATTTCCGACTCTTCTTTACCGAACACGCTGATTGGTTCAACTGCTCGCGTTGTGATTTGTTGCGAGTCCATGACGTAATTACTATTTTCTATAATATAATGTCTGGTGAGGGATAACGAAGATCCCAGATACAGTAATTATATTAGAGTAGTCCTCATACTCGGTGAATTTCATTGTTCCTGTCATTAGTTTTATAAATTTCTTAATAATAAACACTGCATTATACACCATTCAGAGTGTTATATGAGATCACATTGGAACAGACCGTTGGCTTCCTCGTCTCGACTCTCGATATCGCTTCGTGTGTGACTCAGCAGAATATAATTCTGCTAAAATATCGCTCGTAAAATGTAGGTAAGGTAATTAAATACATCTAAAATTTATTTATGTTTATTCTATATGGTATTTTAGCCATGAAAAAGCATATTTCCTAAAGTCGGTAAATTCTCTGTACGGGTATTTAAAAACCATTCCACTGTAACTAATGAGTATTTAAGATTGCTAATAATTTTGTTCCATGTTTTTCCAAGGTACAGATTTTTGTGGTGGTTTGCAGAGAAAGAAAGTGAAAACACCTAGATTACAAACATTATAATACCAAATGGACGAGTTGACGGTTCTGGGTAAACACAAGAAATACACTCTGTCACGTTGGTAGAGTGATACGGTATATATAATGTGTAATAAAAGTTTAAAGTCCTGCTATAACAATCGAGCTAAGTTTATTTCTCTAGAAACAGGGCCGCCATTTGCAATGACGTCACTAGTTTCAAACTCACCCCTGCAGTCTGAGGTAGTAGAAAGGGTGGCCTCTTCAGACCCCAAATGCCACGTTCTGGTGAGTTTTAAGGGTGATTTTCTATGGCCTAGGTCATGGACACTTCGTAAGTGAAGGAATGTGCCGTGAACAGCAGCCTTAAACATAGGTTGGATGCAGTGGCGGCTCGTGAAAAATAAAATGGAGGGACTGCAAGCCTCACACAACAGTAGGATACACAAATTTGACCTACCTCAGGTACGAGTTGTAGTTGATGTCCACGAATTCCCAGGGCATGGTAGTAGTGTTGGTGGTAGAAGGGATGGCCGAGGTGATGGACCAGTATTAATTGAAAATAAAGTCGGCGTGTCTGCTCTTCGATGTAGCAAAATTGTTTTTTACTATTTCATTAAAATCCTTTATTTCTGTTATCATTTTATTTTCAATGGATATCACTGCTAAAGCAGACAGTCTGTCATTCACCATGGTACTGCGCAAAAAAGTTTTAATTCTCTTCAAAGTTGAAAAGCACCTTTCTGCTTCTGCCGTTGTCATTGGAGTTGTTATTAAAATTTTCAGCAACTTGACAGTGTCTGAAAATGTTGACTGTAGATCATTGTCATTCATCATCTCCAACAAGTCTATGAGACTTTCTGATTTACACAAATCACGATTTAACCACACCGTCCACACGCAATGTAAACACGAGACTGAGCTGCTTCAAGTGCAGCTCACTGTGCGGCGGCGGCGCCAATTAATAACAGACATGAATCATACAGCATTGACAGCAACTATGAAAGTAACTTAAATTTTGGTCTGATTTGAATGAAAATTCACTTAGCAACGTATTGAAAATAATTAAATAACATATAAAATTATATATTTGTTGGTAGTGTATTATTCAGCTGTCTCTCTAAAGGAATCATACGCCTGGCAGCGAGTGTCTGGGGGGACTGCAGCTCTGCAGCCCTATGCACGAGCCGCCACTGGTTGGATGTATATATGAGTGATAGGGGTTGGGTGTAAATGGGACTGCCCAGTATGGGCCAATAGGCTCGTTGCAGTTTCCTCCATTCTTATGTTCTTTTGGGCACAAAAAACTCCCATGTTCACACCAGCTCAGCTGTCATGTACTATTACCTGGTAAACTTTCTCTTTATTCAGTGTATTTACAGAGTATATCAGAACTAGGTAAAAGGCAGCTACCAAACAGGGAGGTACTACCGCCTGGGAAGATATTGGAAGTATAATATGTTGCCTAATGGTAGACCCTGCTGCCATATGGCATCACAAAAATTGTGACCAAGTCCCAGGCTGCTCATCTGACTTTCTGCTTCATTTACACACAATTGCAGGGTCTCAATTGTTTCTCTTACTATTGACAACACAACATACATATATTGTTTCTCACTTTTGGTCTTTTTTTTTCATTTTTGTATTTTTTATGGTTCTTTATTTTTATTATTATTAATTATTATTATTATTATTATTATTTTATTTTCGCCCCTCCAGGCCCTGATGTGGGTCAGTGACCTGTGCCCGGGTGGGCTAATCCCCGTAAAAAAGAAAGATAAAAAGATGGAGATAAGAGCAAATTTAGAAGTAATGGCATTGTGTGGACTTTGTTTTGAGAATGCCTGGTGCTAGTTAACATGACAACATAGTGCTGTTATTGTTTTGATGATTCGCTTATTAACCACTGGGATATATCATCATTATATTAATTAATGGGTTAAATTTTACTTTAACTACCATAAGTATTTTGATGTTTAGATTCGAGATAGGCTTACTGGGTAAATTTTAAGTTTTGGTCATCCCTGTAATTAGACATGCAGACTATGTTTCTTTTTCTGATGGTTTGCGATGTGTTATGAACGATTTAGACCCTAACCTAACCTAACCTATGATCTGTATTTTCTTATGAGATCGAAAAATGTTTTGCGACAGAAATCCTGTAGTGATAATGTGTCTTATTGTTTAAATTACTTAATCCCATAGTTAGAACAGTAAGGTTCCCCAGATGACCAAGTCCAAAATGATACCAATATTGTTTGGATTGTTTATACTATGAAATTTGTTGTATGGGCAGCTAATATCCATTGAATTAGTTTATGTACTTAGTAATATTTATATATTCAAAATAGTATTACCGAGTTGCACAGTAAATCACAATTAATTATCTAATAATATTTATTTACAAAGCCGATCAGCCGAGAAGGTTGGACAACTACAGCTGACTGCCTCCCCCTGGGGAACTCGCCCCAACCAATCACAGAGCTTTTCGCAGTTACGTGACTTTTTAGCAACTTTAACCCTTATTTTTGACACTTTTTGGCCCAATTTATTTAAAAATATCATTACCATAGTGAATTAAAGCGTTTTCTTTACCCATTGACCTGACATGTTACGAAAAAATTCCGACTGTCAACTCGTCCATTATGCCTTAGTATTGTAGTGGATTCCTCCCCAACAAACGCTTGTCGCTGAGTAGCCGACCCCTCGAATTCCCCAGTGTATGCCTCCTGGTCTAGGTCAACCAGCGCCACCTTATATGACGGAGGTCAACTATTAAGCCACGCCTACCTCCGCTATATGAGACCTAGCTCTAGTGGTGACCTAGCTCTCTTTCTACCTACACCTAGCTGCATTGTACATCTAATACAATATGTATACAGAGAGCACATTGTGAGTTTCCTGTGGGGTTCGGGTTGTTTTGTTCACACTCAGGATGGGATGGAGAAAGGAAACTCACGATGTGCTCTCTATATACAAGTTGAATTGGATGTACAATGCAGCTTGGTGCTGGGAAGGCAGCATGGTTACAAGCGTGATGTAGAGAGAGCTGGTTGGTGAGGACGCTCAGAGAAGGACAGCTTGTGGGTCGCCATGCTCGCCAGCGGGAGAGAGGACCGCCAGGCAGGCGGAGGAGCGAGGCCCGCCGCTGCCGGTGTTGCTGGCTGTTGCTGTAGGTCGAGAGCGAGAGAGAGGCAGATCACCACGAGGTCAGGTCTTAAATAGCGGGGATAGGCGTGGCTTAGCAGTTGACCCCCGCTCCGTGGTGTATGGCGGCGCTGGTTGACCTAGACCACGAGGCATACACTGGGGAATTGTGGGGTCGGCTAGGCAGCGACAAACAGCGTTTGTAGGGGAGAATTCCACTACATTCTTTTCTCCATCCCATCCTGAGTGTGAACCCAACATAACGTACCCCACAGTATAACAATATCAACTACCAGCAGTTAGAGCGTGTCTTCCGGACGAGTGACTAAGATAATAACAGCAAAGGAAAAGGTGAACTGTGATGTGAGTAAAAAAAAAAAACTTACAGTATCGTGAATGGTGAAAGCAAAAAACAAAACAACAATAATAAGAACATAAGAACATAAGAATGGAGGAAACTGCAGCGGGCCTATTGGCCCATACTGGGCAGTCCCGTTTACACCCAACCCCTATTGCTCATATGAGCATCCAACCTATGTTTGAAGCAATTCAGCGTATTCGAGTTAATGATGATATTTGGTAACTTGTTCCATTCATCCACTACTCTGTTTCCAAACCAGTGTTTACCTATTTCACGCCTAAATCTAAATTTTTCCAATTTAAAACCATTGTTACGAGTTCGCTCCTGGTTGGATAATTTGAGTACCTTTGTAATGTCCCCTTTGTTTAGCCCTGCCTTCCATTTATACACCTCTATCAGGTCGCCCCTCGCTCTACGTCTCTCAAGGGAGTGCAAATTAAGATGCTTTAACCTGTCTCTATACTCAAGGTTCCTGATACCCGGGATTAGTCTTGTCATTCTCCTCTGGATTCTTTCCAAGGATTCTATATCCATTCTGTAATACGGTGACCAGAACTGGACTGCGTAATCCAGGTGTGGTCTCACAAGAGCAAGATACAGTTTTAGGATGACCTCGCTAGTCTTGTAACTAACACTCCTTTGTATGAACCCAAGTACTTTATTAGCCTTGTTACGAGCAAAAACACATTGTTTACTTGGCTTAAGGTTCCTACTTATCATTACTCCTAAATCTCTCTCGCAGTCGGATTTCTCTATGGCATCGTTGTTCATCTGGTATCTGGTTTCCCTGTTTACATTCCCTATACTGAGTACTTTACATTTGTCAATGTTGAATTTCATCTGCCATTTTTCAGACCATTCGAAAAATTTGTTTAGATCCTCCTGTAGTTTTGCCGAGTCCTCGTCAGATTTGATAACACGTCCTATTTTAGTATCATCAGCAAATTTACTTATGTTGCTGTCTATGCCGATATCTATGTCGTTTATGTATATAATAAACAATAATGGTCCAAGTACTGAGCCTTGGGGAACTCCACTTGTGACGTTGCTCCAATGGGACTTAGTGCCGTTAATGCTCACTCGCTGTTTCCTGTCCTGTAACCACGCCCTAATCCATTTAAGGATGTCACCTTTGATGCCATGAGCTTCTACCTTTCTAATTAGTCTTTCGTGGGGTACTCTGTCGAAGGCTTTGCTAAAGTCGAGATATACCACATCATAATTGTGCCCCTCGTCCACTGATTCGAAAACTGATGAAAAGAATGTTAATAGATTAGTTAGGCAAGAACGTCCGCTTGTGAAGCCATGCTGGGAATCATTGATCAATCTGTGCTTCTCCAGGTGATTTCGAATAGAGTTTGAAATGATTGCTTCCAGTAATTTGCCTACCATTGATGTTAGACTGATTGGGCGGTAGTTAGAGGATAGTGATCTATCCCCCTTCTTGAAGATCGGTATTACATTCGCTATCCTCCAGGATTCTGGCACTACACCTATTTTTAAGGACATGTTAAACAACTTTGCTAAGGGCATACTAAGCTCTTCCTTACATTCCTTTAATACTCTGGCAAATATCTCATCGGGACCAGGTGACTTATTAGGCTTTAGTTTGTCTATTTGCTTACTAACATCGTTACTAGTCACTACTATCTCACTTAATTTGTTTTCTTCACTATCTCTGAATAGAGTCGGTGCCTCGGGTATCATGTTTAAATTTTCGCTGGTGAAAACTGTTGAAAAATATTTATTCAAATTATTGCTCATTTCTCCGTCGTTATCAGTGAGCTCGCCGGAGTCTGACCGTATTGGTCCAATCTTTTCTCGTGTTTTAGTTTGGTACATTTGGTAGAATCCTTTGGGGTTTGTCTTTGCCTCCCTTGCTATCCTTACCTCATTATTCCTCTTTGCTTTCCTTATCTCGGTTTTAACCCTACTCGCCAATACCCTATAATAGTCCCGGAGGTGAATTTCGCCACGATTTATCCTTCTACCTATAGCCTTCTTTTGGCCAATGATGTTCTTTAAATAATTATTTATCCATTTAGGGTCATTGATGTTTGATCTGAGTTTTTTGTATGGTATGTTCTGCCTTTGTGCATTAAGTAACTCACTATTTAAATTGTCGTGGAACTCGGCAATCTCAGATCTCGTTATCAGGTCGGTGTCATCTGTCAGGTTCACGGCCAAGCGCGACACCCCCTCTCTTAGCTGCCTCTTTAAACTGTCAAAGTTTGCCCTTCTGAAATCTGGTACTTTAGTGGAATTTTCCTTACGTCTGCCCTGAAAATCTAACTGGAATCGAATTTCTTTGTGATCGCTGTTTGCAAGTTCGTTCCCTACCTCGACATTGCTAATGAGGTTTTCTCTGTTTGACAAAACTAAATCCAATATATTATTACCCCGTGTGGGTTCGGTTATATGTTGACTTAGGAAACAGTCCTGGATCGTCTCGAGAAAATCCTCTGATTCTGAGTTTCCCGTAAGGTCGGTCCAATCTATTTGGCCAAGGTTAAAGTCGCCTACTATACAGACTTTGTTGTGTATGGAAGCCCTGCGCATTTCATCCCAGATAAGTCGCTCATTGACTCTGTCAAGATTGGGGGGTCTATATATTACTCCTGTGATTAATTTTTCCCGACCGTCGCTTAATTCTATCCAAATTGTTTCTGTATTCCTCTCAGTTTTTATTTCCTTATTTATTTCACACTTCAGATTATCCCTAACATAGATTGCTACTCCGCCTCCTTTCCTGGTCTGCCTATCGGTATGGAACAGTTTGTAACCCGCAATTTGGTATTCGACTGGTAATTCACGTGTGTCTAGGTTGATCCATGTTTCAGTGAATGCAATTATATCGATTTCTTCTGTACATACCAAGGCCCTAATATCATCCATTTTGTTTCTCATACTTCTACTGTTCGCGTAATATACATTTAAGTTAGTCGTGTTCTGAGTCCTTCCCTTATCGCGTTTAGTTTTAAACTCCCTGTCTAATTTAGTTATGTCATCATTCCTAACACTCTTTCCCTGTAATCTTTCGCCTTGTTTACCCGCTCCCACTGCAGTCTCCTCCACCCCCGTGCCCCTATGTTCTCTTAGCAGTTTAAAGACTTCGATATCTTTTGAACTGCCCCCTCTAGAGCCCCAGCCAGGGTTGCTACTCCATCCCTAGACAGGTGCACCCCATCCCTAGCATAAAGGTCCCTTCTGCCATAGAAGTTGTCCCAGTTGTCAATGAATGGGACTGATATTGACTTGCAATATCTGTCAAGACGGTCGTTAACACCAACTGCCCTTGACAACCATTCACTGCCAACTCTCCTTCTAGGCAGGACACCGCATATGATAGGGATCCCTCCCTTAGTCCTAATACGATCTATGGCTGCCTTGAACTTATCAAGAAGCTCCTCGCTCCTACACCGGCCAATATCATTGCCTCCTGCACTGAGGCAGATAATGGGTTTGTTCCCATTACCAGACAAGATATTGTCCATCCTGTCAATTATATCCCCCACCCCAGCTCCTGGCAAACACACCCTCATCCTATTTTTGTTTTTACCACAAAAGGCCCTGTCCATGTACCTTACCTGTGAGTCACCAACAATTAAAGTTTTTATACCTTCCTTGTCATCCCTGTCCCTGACTGTACTAACGTCCAATTCGTCTATCAAGGGACTGAACGGGTTGGTACACTTAGCTGTTGTTGTCGTTGTTGTCGTATCCTTGGTGTGCTTCTTCACCAAAAGCTTTGTCTTCCCACTACTCACAATTTTCCACTCGCTTGATTTTTCGTCAGCCACTGGCTTTACTCGTCCAGCCTCTCCTTTTAACATCGCCAGCTCTTCCCTTAATTTCAAGTTCTCCAACTTGACCTTCGCCAATTCTTCAGTGGACCACTCCAGTTTGATCACCAAACTCTCATACCCAAGACCGCACCTTGCTCTGGCCATATCTGATAATTATCCCTCCGGAGCTAACCCTGCCGTGACCTTTCCCCTAGTGAGGTCAGAAAAATATTAGAACACAACGATATTTCTCTTCAGTTATTGTAGCGTCATAGTATGGTATTGATTGTAAAAATGGGTAATAGGTATGTAATGCTAAAAAAAATAGTGTTAGTTTCATAAAGCAGGCTTAAACAGCTGTTTTGGGATGAAACCAAATATACAGTATATGGTGTACAAGAGAGATAGGTTATACTGTTGTTACGAGTTGGGGATTTAGAATATAGTTATACGTCTACCCAGATCCCAACAGGTAACAACAAAAAAAAAACAAAGACAATCGGACATAAAAGGGTAGACAAAGGATGCGAGTTTTTGTTGTATATAATAAAGTACCATAAATTCCTTAACAAAATATTCAGCTTATAAACTACCCTTAACCAAACTTAACCTAAACACGAACAGTATATACATAGTAATAAAACATAAAACAATAGTGAAGCAATGTGGAGGGGGAAGAGGCAATACAAGATTACAAATACTTAAGTGAGGAGCTGAGATGGCTGACGAGCAAGGCTGAGTATGGTAGAAGACGGTAAATAGTCACTGTGCCGTAGGTTTCCAGGATAGGTGATCCTGTGGTCGCTTCCCAGAGTGAAGTGTCCTCTCCTCGAATTGGAGCTGACAAAGTGGACTGAGGCGGAAGTGACGCAACAACCAGGATATGGAGAAGGGAAACCCGGGAGTGGTAACTAAGACGAGCCAGCCTCGTGTTTCGTCCCTAGATGGCGTTGCTCGTGGTGCTGGGTAGGTAGATGAAGACACTCGGTGGAGGGGTTCGTAACACTGTACTGACGTTAGCTTAGTGATTGGCGGGAATAGAGTGGATTCTTAAATTACGTTTCTAGGCTATTTTGTGCAGTGGGAAAATTTCTATAAGTATGAAATTGGATTATATTTTAAATTTTGAAATCTCATCCGAAGTTAGTAGGACATAATAACTTCTATGAGGTAAACTAAGCACGAAAATCAATAGTTTATGATCTCGTCTGAACAGTGACTGAATAAATGGAGGACAACGATTATGGCGGGAGTGTGTGGTGTGGTCAAGTGTTATCCCTTCTATTTTAACTCTTACGACAGTTTTGTGAAGGCTTTGGCATAATGTCGCTGCTGTTGAGAGTGTGTAAATGTCAAGTGATCATACTGTGGGAACGCGGAGTGTATTAGGTGAGTACCAATATTGTAATTGAGTCAGCGCAAGTATGCTGTTCTACCCAGTTATCAACTAAGATGTATAGAGACACAGATGATCAACTGTTGACATATGTAGTGAATGACTCCCAAACTTTGTTGATGCATTTTTGAGAAGACGATTCTTGAGATACTATTGTGCGTGAAGTGTAATCATAGGTGTAGTTTCTTGAATTATACTGATAGTGTAATTTAGTTTTCCTCACTGTTTACTTATGTTGCTCACTTTGAGGATCGCGTGTTGTGCTTATGTCCAGTCTGGGGATTACATCATCAGAGGTCGGAGTGTGTCCTTGCCTTAGCAGACACGTGAACCAGTCTTTATAATTTAAGTTTTGAACACATTATTATTCAGACCAACGAGGAAAAGACCATCTCAGTGGTTAGGTTAAGTTGGAGTCTGTTAGGACTGCGCTCTATTTCACCCGTCTTTTCCCAGTTTATCTTCGGAATTAGATGATAATCATCAATGGATATGAACATTAATGTAGGCTTGATGGAAGCCACACCTTGCACACGCCTCTCTGGGACATTAACCCCCCCCCCCCCCCTTTATCATCATCACCGTTTTAAGGCAATTTTCTACGCTGTGTGGGTGTATGATGGGTACATGGTGATTTGCACTTGTTCTGTTCGACCGCACGTCTGTAATATCCAAGTTACGCATAAAGTAACCAATGAAGATTAGTGAAATAGTGTAGACTTCATTTTACACATCCTTGATTGCGTGGAACCTGTAGGCTACCGTGTGTCTTAGACGGCCTCCATCTTTCACACTTCCCCACAAAGATCTCCACCATTCTGGATTTAGTAAAACTTCACATCACTACATGTATGTAATTTTAAGCTACCATTACATGTAGGAAGAGGAGGCATATTGATTTACACCTGTTGGTCCATACATACATATACGTTCCACTTAAGTTTGTTAGCAAGGCTCAGCAAAACGTGTGCAATGCAGTACAGTGATTTTTTCATTGAACATGATTTGATTAGATTTTCAAATTGTTCCACTGACGTTAAATTTTTAGTATTTTTAATTGTTTACAGTTTTTTTTTTTATATCTGATATTCTGTGTACAGTTTGTTAGCGAGTTTCAGTAAAAATATCATGTAGAGTACAACTGCATTTTTTGTTCAGCTCAATAAAAAGATGACCTGATTAAATTTTTATCCTGTTTAATTATTATTTTTGTCGTCTTCGTGGCTTTTATCTGTAAAATTTTGTTGAAAATTTGTCAACATTATACTGCAAAAGTATCATATGTAGTAGGTAGTTGGCAGCTTTCAAACAGGCAGGTGCTAACGCCTGGGAAGATATTGGAAGCATTATGTATTATCTAATGGTACACCCTGCTGCCATATGGCATAAATAAAATTGTGACCAAGTCCTAGGTTGTTGATCTGACTTTCTGCCTCATTTACACACAATTGCAGGGTTTCAATTGTTTCTCTTACTTTGACAATACAACATACATATATTATTTCTCACTATTGATTTTTTTAATTTTTATATTATTATTATTATTAGTATTATTATTTTATTTTTAACTTTGTATTTTTTATAGAAAAAAATATTTCCTATGATTTATTTCATTTTTATTTTTGTATTTTTATTATAAATTTTATTTTCTATGAATTATTATTATTAGTAGTAGTAGTAGTAATAGTAGTATTAGTATTATTATTGTTATTGCATTTTCGCCCCCCCAGGCCCCGATGTGGGTCAGTGACCTGTGCCCGGGTGGGCTAATCCCCGTATAAAAAAAATAAAATAAATAAAAAAATATGTATAGAAGTGATCCTGTACATACAGCTTCAAAATGTTTTCAAGTTGTTTTATTGATATTTGAATTTGTTTCATATTTTTCAACCATTTCCCCAGTAGTGCAGATCTACGAATGATTGCATGTGGTAGAATAGTTTAAAGAACTAGCAAAATCTGCTGTGCGGTGATGAAAGAACTACGAACATTGTTATTTACGTTTGTCTCCCAGTAAGGGAGTCGTCGCAATGGGTAATGCGATATACTGGTTAATTCTCTCCCATTATGGATTGTTGTTGTTTTTTGTTTTAATTTTCGCCACTTATTAGCTTACTAGCCGTTTGGGCGGTCAGGAGGAAACCGGGGACAGGGAACCTGTGATGTGGGGTATGTGATGTTTGGGTTCACACTCAGGATGGGATGGAGAAAGGAAACTCACAATGGGCTCTCTGTATACATGTTGTATTGGTTGTACAATGCTGCTTGGTGCTGGGAAGGCAGCATGGTTACAAGCGTTGAGTAGAGAGAGCTGGTTGATGAGGATGCTCAGAGAAGGACAGCTTGTGGGTCGCCATGCTCGCCGACTGGAGCGAGGGCCGCCAGGCAGCGGCGGAGGAGGAGGAGGTGTTGCTTGCTGGTTGGTGTAGGTAGAAAAGAGAGAGGTCACCACGAGGTCAGGTCTTAAATAGCGGGGGTAGGCGTGGCTTAGTATGGCGGCGCTGGTTGACGCAGACCACGAGGCATACACTGGGGAATTCGCGGGGTCGCTTACTCAGCAACAAACAGTGTTTGTAGGGGAGAAATCCACTACAGGGTCGCGCTGGATAACACCCTTCTCACGTGTGTCCGGGCCAAGGCTCGAACCCTTGACATATTCGTGAGAGTTACGCGCGTTACCACTGTACCACCTACAGGTACATATTGTAAAAAAAAAAATATCTCGCCAGCACCATGATATCAGTATGGACGGACACATGGTCACAAACACAACTCTTGTTTTCAACGCATTAATGCAATATATAGGTAAAGCCGATACCTCTGCCATGAGATAAGATGGGGAAAAGTAAGAGGTTTAACTCCTGGACCGCAGGGGAGTTCCGGAGATCAGACAATCGGAGGCTTGCATCACTTGATGTATTCAGCTCTACTTAAGGACGTTTTGCAACAAATATGTTCACTCGGAGATGTCTGGTCGATGTTGAAGTGTACAGAGATGTGAAACAATAAAATGTGCTCTACCGTCCTCATGTTTTTCATAACATACTTTAAAGCTTTCAGTTGTCCAGAGCTGTTTTGCCAAGGACCCACGGTTTAGGTGTCGTCTTGATGCTGAGAGCATTTCTCGTGGTGTGTGTTTTGTTTGGTTGTGATAAGCTTTTAGCTACTTTTATCCCGTAATGCTATCATATTAAACGCCCTGACTTATGTTACCAAGATGCTGGTAGTAACTGTTGATCTCATTAAGCCAGGTCAGGTCAAGTGAGCTCGCCTTGAATCAAAACAAGAACACTTAACAAAGAAGCAACGAGACTGAAGGAAGAAGTAGGATGACTTTAAGAAATATGACGATACAAGATAAGTGAGACAACTAGAAAAATAAAGGAGATTTAAGTAAGAAGGTTCACGGAAGAAGAAAAGGTGCAAATAAGAAGTTTGAAGCTTCCTAAAGGTAAGAAGACTCAAGCCAAAAGGAAGAGGACTCATGAATGAAGATATGATAACTATCAAGACTCCTGTTAACTTTGAACCCTCTGACTGATCTTAACCTATACCAAAATTTGCTTGTGATATAACATTTCCACAACCAAGTAATACTTTGATCAGCGTCTGAGTTTGAGGAATCAGGTAATCAATCAATCTTAGGGAAATCATGATTATGATTTTTATTACCTGTATTTTCATTCAAGAGAACACGAATGATGGGAATAAATAATAGTAATGATATTGGTGACAGATGGATTCAAATTCCTCGTCACATTTTCTAGCTTACCATGACAACTCCTGCATCTTACATATTTTTAGTGTGTGAGATGGTCAGGATATCAATGCTGTTAAGATTCAACTTCACGAAATGCAAAAGGATGCACCTAGGGCGTACCAGTAGTAAGGAGGCGTACCACATATCCCATCGTGGCGAAGAAAAATGTTATTAACTGAGATCAAATGTGAAAAGAAATTTGGGTGTGTATGTTGACATCGAACTGAAGGTCTCGGACCATTGTGAGAAGAAGGTAAATCGAATAAATAAATTAGTGGGCCTTATAAGAACTCCGTTCACTTACATTGACGCTCTTCAAAAGTGAGGTGCTTCCCCGTTTGGAGCGCTGTACTGTTACACTGTTTGGTGCCTGAGATATGTTAGACACTGTAAGTTGATTGAGAATGCCCAAACGAGGTACACCAGGCTGGTGCCTGCACTCCGGAACTTCGCGTAGAGGATAAAAGGTACTAAGAAGCCAGAGTGATTAGAACGTCTGCAGTTGCCAAGCTTACGCTATAGGCGGGTAGCAAGGGGTGACTTGATAGGAGTCTAAAACCACCTCAGAAGACATTTATCAGTCGAGTGTTCATACCTGGAATTAGCGGATGGCCGCCCCACTAGTGGCTGAAGAAGCCACAATTTTAGAAAATTGCCAGGCAAAGTTTTTTGGGAGTGAGAATTGTGAATTCTTGGAATAATTTGTCAGAGAGCGTTGTGATGGCACCAGACTTGACCGATCACCCAAGCGGCTAACAGGCCGATCAGTGGCGTAGATGAAAGCTAAAAATAAAGCAAGGATTTGCTTTATAAGGTAGTTAAAATATTGGATTTTTCTTTTTGAATTGCAAGATCACGGATGCATTCAGGGAGTATTCCGTGATCTGTACCTTAACTTACAGAAAACTATCATGTTTATTAATATGCGTTAATAATCGTGTAGGTCAGTTGGAATAGAATAACTTGGGATTGTCAATTAATCCTGTTTGAATATGGCGGGTGAGTGCGCAGTCAGAGCGCGGTAGAGGGTGCAGCACCCGTCGTGACGTCATATACATCTTGCTCTCTAGTGGTTGCTATTTTATTCATGGCTGTGTGGTAATTGTACACTATTTTAATTCAATTTTGTTATCTCATCTTGTATTTTTAATTAATATGGCATTATTGAATGACTGATGTAAGTATCGAAATTTATATAATGTCTCAAATCTACAAGAGAAAAATTCATGTCACGATTTTGGCAACAACTCATCAGTCTTCTGGCGGCTCAGCTGTTAGTGGTAAAGCCGTCTGCTACGTCAAGTGAATTTTCGTTTATTTACATTCTAACGTCAATTCGTCTGTGTCAGGTAGGTGATGAATGGCAATGTTTATGTGTGGACAAGCAGCTGGTATACCCACGGTCTCCCACAGAGGAACTAAGTGACCAAGAACATAAGGAAGCAAGTGGTTGTACTGTAGAGTGGTCGTCTCGGCCGCATACTGACTCCAATCGTTTTCAGTGATCGAGATGGGAAAAATATGGAACAATTGTTCCCATTTCCCTCAGCCCAACATTTCTGTATACATCAGAAACCTCGAAAACGGCGTTTATTAATTGAATTCGATTCATGCATTGTCTTTTGGTAGTAAATGAAGTGTGTATGTATGTGTGTGTGTGTGGGGCAAGTCAGGCAGACCCTTATTCCCTACCTTGTTTTCGGTTCCAACAAATTAATCGTTATTTGGGTCTTTAATTACCTACTTTGATTTGCAGAACGTTGAGAAAATCGCCATCTAGGGAGTCGAGTAAGACCAACAGTGTGGTTTCTTTGTTATTATTAGAATCTTCAGTGATTCTCTATATCCACTTAAATAAACATCTTCCTCCTAGGCATCAGATGACATTTAACAGGTGAAATAAAATCCCCAATGTGACTTATGCACCATCACATGGAAAGTCCTCATAATAGATGGACACAATATATAATGGTGAGTTATGCTGTATTTTGTTTGTGTACAGGAAGATGTAATTCTGGCAGAATAATTCAACTAGAATTATATACCTTATCCTGCAATGCCTTATAATGTGTCATCTTATTCTTGAGCCAGTATATTTCCTCTGCCTTGTACAGTAAATTTGGGAAGAAGTTGAAGTTTTATTAATATTTCTCTTCAATGTTCTGTAAAAAAATCATATAATTTAATACTTGTGATGTTTATGTTGTGAATGTAGGCACTACACACCTGTATGTTCAGGCCTTCATTAAATTGTGTGACCCTAGTTGGTACAGAACCTACGCTTTGTGACTACTGTCGGTTCCTAAGTAAGCTTAATTGATGTAGTGTACCGTACAGTACCTATATGGAGTACTTTATGAGAATTGATTTTTCTCCGAATTTTCTGTGATTTAAAGAGAAGTAAACTTGGTATATTAAAGTTTTTTACATTTTGATTTAGAATTTATGAAAAACCTTTATACTGTATTGTATTTTCTTCATAAGTTATATAATCTACTTTTTCTACCATGCTATAACACATTGTGTTCTTCAAATGCCTTTTTTCTCTCAGTAATTGAAGACGTGTTTTCTTTCTGCAAATATTTAGGTAAATATTTGTTTTAGTTACACAACAGAAACTAAAAAAAAATTGTTTTTTTCAGGATGTATTTTATGCTGTTTCAAATGATTCTGACCTTCATTTCCGTCACAAATGAGCCATTATGGAGATATGACCCCACCAATTACTGACAATTATGGTGGTTCAAAGTGGGCAGAGCTTTCAAGTAGAGAGAAATCGTGAGGTAAAATACTAAAAAGAACACCAAACAAACCTTTGAAAACCTTACCTAACCTACCCGGTATAAAAATCCTAAAACTATAAAAAGTTTACCTTATTTGTGTTTTTTGGTATTTAGTATGTGATAGTGGTGTTGTTTTTGGTGGTCAGATGAGGAGGAACCCATAAACTCAAAAGCAATTCTTAACCTTTTTACAAGTTAGGAAAGGTTAGGTAAGGTTTTCAAAGTTTTTTTTTTTTTTTTTTTTTAATATTTCACCTCTGCCTACTTTGAACAACCATGATTGTCAGTAATTGGTCAAATCTCCATAATTGCTCCTTTGCGACGGATGTGAAGGTCAGATTCATTTGAAACTGCACAAAGTACACCTGTAAAACCAATTTTTTTAGTATTTTCTGTGGTGTAACTAAAACAAATCTTTACCAATATTTACATTGGATAGATTTATTAATTGTGCCTAGCTGGTCTCCCATAAGGTTCAGTAAAGGCCATTCCCCAAAGCACAGCAGAAAACTGTATTACCTGGGGGAATTTTTTTTTTCAACTGAGTAGGGTCATGGTGGATAACATCCTTCTCATATCCAAGTCACAGTGGTGAGAGGCAAGCAGAATACAGCTCTACCTCTGGCGTGTAATTTCTATATGGATATACAGTTGCGCAAAAATTTATTAGCAAGGCAACATTAATAAAATATATCAGAAAAAATGGAACATGAAACACTGCCTGTTGTTATGTTTTGCCTGTTGACACCTGTTTGCTCATGAGGTACAGTACGTACCTACTGTAGTGTCTCACTGAAAATGTTGTTGATATTCATTTATATACAGTACAGTACTGGTGTATGAAGATTACTTTGTCCTGACCCCATTATTTCACGAGTTTTTTCATATTTTCATTAAAAAAGTAAACTCAGTTGCTTATATTTCAGCTAATAATTTACTATACTGTAATGAGTTTCTAATACAGTAATTGAATTAGATTGATAAGAGCATAATTATTTTGTATTTGTGTATGGGTGACTGAGCTACTCATGGTTACCTCATGCAGTCCTTACTCTAAAACATTCAGGTAATGACCTTGTAGTTTCTCCTTCAACAGCTAAGGTTACGTCACCCCCTAGTACTGTACTGTACTGTAGCAGCAGTAGTAGTCACCCCCTAGTGCTGTACTGTACTGTAGCAGCAGTAGTAAGAGGAGATCTAATAGTAATAGCACAACGATAATACAGAGGAGCTCTCGGGTTGTATTACAATATTAGCATTTACACAATCTCTACACAAACTTTTAAAGTAGTGTGTATGTTGTACATTTTTTGAGACACACTGTAGCAAATCATTCAGGTTGATGGTTAACTGTATCTTGTAATGCATCTCATCACTGTTCTATGAGTTCTAAGTTGATGGTCAGTGATACTTTATTCTGCCTTCCTCTTTGATCACCTGTATGTCACCTAAAATGTTCGAGGAATTGTGGAGGTTAAGGTCACCATGATACCGGTACATGCTGCACCTCACCAGGACTACCAGCTGTTGCTAGTTCTTTTGGGTAGAGTGACATGCAACTATTTGTTCAGAGAAAAAATGTCCTTCACTGTAAAGCCCGGTACTGTGTGTGTGTGTGTGTACAGTGTGTGTGTGTATATACAGTTCGTCCCCGAGTTACGTACATCCGACTTACGTACAAACGGCCGATACGTACATCGTTTCTGAAGTCTTTAATTGCAAAAATATTGTCTTAAAAGGGCGAGCAATTTTTAAATTTGGCGGGCGAGCCAGCCGCACCGCGCCGCCACTATCACTGACCATGCAGACGACACGCTAGACGCACCAAAACAACAAGTGTGGTCATTGTGCATACAGTACTTCTCCTGTGAATTTCTGCCCTATTTTGTACACTTTACTCTGTGTGCAATGACTGGTGTAAAGCGTAAGAGTGGTGAAGCCAGTGGGAGTGCTACGAAACGTCAAGCATGTTTGCATTTGATAAGTTGTATTAATTACCACCAGATAACATTATAGGGTTGGGGGATTTTCGAGTTACGTACATTCCGAGTTAAGTACAACCTTTTGGTCCCCATTATGTACGTAACTTGGGGACTTACTGTATATATATATATATATATATATATATATATATATATATATATATATATATATATATATATATATATATATATATATATATATATATATATATATATATATATATATATATATATATATATATATATAGTTGGTCCTCACATTACGCGGTTAATGTAACCCAGAGGGTCCCGCGGAAAGTGAGAAACGCAGAAAGTGAATAACATAACATATGGGATTAATTGAAATGGAGTCCAGGCCGATCCCCAAACTCCACTTTTTGACGACACACAACTATGTTGTAGTAAAAATTTTATCTTAACTTTATGATGGTATGAAAAAACAAGTAATATAGAAGAGGTTAGGTTAGGAAAGATAAAGGTTAACATAGGAAAAATAAAGAATAGGTTAAAAAACGAAAAATTTTGTGGAACACTTACGGTAGTAGAAGAGATGGGTCGGCATACGGGGATGGAGGCTGGTTCCGAGGCAGAGGGCAGATTACTGGCCCTCAGGTGAATCACCATTACTAGGTGAATCATCATCACTGTCACTTACAATTGTCAGGGCTTCCCTGACAAATCCCTCAAAGTCAACTTCACTGTCACTATCACTGGCTTGGGCTGGCTGTGGTGGGTTGCGGGTGAAGAAATCTGTTATGCTTTGCTGACGGCTGGCGTTGATGTTGTCGTGATACACCTTGATGTACGGCTCCATAGCCTGCACCAGCCGGTTATGGAAGACTTCATAGCGGTCATCGTCATTGTCGCGGGAAAGGAAGGACTTCATCTTCTCTGCACACTCCATGGCACCCTTAATATCACTATGACTTAAATTGTGTTCTTCGGAGACTACCGCACCTTCTTCCTCCTCTTCACTGGCGTGTTCTTCTTCCAACATCTCGTCGGCAGTCACTTCAGGATTTCTGATCACCTCCAAGATGTCGTCGTTGGTTGTCTCGGAGAAGCCTGGAACTGTAACAGTCTGCGCAGCTTCTCTGGCAAGGTCCATTGCTACTGCAACAGTCTGAACCTCACCAGTCACAGATTGACTCCTCCTCTCACCTGGTATTCCATGCAACACATGTCTCCATGCGTGACGAATTGTAGCAATAGACAGCTGATCGAGGCTAGGTCAAGCGTCGTCTCTCCCCCCCCCCCCCCCCCCCCCCCCCCCCCCCGGGTGGACACGTCATAATACTTTAAGCCAATTACAGCTAGCAGCAGAAGGGGGTAGGGATGCATGGCCAATCACAGGTCTGATACGTCATATGACGTCAGTGATAACGCAACAAAGACACACACTGCGCAACCTTACCGTGCCGCTTGCCCAAGCGGAGGGAGGAGGAGGGAGAGGCAGGCAGGCAGACGGGCGGGTGGCGCGTGGGGCAAATCTAAAAATAGCGTCGTGCCGGACACTCTCCGCGGAATGGCGTTCGCGACCGCGAAATGTGAAAATGTTAGGTTCTGGCAAGGCACCGCGGTAACGGTGAAACGCGGATTGCGGGACCGCTTAATGTGAGGACCAACTGTGTATATATATATATATATATATATATATATATATATATATATATATATATAGCCTATATATATATATATATACATATATGCTGATATATGTATATATATATATATATATATATGCTGATAACCACCAGGAAAGAAGAAAACACTTCGTCTTTTCTTCTTTCCTGGTGGTTATCAGCATCTACCTAGATCACGCGCCCCTACAGTGATTTCCTTTCATATATATATATATATATATATATATATATATATATATATATATATATATATATATATATATATATATATATATAAAATGAAGTATATATATATCATGTAGAGCCACAATGAAAATGTGGATAAGATAAATCTTGATAAAATCACACAGGGAAAAGGGAAACAATGGAGCACCTTAGCTTTCGTCTTTATTCAAGACATCTTCAGAGGCAACTGAATTACATGGACAGAGAGAGGCTTAAGTACTGTACACAGGGTGACCTTGCTAAACATGAGGTCAGGTCATAAACATGACATCCACTAATCCGCACACCAACACCACCACACTCACAAAGGAGCTTATGAGAAAAGGCAATGTGACTAGTCAAGTTAAGTCAGGTCAAAAATATGGGACCCACTAATCATCTATCGTACATCTAACTCCAATGTTTTAAAAGCATTTTAACCTTGGGCCACTGACAGATAAATTTGTGTAACATATTATCAGTTTTGTGCTGACCATCACTAAGGCTTATAGAATTCAATTCCCTAAACAAACTAGCTTCAACCAGAAGTCTTTCTGTGACACATGATGACTTAGACACTTCTAAACTGTTTTCCAAATCAATGGGATGATTATTGTTCCTAACATGAACGAACAGTGCACTGCTTTCAGATGCTGTTCTGATATTGTACTTGTGCTGTTTAATTCTGAGTTGCAATGCTTTCCCAGTCTGTCCTACATAATTTCCATTACAATTGCTACATGGAATGCAGTAAACACTTCCATTTACATTCAAGGTTGGACTATTGTTGATTAATATATTAGTAATAGTTGAGTCATACTTAAAAACAACATTAATATTTAATAATTTAAGGGACTGAACTAACGGGACATATGCATTGCGATAAGGCAGAGTCAAATTATTATTAAATGTAGGAATTTGCCGCCTGATTTGAGTAGAATGAAAGGATTTTTTACCCCTTTTAAAACAAAGATCAACAAACAATGAAGGGTACCCAAGTTTTTGTGCAATGGACTGAATGTGTTTCAGTTCTTCATCAATATATTCAGTGTCACAAGTATGGAAACATCTCAAAAACATACCAGAAAAAAAATGACACTGGTAGATTCCAGGTGACTCGATAAAAAATGTATGAAACTGTCTACCTGTGTAGGCTTTCTGTACACCTTAAATTTATAATTATGACCATATCTAATGATAGCATATCAAGAAATGGAAGCGATCCATTTATTTCTCTTTCAATTTCGAATGTAATACTAGTCCAACCTTGAATGTAGAGCATCATTTTCATATTCCAGATGAATTTTTCTGTTCCGTCTGATTTTCTTCCATGCAACATAATTTTCCGCCAATCCGGCCGGGGATAGCCGGTCACACTAGGGGGGGGGGGGGGACTTGTGGGGCAGGATACATGGACCTGGGTTCACCCTCTGTACACGAGTATCGGCTAGATCCTTGACCCCCTATCCCACGCCCTCATAGCGGAAATCCCCTCTCTGATTCGGCTTGCCAGGGTTTGATGTGTGGTGCTGCATTCCACACGTCTTAACTTCCTAAAGTAGAAAAATATAAAATTTCCTTAATCTTAGACCAAAGGAGGACTTGAAAGAAGTGAAGTGGTGTGTGGTGGGTGTGGTGCTTCATTCATCACCCTGCTTCTCCGCTGCTCATATGTGCTGTGGTTGGAGTCAATACTTGGTCCATCGTCACCTCTTTATTGCTGCTGTGTCGTAGGGGGCTGTCATCCTGGCCGATCACTGCCTACAGCTTGGACATGTGACGTCAGGTCATGTCCAAGTGAGCTGGTTATCTCCAACATTTGGCTGGTCATGGGGCGGTACTGTGTGTGACATTTGACAGAGAAAGACAATCCTAAAGGGATGATGGATTAGTTGGAAGTGCATTTGTAAAAAAAAAATATTTACTTTATACATTACGTCAATGGTTGGCAACTATGGGTTCCGTCACGACAATGTTCTCAAGGCTGGTTCGGGGAGTGAAGCTCTGCTCACTACGCTGAATAGTATTTATCACTACGAGTCAAAGAGTACATTATAAATCATACTAGCCTAAAGATACACCGAGTGAAGCTCTGCAATTATCGCAATATTAAGTTACACTAACCATCTTTATCAACACACGGCTTATGGGAACAAAAGACTGGGGATTAGTGAGGTCACACGGGGCGGGACAGGTCGGGTGGGGTGGGGTGGAGCGGGTATGGAAGGGTAAGGAGAGCGAGGTGGGGATTAGGACAGGGAGGAGGATGTAGGTTGTAAGACATGTTACATTATAACAGTTAGTATGGACACAGCTTCTATCACTAAAACACAATGGGTACATGTAGCACTGACCGACAATTAAAATTCACTAGGGATACTGAAAACGTTACCAATCGCGGGGGACACTGACAAATTATATTAAGCACTGAACATATTCTGGGGAGTTATGCTAACAATAATTCGCACATACAACAAATAGAAACATTTATACTAGGACACTTTTCACGCTGTACTACTAGGGAATTCCTCACTACACACTTTTAAGCAATACTCAAACTGAATTAAATGAAGGATGAGACGAGCCAGGTGTTATGGCTAAACGATGGGGGGCGTGGGTTCATGTTATGTACACTGCCACCAGTGTAACACAGGAAACTATATGTTACTAGATAATAAAGTGAGGAGGGCGTGGGTTAATGTTAAGTGCGCTGCCACCCTTATAATGAGGGGGATTTAGATAGAAATCTTAGATAGATATTATGTAGGGGGATTGTAAAGAGAAGAAGTTTGGTAGCATGGCCCAGCTGGTTATTTACTGTTGATATTATCTTAGGGGAAATCTTTCTAAACACCAATTCTAAGTACAGCTATTTATTATTCACTCAATGACACAGATACATTAATAGATCATTATATCGAAGTTACTAGAACATTATACAGATGTATTTACGTTACTAGACACTGACTCTCTGACACAAACATGAAATGGATATACTTCCCACCGTAAGTAACTCACCCCATGGATAGCTCTGACAATGACTCTCGTGTGACCTGAGGGAGGCCAGCAGGTGCTGTTGAAGGGAGTGCTGGACTATGTCTCCTGTGGGAGACTCTGCTAGCTGGAGACGCAGTGCTGGGGAGGGAAGTCTCCCTCCCGACCTCAACTAGTGACGAGCGTGACTCCTTCTTCTGTCTTCAGTGATCTGAAAGTAATCTTATGTGGTAGGGGCTGCAGGTTCTATATATTGGAGATCTCCAACCGGCAGATGACCTCTCCCAATTAACACTAAACTGGGTGTGTCTTGACATGGTGTTAGGTCGGGTAACAGAAGTGTTGGCTGGTTAGCAGTTCCTTGAATTAACAAGGTCATGATGCCGGGTTGAGCTGATCAAATGGCGGTGAGAATTCTGGTTCCCTTTTGAACTTGACCTCCCTTGGGTCAGGTCTGGACATCTGTGTTTGCCCGGGTGCGCGGTCATGTCTCAGGTCGGTAATGCTTCCTAATTATTACCACCCGGGTGTGTCTTGGCTGGGTGTGGTTTCTTTAACACGGTCATATCGCCCGGTTAACTCAAGTACTTTGTGGCCATCAGCTCTCCTGGGACAGGTCTTGCTGTCACTGTAGGGTGTGTCAACTTATGTGGGTTACCACGAGGGCATCTACTTACTGTTATATGTGCTGTTCTTCTCTGGGCTGTAAGCTGTGGTCTGATAAACAATCATTACACACATAACTGCCTTTTAACAGCTGAACAACATCACATATAACAGCCTTTAACAGGTGAACAACATCACATATAACAGCATTTAACAGGTGAACAACATCACATATAACAGCCTTTAACAGGTGAACAACATCACATATAACAGCATTTAACAGCTGAACAACATCACATATAACAGCCTTTAACAGGTGAACAACATCACATATAACAGCATTTAACAGGTGAACAACATCACATATAACAGCCTTTAACAGGTGAACAACATCACATATAACAGCCTTTAACAGGTGAACAACATCACATTAGAGGCGCTCTGCATTAGAAGGGGGTGAAGCGACAAATTAAAAAAGTTGAGAAAAACGTGTTTAAAGTTTTTCGAAGCTCAAACAACCATAATTTTTTTTGTTTTTTAAGCTTGAGGATGTATTTTTTTATATTGTACGACTCAATCCCTCTCCTAGCGAACTGTGAAAACTGGAAGTTAGTACTGTAAATATTTATTATTTTATCGCGAGTTGAATGAGAATAACTACCCGTGATGTACAGTTGTTTGATCTTCAAACCAACAATAATCGCATTTTTCTGCAAAATTTTCTTATTATTGTGGACTAATACTGTAAAACAAGTTAATGATCACCAAAAACAGCACTCGTCTTACACCCCCCATAAACCCCCCAATGAAATAATAATAATAAAACTCATTTGCCTATCAGTATTTATCTTTCTGTCCCTATTATTTGCCAAAGATTTATAATATTGTTAAGTATAATAGTGTGTAATAATAAGGAAACACCACTACATCCTTCCCCACCCCACCATTAACCTCTCCCCCCAACGTAATTAACATACAAATACAAAGGCGGAGAAAGTTTGCATAATTTTTGGTAAAAACAGTATTGTGATAATAGTATTACAATCTTACTTTGTTTAGTTCCTTCGTTTTATTATCCCTGAAGATCGTAGTAAGTTGAAGTTACGTAAATCCTGAGGAGTGCGTATAACTTTAACTGCCTCATCATAATCAATCACGTTCTGATCAGAGTCTTTCTCTGCACTCTTTAAAAATCGCCACCTAGATTCTTCATCAACTAAATCATTGATTATTGATGCCGGCGACAGTTCAGTTTCATTATAAGACTGAGTTATGGGCTCACTTTCTCTAGCATTCGTTGGGTCAGGCTCATTTTCATCACTATCAAGGTCATTGGATGTCTCCTTCACTGTCCACTTCTACCTCCTCACAGTCTGTATGTTCTTGTTGTGATACATTCGTGCCACTGTTTGTGTTACTATTTTCATCTTCACTTTCATCGTCATTAATGCCATCAGTGCATGTCACGTAACTCTGTACCGGAACACAGTCTGCAAAAAGGTCTTGTGATGCATAGCAGCCTTTTTTGTATTATGAGTATACCAATATCACTATCACCATCACCAAGCATTCCTGGGGTGTTCACATGAGCACTGTTGTCACTAAACACACACTCAGGAATAATAGGCTCCTGAACCCACACCAGAAGGCCTGGCCTCACTCGAGTCTTGCTCTAATATCTGGCAGATATTGCACAGCACTTCTGTGAAACATGAATAACGTCAATGTTACGCCGAAAAGTTATCCAAAATAGCAGTAGAACGTACACTGAACTTCCTTATGCTATACAACTCGCCAAAACTAACAAGGAGGCAGCATCTGAGCGTGCGGAATGGCCGAGGAGCTGTGATGTACCAAGGGGAAATCCATTGTGATTGGCTGCTTCAGGGGGTATGGTCTGAGGGAGGCACGCTGTCATTGGCTCTTGCTCCACTCGCTCTGAATGGGATGTTGCCACCTTCTTTGACTGAGCGCACATCCAGATACATAACTCCAGGCCTGAGGCGAAATCACACCTTATTTTTTAAGGACTTTTTACCATATTTCTATTCTAGCTAGAGGGTTACATCTAATGCCAACCTGAAGAGGAAGGATGAAAATAGTGATATCCATCAAAAAATGCATTTTGGCTGGTGTGTCGCTTTACCCCTTCTAATGCTGAGTGCCTCATATAACAGCCTTTAACAGCTGAACCACATCACATATAACAGCCTTTAACAGCTGAACAACATACACAGGTATATGTGTGTGTGTGTGTCCTTATCTTGAAACATACTGATACTCAGCTCAGTACTGTACAGTATTGCCTCTCCTTGTACAGTACAGCAGTACAATACCTATGTCCCATTTCTTGGCTGAGGTCACCTACAGTTAGTACTAAACAACCTCTATAAAAGTGATGGGAGTACTGTACAGCTGGAGAATGTAAACTATTGCCAAAACTGAAATTGGTTAAACCTGTAGATTTTTCCTTACACATCCACACTATCTAAAGTATATTGAAAAGTAAAATGGTGTGGAGCAAAATGGAGTGGAAACAATGAGGTCAAACTAACTGCAGTATAGGGGTAGGGGATATAGGAGGGATTTAGGTTAAGCTAACATCAGGTACAAGAGGAGGGGTTGTGAAAAGGTGTGAGTTCACTCTGACAAAAATTATTGTACGTACATTTGCAGTTTTTAATTAGTGAATTAGTATGGGTGTTGGATATCAGTGCATACAGAATAAAAGTTTATATATATATATATACACTGGAAGTTTCTATAGTTTCTATACTCCTTGGTCTGTTGGGTACAAAAAGGGCAGAGGAATACAAATAATAGATAGATTCATTTGGAATAACATAAGATGATAGATTGTTATATTGAAGGCAAATTATGTTTTTTCTTATTTCAGTCATATTTTTCTGTAGTGGTTGGAACCTTACTGTAATAGCTGTCTCCTGTATAAATGTTGAATTATTGTGTATTTTTTGGTTGCCATCAATTAAATTATAATTTGTAGAAATTTTTTATCCCTACAGTCAAGTGTTTCTTGTGGTGTTTGAAATTTTTTCCTTTCAATAATTTAGAAATACATGTCGATCAAAATTAAATTTGGGATGTACGTACCGTTCTGTAATTTCATATCAAGAATGTAGGGCTGAGCTCAGTAATGGACATTTCAATAATCAATTTACAGGAGTTAAGCTTAAAATAATTTTGGCATTATGGCACAGTAGTCTCAATGGCAGTATAGTTTTATCATTACTGTATTAGTTTATCTCCCATTACTGTGTAGTCCCAACACAGTTTTGTGTCTTAGTGTAAGTGATGACTGCTGTATGTAATTTATATGACAGCCAAATATTGAACCAACATCTACAATTATTAAATAAATTTTTCAGTTGAAGAGTTTATAAATTGTACTGTGAGAAAAGGGCCATAAGCAACACTGCTAAATCTTTATGGAAAATCCTTCATTTATATGAGTTCTGTTTCCCAAACTTCAACATAAAATATGGTACATAGTTGTTTAGGGAGCGTTACTCCTTGAGGGACCTCTTATCTGATGGGGTAGCTACAACAGCAGAACCCCCTTGCCAACCTGTCACTATATATATCCCTTGTCCTCTCAGTTCCTTTTATCCCATCCCCTGTTTCTCCTTAATATATTGCTCCACCTTCCCTTCCCATGATGTAGGTGGTCTCCCTCAACCCAGTGTATCTGCTGCACTACCCAAGTATGCCCTCTCTACCATCCTTCCTCTGACATCCTGCTCACATATGTATAATATCTCTCTGAACCTCCCTTCATCCATTCCACCACTCCACAATATTACACCTTTGCCATCCTTGTCATGCTAAATACCCCATATGGACCCTTATGTTTTACTCCTTCCATTTTGGTTACCTCATATCCAGTCCTCAGGTGACTCACTACCATAAGTCAGGGTATAAGGTATTATACTGTCTCTAAGTCTCCACCCCTTCTTTTTATGTCTTTTCTTCTTTATCTTCCAGGTTCACACTCCTCCTCCCTTTAATGATACTTTACAGCGCTCTAGTCACCTGTCTCCATCATTTTGTTTTAACCATTATTTTTATTTTCCATTGAGCCAATATTATTTCACTTCACTTCCAAATTCTGGAATTCTTTACTTCCTCTAGACTGCAAGCCATTACAGGCATTTCCCAATTTATGAAAGGATTCTCTTCCTGTAAAACCTTTTATAAATACTGTATATTTTTGGGGAAATTGAGTCACACTTTTCAAAAACTTCTTTTATAAAAGCTGAGATATAAACTCCTGCAAAATTTCCCTGAAACATCTTAAATTGCCACAAAACATGTTTTTAATGAAAATTTTTGGTGTACACAATGATTATAAACCAATACTGTATTTAACAAAACAAGTCAAATACCTGCACATGCAGCAGTGCATTACAGTAATAATTTTGTGCCCGTACTATGAAAAACTGGATGAGATTTGAAACAAAGTGAACAGTATGAAATGCCAAGCCAATACCTGGCGTAATAAATATATTACTGTAATAAAACAGCTATTTCCATTTTATTGTTGGAGGTATTGTAATGTTCTCAACAACAACAAAAATCCCACACCCAACGCCTGATGAGTTATTGCATCATTCTAAATTCCAGTCACTTTGTGTACACGGCACAAATGCTGCCATCAGTTAGCTGAAGCTACACTTGTCCTTTTTCATGTGTTGCTGACAATATTCACCCCTGCAATTATTGTTCACTTCTAAATTCCATACAGTATTTTTTCTTTTAACTTTATATGGTATCTCTACTATATTGGTCCGTTTCCCAATGGTTACAGAGATGTGCAGTGAACTAATACAGTTACATGTGAGAGATGTGTGTCACATAACATCAGGTGTATGGACCTCTCCTATTCCTATGTGGTATGATTTATCAATACAAGCTGCATGAAACTGATTCAAAACAGTGAGGTCGTCATTATGAACTGTAAGGCCTCTTAATGAAGACCACTGCCTTAGTAGGGTGTGCATGTGTATCATCTAGTGGTACGCCATTAATCAAGTTAGATGTGGATATGCCATTGACATTCACGAGTGAGGAATATGTGTATGGGTTATGAGGTGGAAATGGCTGTTATTTGTCATATTATTTTAATTCTCTTGATTGTAGTACAGGTGTACACACTTCTCCCCATATAAAATATCTCCGTCACCATTGTGAATCGGACCAATATTCATACAGGTTGAACCTTGATTTAACTGCATTGAAGGGATCTGGGATCTGGGCCATGCCGTTAAATCAAAGTATGGGGGGGGGGGGGGGTCACTGACGGAACCATTGCATCATGGTACCAAGATTATCATAATTGTCTTAATATTTTTGGTTAGAAATGATATATGTTTCAGAGATGGTGTTTATATTTATATGGAGTCTTTTTTTTCTAATAAAGATTACAGTAATACCCCGATTTACGCGGTCAATTGAACCCGCGGAGTAGCGCGTAAAACGAGAAACGCGTAAATGGAATAACAGAACATATGGAATTAATTGAAATAGAGACTGGGCCGACCCCCAAACTCCACTTTTTCCGACACAATACGTACGTTGTAATAAAAAATAACATCTTAACTTTATGATGGTATGCACACACACATAATATAGAAGAGAAATATCAATAAGAGAATAATATACTGTACCAGGTAAAAGAAAAATCAAGGTTTAACACTTACGTCAGGTTAGGTTATGTTTTAAAAAATCAAGGTTTAACACTTACCTAAGGTTAGGTTATGTTAGGAAAAATCAAGTTTAGGTTTAACACTTACGTTAGTAGAAGAGATGGGTCGGCGTACGGGAATGGCGGCTGGTTCCGAGGCAGAGGGCAGATTACTGGCCCTCAGGTGAGTCACCATCACTGTCCTCCACATTTGTCAGGGCCCCCCTGACAAATCCCTCAAAGTCACCATCACTGTCTCTGTCACTATCACTGGCTTGGGCAGCTGGGTCCAGGTAATGCCAGGTTTTTCTGTGGTGGTGGTGGTCCGGTGGCAGCCATTCTTACGGAACAATAGATACCTGTATACACGGTGTGGCCGGGAGGGATGTAACTGACGCGGCTAGGTCAAGCGCCTTCTACCCACCAGCGGGAAGGCACGTCATATTATATTAAACCAATCACAGCTAGCGGCGGAGGGAGGTAAGGATGCGTGGCCCAATCACAGTCCGATATGTCATATGACGTCACCGATAACGCAACAGAGGCATCCACTGCGCAACCTACTCGCGTGCCCAACACGGCAGGAGATGGCGGGAGGTTTGAATCCAAAAAGGGTGGCGCGGCAGGACAGTCCAGCCGCTCTCCGCGTACATGGGTAGATGCGCCGCGTAAAGTGGGCATTCCGGTTCTGGCAGGGTACCACGTAAATGTGGAAACGTGTAAACGGGAACTGCGTAAAGCGAGGTATTACTGTAATAAATTAAAAAAATAATTGTTTCCTCTACGTATACCGTAATTCAAGTCTGAGTATGTAAATAAACACGTACTTCCCATGGGATATAAATCACTCAGGATATTATAGTAAATCCATTTTCTCTAATACAAAGCAGAAGAGTAAAAATTACCATACAGTAATATCTTCGTTAGACAGAATCCCTCAAACCCGGAACTCTCCAATAGCTAAATTTTGTTGTTTTATGCGAGTTGCCAGTAAATCCAGTGTTGTTATATCGTGGTTCGACCTGTAGTACATTTCTGATCCCTGGAATCAGCCCCTGAACTTATGACACCCTGTGTATACTTACCATATGGAATCTAGGAATACGGAATATATATTTTTTTATTTGCCACAAAAATATTACATGAGAGTAAATGTTGCCTTAACCTGGTTTTACTTCTGTGCATCTGCAGCTTTTATTGGTGTCGAACCTTCTTTATCATGCATGATCAGCACCTGCACGGCTGCTTTACCGTATATTGTACCGGTACGCCTCTTATCATCATGAATACCTCCATCATATCACCTTTCAGCCTGTGATACACCACTGTTGGAAGAGCTTCTCTTCTCAGTCTTTACAGGTATCTTGGATCATTTAGCTCGGGGACTGTTTTTATGGCTCAGCTTTGAGTACTTTCCGCAGTTGTTATGTCTTTCCGTCTGAGGAATACCAAACTGCATACTATTCCAAATGGGGTTGACTACCACCTTGGATAACCATCTAAAGTTCTCCAGAGCACTGTGAATAAAGCACCTCCTCACCAACTCCATTACATATCTAGTTTGCCTTGTTGACCTCGCTTATGTGTTATTCAAAACTCAATTTCTACTCCTCTGTGATTCTCAGTTTGTGCCAAACTCTAGACATGATCTACTTCATTATTTCTGGAAGTCCTCTTCATGGTGTAATATCTCTTGTGAGGTTTTTCTGCTTGGTCACCATCATGAATTTACATTTGTGTGGATGGAATCATAACAAACACCTCTGTAGCTCAGATTAGGTCTGCCTGTACGACTTCAGCATCTTTGTTACCCATGATTTCATGGAATATCTTTGTGTCTTCGGCGAACTTAAAAATCGCTGATACTGTACAACAGTATTGTGTCTGGGAGCTCATTTATAGAGTATGGACAACAATGGGCCTAGCACACTCACTTGAGGAATGCCACTCAATATTTCTGTCCATTTGGAGAAAGATCACTTTACAGGTATACCCTCAGTTTGTGTCCCATGAGGAAGGCCAGTACATGCCCAGTATTCGTCAGCAATGTGTAACAGATACATGACCGACTGCCCAAGCGCCTAACAAGCTGATAAGTAAAGTAACTTCTTTTCTTCCCATCTATCCCATAACTCCTCATTTTATTTAGTATGTAGTCTCCTGCGTGGTACCTTGCCAAAGGCTTTTATGAAGTCAAGGTACAGCATGTCTGGTTTGCCCCTTCTATCTAGTATCTCTGTCCAAGGATCCATTGCTGTACCTTCAGTATCTGTAAGGCTGTCGACCTGTCGCTGATGAACCCATACTGGCACGGTTTGCTGTTGAGTACGGTAGGTTGTTTGTTTTCATGTACAGTACTGTACTTCATAATGGTATCTCTTACCAGGGACTCCAGTGCAGTACGTGTATACTTTATAAGTAATATCTCCATTAGCCGGAATTCCTCAAACCCACATCTTTCTGATAGCTGGAATTGAAATTTTCTTGGAAAATGTTCCCAAAGACGGAATTTTCCAGAAAATTCTCAGAAAAATTTCCCACATCCCAGAAAATTCTGGAAAATTCCAGGGATGGGGATTTTTTCCAGGTTTTACAGATGAAAATCAGGAGCATTTTCCAGAAATTCAGAAAAAAATTTTATGGTACCCTGAAAATTCCGAGGCTGGGGGATATTTTTACGGGTTCGAGAGATGATGTAATGGGTAATTTCTGGAACTTCTGAAAACATTTTTCCGTTACCCAGAAAATTTCGGGATTTTTTCCGGCTTTGAGAGAGTCGTTTCATCACCCAGAAATCTCTCATTCCTGGAAGTACTCTGCACCAATTGTTCAAGCTAACAGAGATATCACTATGTGATACAGGTGAGGCTAACTGGTCAGTAGTTACATGGTTCTTTCTTACTCCTCTTCATATAAATGGCAGTACAGTAAATGGAAGTACAGTAAATGGAAGTATTCCCTCATCTAATGAACTTTTGAATATGACTGTTAGAGCAGTACCTGGCTGGTCAGTAAACTCTCTTGATAATCTCGGATACACTTTGTCTGGACCGTGAGACTTATCTATCCTCAGTTTAAGTACGGCAGCTTGTTTTTCACCTTTTCCTCGGTACCCTCCAGTGTGGGTTGTGGTTGGAGGAATTCCTTCTCTGGTACAATACAGTACACGTATTGTCAATATTATTGTATCTGATTCTTGGTGAAGACGCTGCTAAAAAAATCAGCTGTGGTAATACTTGTGATTCTTCCTGGTTGACTTTGTCAGTACCTCACAGTTGCTGACCCTGGATATAATCATATTTGCTATGTCTGTTTGGGTCTTCATCTTGCCTCTGATGTACAGTAGCTCTAAAGTGTTTTGGGGTTATTCTTGGCTCCTATGGACATTTCTTTCTTTAAAGTTTCTACAACTTCCTAGTCATTACATGAACTTTGTTCTTTTGTCCTGTTCTGTCCTTCATTGGTCCTTCGTCTCCACATATGGCTGCCAAGCTCTTTACTGTATTTCTTCTTGGTAGTGTGGTATGTATTACTGTCAGTTGGTGTATCTGGTATGTTCTTCTGTGAGCTTGATATAATATTGTTTGGTAAATGCTTGTCTTGAGCTGCATTTAGGAGCTCTGTAAAGACTTCATTTTAATAATCAGGATTTGCCCTATGAGGTTCCAGCTTCTCTAACCATTTAATATCTACCTCTCTTCTTAGTTTCTGGTAGTTTTCTGCCATAATAACAGTTCCAGTGTGTCCTGACTTCATCAGTTATATGGCAGTTAAAGTAAAAAAAATGGTATGCAGTGGTCTATCTTGCCCAAAGGAGATTCATACTGCAGGATTGAAATCATTCCCATTCATTGGTTAGGATTAGGTCCAGTGTGTGCAGCTTGTATGATCCTCTGCCTCTGGTCTCAATCATCACATGCATGTTGTCGTCCCACCGTGACTCTATGTATTTATACAGGTACTCCTCGCTTACTGTGTTGTTCCCTCTTGTTGTCCATGTTTCTCAAAATGTATCTAGATAATTAAAGTTCCCAATGATGAGTACCAGGGAGTTTGTTACATGACACACTTTCTCATGGTGGTGCTGTTGTGTTTACTACTGTACAGTACTGTGTGGGCTCTGGTTTATGCAGCTAGCTAGGAGTTGTTCACTGTCTCACCCTCATTCTAATACATTTAGATTCCTGAAATGCCATTTTCATTATCTTTTTTCGAGCCTGTACCTGTTCTTATGTGTATATAATGGTGGCCCTGCCTATTTTGCTGTTCAGGTTCAAGGTGAACATCTCATATCTAGATAAAGATCTCAACTGCCTTTGTGGTGAATCTTGCGTGCTTAGGTCAGATTTCGGTTATGAATATCATCTGTCTTTGTTGTTTTCTGGTCAGTACAGAGCCAGAGTTCTGGCATCTTATTGGTTAGAGTCAGCATTTGTATACCAGTAATTGAATGTTTTTCTGTCTTTAATCATTACAAATCTAACATCTTGTTTTGTGTTTTGGTGCTTAAGTGTTGCTGCAACTGGGAAAGATTGAAAATTTGCTGTGGTTTTATCAATTGGCACAATATAGTTCATCTCCACCAGTCTTTACTTGGTTTTGATTATCGATTTTATCTTGAATTGATCTGGTGGCCTCTGTAGCCTGTACAAGAAGTTACCCGACTGATCTCTCATTTCCAGCTGTTTACTTCCTCTGCTAGTTTCTTTTGTAATCTTTTATATAGGTGTATAGATTTGGATCAATCAGTTCCATGGTGGATATAAACAGAAAACAATTGGGAAACTAATTAACTCAAGGCAAGAGCCACACATGACATCACATTCTCATTTGCAAAATTGAAAATTTCCTCCAATCAGAGGAATTTAATGAATTGTTGCTGATATTACTGAGGGTGATTATTTTACAGGTGTACAGGTATTTGTGTGAAGTTACTGTATGTTTAAACTACAGTAAAAGTCCAAAAATCCGGATGCCAGAAATCCGGACCCCCCGAGAATCCGGACTTCGAAAACTCAATTTTTTTTAAGCTGGCTTTTGTGTGTACCGTATGTGCACATGCATGAGCGCCACAGCTGCACAGCGACAACAAGCGACCACGCACAGTCGCCACTTTAAAACGAGCAATCAAACTGTGACAACGTATGTAATTTGAGTCCTACTCTTTCCATTTACAGAGTACTGTACAAGCCCATAATAATGGCTCCTAAAGTAGATAAACTTCGGTGTGTGAAGAGATAGAAGAACACGTTGAAATTGAGTGACAAACTTGAAATAATTAAGAAACTAGAACGTGGTGTGAGAAGTACTGTTCTAATGGAAACATACAACATTGGAAAGTCTACAATTTATAATATAAAAAAGGCAAAGAAAAAAATTCTAGAATTCACAGCTTTTTCTTTAAAACTGCTCGTTTTGATAAATGAAGCATGCTATATTTGCTAATGAATAAACTATCAAAATGTGCCTGTTCATCTCTTCTTTATACTTCCTTAAATTTGAATTTTAAAAGTACTGCCTGAGAATCCGGAAAATCCGAAAATCCGGACCGACCTAATCCCCAAGCAGTCCGAATTTTTGGACTTCTACTGTATTTTAAGAAAATACTCTAATACACTTTGTGATAATTTTTTTTTTTGCACATATTGATAAACACTAATACCCAACAGCAATAGTGCTTTTACCTCTCACTACAAGTACTGTGTCCTGGGTTCGATCCTCAAGTTGGATGTGAAAAGGGTGTTATTCAGTGAGACCCGACCAACACTGAACAATAAAGGTCGTAACAGAGAACAGACCGACCACCCAACTAACAAGTGGCTAGTGATGAGAGTTAATTTTGGCAAAGGGACTTGTCTGTTTTGCAAATGGGATATGTACAGGTATCTTGTTAGCCCTAGTAAATATTATCTGTGATGCAATGTTGGATTCAGTACCATATACTGTACTGTACAGTCAACCCTCACTTTACGCGGTCCCACATTCCGCGTTTCCAGTTTACGTGGTGCCCTGCCAGAACCCAGGATGCTCACATTCCGCAGTGGGTGTACCCCTTTACGTGGGTGAAGTATAATTTTTTTATTTAGCTCATAAAATTCATACAAATTCTCCAGCCAGAATATAATTTACATTGCTGGAATTCTTACAATTTGATGATCATTTTGAATATAAACATCATATATTTTGCATTAGACATAAAATTTTTAGATATAATGTTTACTCTGAGTAAATATGTTATCTTTTGTGCAAAATATATGACATTTATATTCAAAATATTCCTGGTTTTACAAGGAATCCAGCAATGTCAATTATATTATCCTAACTTTAATCTGAGGTATTATTTAATACTTAATGTTAAAATCTAGTTTTTTCACCCACCCTTTCTCTTGAAGGGAGGGTTGGTGGGAGGTGGGGGGGGGAGGGTTGGGACGGACTGACCATCTGGCTGGTTGGAAGAGGGGAGGGAGGCAAGGTGGGGTACTTTGATTGACAGATAGTGTCGTGAAGAATATTTTTTTTTTTATTAACTGAAGATATTTGTTTTAGCTCATAAAATTCATACAAATTACCCGGCCAGAATATAATTTACATTGCTGGAATTCTTACAATTTGATGATCATTTTGAATATAAACATCATAGATTTTGCATTAGACATACAAATTTTAGATGTAATGTTTACTCTGAGTAAATATGTTATCTTTTGTGAAAAATATATGACATTTATATTCAAAATATTCCTGGTCTTACAAGGAATCCAGCAATGTCAATTATATTATCCTAACTTTAGTTTGAGGTATTATTTATTACTATACCTGGTTTTCCCCCAAAAATTTCTCAAGAGGGAAGAGCCAGCGAGTGTAGTGTGAGAAGAGGGGGAGGGAGTCGAGTCCATTATTTGAATGGACATTAACTTGGCGACTGTATTTCTCTATTTCTCTTAAGTATTAATTGTGTGCATGTACCATCATAAAATTAAGATGTTATTTTTACTAGAACATAGGTATTGTGTTGGAAAAAGTGGAGTTTGGGGGTCACCTGGTCTCTATTTCATTTAATCCCATATGTTATGTTATTCACTTTACGCGTTTCTCACTTTCCGCGGTACCCTGTGGGTTACATTAACCGAGTAAAGTGAGGGTTGACTGTATTATAATCAGTGTTGTATGTTGACGCCGTTAATTTAACTGCGGCAACTTTTTGTTAACGCTGACGCCATAAATTTTTGGGGCAGGTGACGCTACAGGTGACACAGTCAACTTTTCACCCGAGCGGAGCTTCAAGCGCCAACTTCTAAAAAAATTTATTTCTCCAAGTTCGATTTTCAATTATCTTGTTATAAAGACGACCGGGAAAAATTTTACGCGCCCGCGCATCTGCGCAGCTTTTTACAGATTTGAATTTTCAAGTAAGGAAAAAGGCCACCAACCAGCTGTCCAGGTTGGTGGAGAAGTCTGTGCACGAGACTGAGAGCAGCAGCAGCAGTGAGGGAGATGACAAAGACCACGACGTGGAGGTTGAATTTTTACCCCACCCCCTCGCAGGAATGAAAAAGACCTTTTCAAGCGTTTCCTGGGGGAGAAACCTTCAAAAAAAATTTTGACAAGGACATCTTCCCCAACAAGGCCATGAGGGAGTTGTTCATCAAATACAACACCCCCATCCCCTCTGGTGCTGCCGTGGAGCCCATGTTCTCCATGGGCAAGGACGTCTTGAGGCCCAAGCGCAGCAGAATGAGCGACAAGCATTTTGAGATGCTAGTATTCTTGCGGGGGAACAAATGAATACAAGTAATTAAAATTATATACAGTTGGTCCTCATATTACGCGGTTAATGTAACCCGGAGGGTACCGCGGAAAGTGAGAAACGCGTAAAGTGAATAACATAACATATGGGATTAATTGAAATGGAGTCCGGGCCGATCCCCAAACTCCACTTTTTGACGACACACAACTATGTTGTAGTAAAAATATTATCTTAACTTTATGATGGCATGCACACACAATTAATAATTAAGAGAAATATCAATAATATTAGGTTTTTTAACACTTACATTAGTAGAAAAGATGGCTGGGCACACGGGGATGGGCGGTTGGTTCCGAGGCAGAGGGCAGATTATTGGCCCTCACCTGTATCACTTGTATCAATTGTATCACTATCCACCACAGAGGCTTGCAGGGCCTCTTTGTCAAACCCCCCAAAGTTCATATAAGTCCATATCCTCACTATAATTATCACTATCACTGACTTGGGCCGGCTGTAGTGGGTGGTGGGTGAAGAACTGGTAATGTTTTGATGACTGGGCGACCTTGTGCGCACCATTTTCGCGCCTCTTACACAACATGGCGGATGGCGGGAGGTTTGGATCCAAAAATGGCGCGGCTTGGCAGCCGCTCTCCGCGTAATGGGGGTTCACGACCGCGGAATGTGAGAATGTTAGGTTCTGGCAAGGCACCGCGTTAACGGTGAAACGCGGAATGCGGGACCGCGTAATATGAGGACCAACTGTAATATAAATCATAATAAATGATTAAAAATGAATAAATATTTTTTTATTTTGCATATGTTACCGTTACTCCCATACACAGGAGAAGACGCTTTTCAGGGCTGCATATGTACGTCACTGAAAACTCGCTGACGCTAATGGCGTCTATTTATGAAATCGTTTACGCCGACGGCATCAAATTTCTCAGCCTTTTACGCTGACGGCGCCACTTTTTTCGTTGATGTGTACAACACTGATTATAATAGATAGTGCTAGTACAGTATTTAGATAATGAATCATAAAAGCCACAAGATTAATGAACTTTTGGGGTAAAAAAGACCCCAAAGTCTGAGGGGAAAAATCTAGTGAAAAAAACAAACAAGTGGCAACTCAGTTGCCAGTAGTAAAAGTAGTGAATTGGGTATCAAATTACACACACACATGCATGCAGCCATTTGATCATAGATTACAAAATAGGAGCAGACAAGTTATAGTAAGTTTTTCATTATTTTCTAAAGAAAAGTAGCAAGTAGCGGTTGGAGTTCCTCTAAATTGTGGCTCCACTACAGCTTCTGCTACTTTTCCACGAAAGGAGCGTCACTACAGTTATGCTTCTAAATAAGTAGCTCTGTTACTCTTAAAGTTAAACATGAGAGCCTTTCATTTCTTACTTTTAATTTGATTATTGCTCTGAAAGACTTGTAGGACACACGAGGATGATTAGTTGTTATTCTTTTGAGTATGGACCAGTTATAACTTCACATTAGGTTATGTTGGTACTTTGGTACAGTACTGTATAAGTTAGTGGTTTGGTGTGGACTTTTATCTGTCCAGCCTTTCATGTGGTTACTTACAGTACAGTGTTATATGGTTACACTTAGATTGGATAACCCTTCGGGGTGAGTTCATTCGTCAGGCTCTCTGGTGTCTTGGGATGACATTTTTCCGGTACAGTATATCCCAGCCCTGAACATGGTACTTGAGGAAGTCTTCCTTTTAAGTTTTGTCCTAACTTGGAATATGGAAGGACACTAGGCTCCTGTGTGTACTGTACTCTTTACAGAAAGATGCAGTCCAATAACTTTTAAGGTTCCATAGCTGACATGGATACCATGTTTGGATCTTTCTTGAAGGGGCAGTTATACAGATACTATAGATAATTCATGACATGATGGGAATTAGTTCGAATTGTTTCCCTATGGATTTGGATAATCATTTTAGAGATGCATCTTTGAGACAATACAAGAATAAAACTTACTTTATAGATTAACTCTACAGTATTGGAAGTCTTCCTGAACTCCCATAGAATTAACATGTTTCCACAGTAAGTGGTTCTGAGACTGTTCCAGTCTCCCAGAGCAAGAGTTTAGGGCACTTGTTCTTTGCACTAGGAATAGTTCTTAAGATTCCTCATGGCGGGGCCACGTTTAGGCATATGCCTCTGATAAATGATGGGGCTTATCTTTCTTGGATATTTCAGAGAATGAGGGAGACTGGCCTCTGGTTTTTGTGAGCCTGCATTTGGGAGATGTTTAGTACCTCTGGGTGATAAGCTTGGTTACTCTGGGTCTGTTCCCCTGGGTGAAATTCTAGGGAAGTGCATTCTCTCTGGACCATACTGTCATTTTGAGATCCCATGATGGTTGCTAGGGTGATGCTGGCTGCCAGGGTTTGCGCCATGTTTTGGACAAAGTGAGCATAGCTTGTGATGCCCCCCTCCCCCCCCACACACACACACACAAATCATTTTAACCTGGACCCCCTCAAAAACACAGTTATTATAATTTTTATTTTTTACATGCCAAAAATATATTTAATGGTTTTATTATAGAAATTATAACACTGAATTAAGCCAATCTGACTTATTTACAATATACGGTACTGTACTATACAGTATAGTCTCGATTTACGCGGATTTCCTTTACGCGTTTGGTCATTTACGCGGCACCTGGCCTCATCAGCAATTTTTATTTACTCGGTTCATTCTATTATTTACACGGGAAGCGGCAGGGTGCGCACTAGGTCGCCCAGTCAACAAAACATTACCGAGTTCTTCACCCGCCACCCACCACAGCCAGCCCAAGTCAGTGATAGTGAGGATAAGGACTTTGAGGGGCTTGACAAAGAGGCCCTGCAAGCTTCTTTGGTGGATAGTGATACAAGTGATACAGGTGAGGGCCAATAATCTGCCCTCTGCCATGGAACCAGCCCCCATCCCCATGTGCCCAGCCATCTCTTCTACTAACGTAAGTGTTAAAAATCCTAATATTATTGATATTTCTCTTAAATATTAATTGTGTGTGCATACCATCATAAAATTAAGATGTTATTTTTACTACAACGTACGTATTGTGTCGGGAAAAAGTGGAATCTGGGGGTCTGCCCAGTCTCTATTTCAATTAATCCCATATGTTCTGTTATTTCATTTACGTGTTTCTCGTTTTACGCCGACCTCCACGGATTCAATTAACCGCGTAAACCGAGACTATACTGTACAGAAATTAGTAACATTTGAACTGTACTTAAATGACACAACTAAGGGCCATATTCTCAGTCATCATGCCTGATGGTGTGCCTAATCATCGGGTACCATATGCTTTTGTGGGGCGACATCATTCAAGAACGTGCTTCTTCAATTAATATGATGGACAGGATTGCGATGTACTGGCAGGGCTACCAATATTTATAAATCGGCTGTATGGCCCACTGTTATCGCAACCCAGCCATTGAGTAACCGAGTAATCCCCCTCCCTCCCCCCCCCGAAAAAAAATCGTATGACCAAACAAACAAACAGTACCTATAAGTGGGGTGTTGTTTACACACGGATGCACTCTCATGATCAGCCGGGAATATTTTACACTTGTAAATAACTGACACTCTTTGAATGTACAGGTGAAGTATACCTCGGTAACTGATGCATATGTAGATTCTGAAAAGTCGTCGGTTAGTGAATCAGCGGTTAACGAATCAATTACTCCCTTAAGAATACACCTACTGTATAACAAATTAGGAAAGTTAGGGACTGGCCATCCCCTAAAACTCCCATCTGCCCTTGATATACATCTGTTGTGCACACTGTCAAGCAAGAAAATAAAGCAGACATATAAAGCAAGCATAATAAGCATTAAGTAAGGAATGTAAAGTATATATTGAGACTGTTATTTGTATAGTATGTATCAGGTGCCTCAAAGAGAGCTCAGGTTCTCAACTGGCTCAGCCATGTTAATATTGTTATTATTATCCACTCTGTATCTGTATTTTTCTGGCTAAATAAACTGATAAAAAAAAAAACCTGTGTTGAGGATGGTAGAGACAGTCTAGGGTGGCAAGTTCAAGTCTCTGTCACTCTTTGGTCGTCCATCACTACTCTTATTACACCTCATCACATCACTGGGGCATTTAGGCATGGTTGCATAACACAAAAAGTCGGAAATAACTAAGAAATATGAAGTCAAAGACACATAATAAGCACAGAGAGGTGGGAATGAGTCAGAGGCAGCACGCACAGCTCTCTTGTGGCAAGAATTTGCACCAGGCCACTGCCAACTTCAAACACTTCTACTGCTCCTCCCCCAATCATCGGATCAACGGGATATCAACGAAACTTACAAGGTATTTCCCCAATATGGAAGCAGTGGTTCATGGGATGTCGGTTTTCTGGGTATACCTGTACAAGGGTCTCCGACTTGCGAATGCCTGCTAATGTGAGTGGAGTTAAACTTGAAATTTACAGAGTACAGTGAACGCTCACTTTACGCGGTTAATTGAACCCACGGCGGCCCGCGTAAAGTGAGAAACGCGTAAAGTGAATAACATAACATATGAGATTAATTGAAATAGAGACCGGGCCGACCCCCAAACTCCACTTTTTCCCGACACAATACGTATGTTTTACTAAAAATAACATCTTAACTTTATGATGGTATTCACCCACACATAATATAGAAGGGAACAATCAATAAGAGAATAATAAACTGAAGGTTAGGTTAGATAAAAATAAGGTTGGGGTTAACACTTACGTTAGTAGAAGAGATGGGTCGGCGTAGGGGAATGGAGGCTGGTTCCGAGGCAGAGGGCAGGCTACTGGCCCTCAGGTGAGTCTTCATCGGTGTCATCCACACTTACTAGTGCCTCCCTGACAAATCCCTCAAAGTCATCATCACTGTCTCTGCCTCTGTCACTATCACTGGCTTGGGCTGGCTGTGGTGGGTTGCGGGCGAAGAACTCTGTTATGCTTTGCTGATGGCTGGTGTTTGTGTTGTCGTGATAAACCTTGAAGTAGGGCTCCATAGTCTGCAACAGCTGGGTAGTGAAGATTTCATACCTGTTTGCGTCAGGGTCGTCGGAAAGGAGGAGCTTGACTTTCTCATTACACTCGATGGCACCCCTTACATTACTATGGAATAAGCAGCGTTCTTCTTGGGATGACGCACCACCTGCCTCTTCACTGACGTCGTCATCATCATCTACCATCTCGTCGGTAGTCACATCAGGATCCCTTATCACCTCCAGGATGTCGTCGTTGGTGGTCTCGGAGAAGCCTGCAGCTGTAACACTCTGCGCAGCTTCTCTGGCAAGGTCCACTGCAACTGCAACAGTCTGAACCTCACCAGTCACAGATTTTCTCTGCCTAACACCCGGAATGCCTTGCAACACATGTCTCCATGCGTGACGAACAGTTGCTACAGACAGCTGATCTCATGCCTCCACCAAGAAGTCCACAGCTTTCCTGACGTTGAATGTTCTCCAGAATTGTTTCAAAAGTACTTCTTGCTCTGCCAACTGTTGATCCTTGTCGTCTTCGCTCTTGCTATCGGTGTTGGTCTGACTCAGGTTACGCAACTCTTCCTTGGTGTTGGTGTAGTTGTTCAAGAGGTTGAATTTTTTCGTAGAGAATGCAGCTTTTACATTACAGATCAATTCTTGGTCCATGGGCTGTATTATAGACGTAGTGTTGGGAGGAAGGAAGACCACTTTTACGTTGGGGTGATGATCTATCAGTAGGGGCGAGTGTCCTGGTGCGTTGTCAGGCAGCAACAAAACCTTGAATGGCACATTCTGTTGCTCACAGAATTTCTTCACATCGGGAACGAAACAGTCATCAAACCAGGAGAGGGACAGTGTAGAGAACATCCACGCCTTACGTGCGGTCAGCCAATGGACATTTAGCTTGGTCATGTCCATGCTCTTGTAGGCGTGCGGCTTGCGTGCTGTGTGGATCACCGATAACTTGAGCTTACAGGTACCGGAGGCATTGGTGGTAAACAGGACGGTGATGTGCTCCTTCTGCAACTTCCGGCCCCGACACTTGCTGGCATTCTTCACAACGAAGGTCTTGGAAGGTAACTTTTTCCAAAAAAGACCAGATTCGTCCATGTTAAACACCTGGTCGTCGGTGTACTGTCCTTCCTCCATAATCTCACGTAAAAACGGAGGAAATTCCCTAGCCGCAACACGGTCAGCACTAGCTTCTTCACCACCAATGTTGATATTGGTGATCTTGTTCCTCTTCTTAAACCGCTGTAACCACCCAGAGGAAGCATTAAAGGGTTTGGGCTCTGTAATTCCCATCTTTTGTGACACTGCAGCATACAGTCCACGAGCGTACTCCTTAACTGAGCGCGTGTCCATCGCCATGTTCCGTCGCGCCTGACGCACCAAGTAACTCACAAGTAATTTTTCCGTCTTGAGAAGCACCTGGTTGTGGAAATATTTGATCATAGAAGCACCTGTAGACTTTGTGATGTTCATGTGCTCCTTTATCTTGGCTGCATCCTTCTTAATTGTCCTGATAGTTGATTCGTTAACACCATGCTGTCGCGCAAGATCAACCTGTCTTGTTCCTTTCTCCAACTCTTGTATGATCTTATATTTTATTTCGTAGCTTAAGGAACGTCGTGTCTTCTTTAGCTTAGGGGGGCTGGGTCCAGGTAATGCAAGGTTTCTTTTGGTGGTGGTGAGCCGGTGGAAGCCATTCTTATGGAACAATGGATACCGATATACACGGTGTAGCCAGGGGGGGTGTAACTGACGTGGTAGGTCAAGGGGCTTGAATGCTCCCGCGGCGGGGCACGTCATAGTACTACATTAAACCAATCACACCGAGCAGGGAGGGAGGTAAGGATGCTTTGCCCAATCACAGTCCGCTACGTCATATGACGTCACCGATAACTCAACAAAGACATACACTGCGCAACCTACTCGCCCGGCTTACACAACATGGCGGGAGAGATGGCTGGAGGTTTGGATCCAAAAATGGCGCGGCGCGAGAGGACCGCCAGCCGCTCTCCGCGTAAAGGGGTACACGCACCGCGGAAAGTGAGCATTCCGTGTTCGGCAGGGTACCGCGTAAACGTGGAAACGCGTAAAGCGAGGGTTGACTGTAATTTATTTACCTGATGACTTATTTTTTACTTTAATTTACTTTATTTTGTCATTTTGTTTCTTCTTTTGTCTTAAATGAAGTGATTTTAGATGTACAGTACTGTATATAAGGACTTAGGCTTTGATATAGTGGGATTTTTAACATTGCTCTGTAAGTACAGTATGCGCATAGCATGTGTTTCGACATAAGGACGTCCTCATGAACGGAACCCGTTCATAACCTGGGGACCCCTGTAAGTGGAAACAAAAGTTTCTGTCACCATCAAACTCACTTTCTATCAGTTTTGAATATACTGTATTCTATCTCAATACAGTTGGTCCTCACATTAAGCGGTCCTGCAATCCGCGTTTCACCGTTACCGCGGTGCCTTGCCAGAACCTAACATTTTCACATTTCGCGGTCGCGAACGCCATTCCACGGAGAGTGTCCGGCGCGACGCTATTTTTAGATTTGCCCCACGCGCCACCCGCCCATCTGCCTGCCTGCCCTCCCTCCTCCTCCCTCCGCTTGGGCAAGCGGCGCGGTAAGGTTGCGCAGTGTGTGTCTTTGTTGCGTTATCACTGACGTCATATGACGTATCAGACCTGTGATTGGCCATGCATCCCTACCCCCCTCTGCTGCAAGCTGTAATTGGCTTAAAGTATTATGACGTGTCCACCCGGGGGAGGGAGGGAGGGAGGGAGGAGAGACGACGCTTGACCTAGCCTCGATCAGCTGTCTATTGCTACAATTCGTCACGCATGGAGACATGTGTTGCATGGAATACCAGGTGAGAGGAGGAGTCAATCTGTGACTGGTGAGGTTCAGACTGTTGCAGTAGCAGTGGACCTTGCCAGAGAAGCTGCGCAGACTGTTACAGTTCCAGGCTTCTCCGAGACAACCAACGATGACATCTTGGAGGTGATCAGAAATCCTGAAGTGACTGCCGACGAGATGTTGGAAGAAGAACACGCCAGTGAAGAGGAGGAAGAAGGTGCGGCAGTCTCCGAAGAACACAATTTAAGTCATAGTGATATTAAGGATGCCATGGAGTGTGCAGAGAAGATGAAGTCCTTCCTTTCCCGCGACAATGACGATGACCGCTATGAAGTCTTCCATAACCGGCTGGTGCAGGCTATGGAGCCGTACATCAAGGTGTATCACGACAGCATCAACGCCAGCCGTCAGCAAAGCATAACAGATTTCTTCACCCGCAACCCACCACAGCCAGCCCAAGCCAGTGATAGTGACAGTGAAGTTGACTTTGAGGGATTTGTCAGGGAAGCCCTGACAACTGTAAGTGACAGTGATGATGATTCACCTAGTAATGGTGATTCACCTGAGGGCCAGTAATCTGCCCTCTGCCTCGGAACCAGCCTCCATCCCCGTATGCCGACCCATCTCTTCTACTACCGTAAGTGTTCCACAAAATTTTTCGTTTTTTAACCTATTCTTTATTTTTCCTATGTTAACCTTTATCTTTCCTCACCTAACCTCTTCTATATTACTTGTTTTTTCATACCATCATAAAGTTAAGATAAAATTTTTACTACAACATAGTTGTGTGTCGTCAAAAAGTGGAGTTTGGGGATCGGCCTGGACTCCATTTCAATTAATCCCATATGTTATGTTATTCACTTTCCGCGTTTCTCACTTTCCGCGGGACCCTCTGGGTTACATTAACCGCGTAATGTGAGGACCAACTGTATATCAAAATTTGGTGGATGGAAAAGGTTTAACTATTCATCAGGACTGTCATCTTGCGGGGTACCCCCTCCCGATTCTTTGTAGATATGATGTTTCTAAGCTGACCATAGCTATAGTATCCAGGTTTTGACGGTTAGGAATGTTTGGTTAATTCATTGTGGATGCATTATGTGGGTACATGGATCATGTCTGAGTTGACCTCTGTAAGTGATGCATTTTGTGGGCATTTTATCAACGAGGAGTCTTGGTTATTGTATAAAAGGCCATAATTTGTTCTTCCCTAATTCAAAATCACTCATGATTCTTAATGTTTTGCTGTTATGAAATATATGTAAAAAATTTTGTAATATTTGATAAAATTTTGAAATATGAGAGACATTTTGAAATGCTGTATTTCAATATAGCAGTACTACAGTATATGGCAGCGAGATAGGGTTCACATACAGGAGGCACCTCAAGGCACTTGAAAACTTTCACCAACATAGTCTACGTTCCATCCTCTGAGTTCGCCGGGAAGACAAGAGAACAAATGCTAGTACTCTTGCTGACACCAACCGTAAAAGTATTGGGGCTATCATTATCCATGAACAACTGCATTGGACTGGCGATGCTATCCGCAGGAACGACAGTAAACTGCCAAAGCAGCTGCTTTACAGTCATATAACGAATAGTAAATGTAACGCTGGTGGGCAACTGAAAAGGTATAACGATAGTCTTAAGACAAACCTGAAAAAGTGCCAAATCGACCCCCTCACCTGGGAGACGATCACTCCACACCATAACGCTTGGAGGAGCACCACACGAGAAGGTGTCAATACTTTTGAGTTAGCTCGACTGCATAACGAGGCAGACAAACACCAACGCCGGAAAGATGCCCCTCCTGCACTAGATGTAGCCCTCCACATGTGCAACTTCTGTGATAGACCCTGCTGGTCCCATATCGGCCCCTTTAGTCACCTCAGAACTCACCAACCTAGGTGACATCCTTAATAACTCGTATCATTGTATCACAGCTGGATGATCATCGTACTTGATTCCGAGTGACAGCAAAGTAGTAGTAGTACAGTATATTACACTTTTGTGTAATATTTGGTCAAATTTCGAATTACGAGTACGTAGGATGCACTTGTTGTCATTGGATACTCATACACGTGTTGGTCAGTTCACATGGGTCAGTAGTGGAGTGTACATCTATGGTCTACAGCACAAGCTTTTTCCACTTGTTTTTCCATCATTGTCCAGTGTTTGAGCCATTATGTCTGATAGCCGTAAATCAAGTTCACCGGTTCCTTGATAACATGGGGGCTCGGCCGCCCAAAACCCCCATGTAGTAAAAAACCGTGTTAAATATGTAAATAAAAGACCTCATGTAAAAAACAGGTGTGGCCCCTGAATTCTACAGTACAGTATTTGGGCATACAGTCACCATAAACAATTCTAAGGTTAATCTAAATATTAATACAAACATTCAACATTTATTAAATGTACTACACTCACATTTAAGAGGCCTGAAGCTCCTGCACACACAATTTAGAGCTGAGAGGATGGTTGGCTGCTGGTTACTCATCATCGCTGGATATCATGGGGACGTCAGACAATTAACAGCACTGGGTTTGGAGGCTGTAGAGGGGCCAGCTACGTCAGTATTTGGGGTCTGTGGTTTGGCGGACATGCGAAAGTATGAAGTGATGTGTTTCTTGGTAGCATTCTGTTGACGTTCTTTGTAAAGTTCAAAATAGGGAACCATCTCTTTGTTCAGACCACTTTCACATTTTCTGCACGTTCACAGTTTGGGTCCTGAGAAATGTTATTCTTCAGTTGATTTACCTGTGACACTATTTCTGCTGGTATTCTAAGAGTCAGTTGTGGGCATGGCTGGATATCCTTGTTACTCACTGATGTGTGCGCCAACTGGCGGCCGGCTCAGACACCAGATTTGTACTAGTATACAGCATAATCTATCTATATAAAACAAAGAAGTCTGTCTGTTTGTGTGTCCACACGAAAATCTCAGAAACTATTTTACCGATCTGTAGTGATGATGGATGGTGTTATATGTACTGTAGTGATGATGGATGATGTTATATGTAGTGATGATGGATGTTGTTATATGTAGTGATGATGGGTGGTGTTAATATGTAGTGATGATGGGTGGTGTTAATATGTAGTGATGATGGATGGTGTTATATGTAGTGATGATGGATGGTGTTATATGTACTGTAGTGATGATGGATGATGTTATATGTAGTGATGATGGGTGGTGTTATATGTAGTGATGATTAGACAATAAAATAATAACGGTTTAATGCTATAAAAATATACTTTGCTGTACCGTTGTAGTGAAAAACATGGTGGAACTTACATACACCGTTAATGAGCTATTGATGGAAGAAGAAGTTTTGAGGACTGAACAGTGGGACAATGTGGAGCCTCCCGGAGGGTGGCGTCTTACCGTGGCCTAGTGAATGAGCCGCCCGGAAGGCGGCGTTTATGCTCGTTATAAATAATTATGAGTTTTAGTTAAGGGAAATTGACACTCATAAAGCATGAAAAGACAAAAAAGTGTTAAAAAACAATGTTAAGCAACAAACCAGTGTACTGTACTTAGAAATATTAAAAATTTGATTGGGGCAGATAGTGAAAAAGTACTGTTGTTTTGGTTTTTTCCCTTGGGAGGTGTCCCTCATAATTTTTTTTTTTTTTTTTTTTTTTTACTGTACAGAGTACAGTTAACCCTCACTTTACGCGGTTAATGTAACCCGGAGGGTCCCGCGTAAAGTGAGAAACGCGTAAAGTGAATAACATAACATATGGGATTAATTGAAATGGAGTCCGGGCCGATCCCCAAACTCCGCTTTTTGACGACACACAACTATGTTGTAGTAAAAATATTATGTTAACTTTATGATGGTATGCACACAAAATTAATAATTAAGAGAAATATCAATAATATTAGGTTTTTTAACACTTACATTAGTAGAAAAAATGGCTGGGCACACGGGGATGGGCGGTTGGTTCCGAGGCAGAGGGCAGATTATTGGCCCTCACCTGTGTCACTTGTATCAATTGTATCACTATCCACCACAGAGGCTTGCAGGGCCTCTTTGTCAAACTCCCCAAAGTCCATATAAGTCCATATCCTGACCATAATTATCACTATCACTGACTTGGGCCGGCTGTGGTTGGTGGCGGGTGAAGAACTGGTAATGTTTTGATGACTGGGCGACCTTGTGCGCACCATTTTCGCGCCGCTTACACAACATGGCGGATGGCGGGAGGTTTGGATCCAAAAATGGCGCGGCTCGCCAGCCGCTCTCCGCGTAAAGGGGTACACGCACCGCGGAATGTGAGCATCCTGGGTTCCGGCAGGGCACCGCGTAAACGTGGAAACGCGGAATGTGGGACCGCGTAAAGTGAGGGTTAACTGTACTGTACTGTACTCTACTTAACTGATACCTGGTCAACCCCTCAGACTATAGGGAGCTTAAGGTTTATTCTTTCATTTTATCTTTCTCTGAGCTTTTGTGCTTCCTTCCTCCCATTTCTAACTGGCTTGAGATATTTGAATTGTCCAAAACAGTTATCAGTCACCCAGATTTTCTGCATTTTGATGATTTATACCAAAGTTATATAAGGGTGAAGAAGCACACATTTTATCGTGACAAAAAAATTTCCTGCCCTTCATCCTTAAGTGGCAATTATAGACTCCCAGACCCTCTTCTTTTTATTTCAGTAGTAATATTGTTGGTATGGGGAAATCAACTAAATTCCACATTAATTCCAATTACTGATTCAGTCCTGGGAAGCCTAGGGTTTTGACTGTAGACTTTTCTGGCTATTCTTGAGACGCCTGATCCAGTGAGATCCTATTAAACTAAACATTGCCGGACAGAGACCACCGTAGTGTACCATAGTTCATCAGTATAAAGGTCAGTGCCAATTCAGCACGTTCCCCAGTCACACCAAGGAACCTTTTGGTATTCATTGGTTCAGTGGTTGCTTAATGGGCCAACAAAAATATTTTGCCAAGAGTTAGGCTTCTAGCAGCCCCTTTGAACCCCAGAGCCAAGTTGGTGAACATTTCAAGATCCATCCTAAAGCCCTGCTGCTGATAGTCAACTTGTTACTACATATGGTCATTACCCTTATGGGGATCGTCCAGATGAAAATCAGAAAACGATGAAAATATTCAGAAAAATTTCCAGGGAAAGCTGTTGCCTATGGCTATCTGCTGGCATACTTTGATTGTGTAATTCATAATATTTGTGTAGATATGCATGAATGTTCTACCCCACCCTCTTCATTTACTTCACTGTGTAGCAAGCTGTCTTGCCGTCACTCTGCCTCCAACTTCTTAATAGAATTTATGAGGTGATACAGTTGTTGTAATTCACTATATTACATAATAATATAATTATATCATTGGTATTTATTGGTTTAGCTTTTGCCACAATCTATACATTACAATATTTCATTGTTGAGCTCTTATGGTAAAGTTGTTATTTAGTAATTCATTCTGTTAAGATTTTTGTAGTATCCTGATGCAAATGCATAATTTATTTTGTTGATACAGTATCTCTAGGGTGCTCCTGACCAGAGGCAGCTGGTGGGTCTGATATACTGTACAGTACTGTAGCCATGCATGTTATGACCTTAGATATTTAATTGAAAGTTACTTTGGGTAAGAAGTAATACTGCCATGGTCTAAGTTACATAACATTTATGTTGAGTTACTATGATACACCATCTTATTATGCAGGGATCATAATCCTGCATGTAAATATTACCTGTAGGAAGATCACATGTACTTCCCTTGTCTCTGAATTATAAAACTGAAGATACACCTCAGGGAGGCCACAAATCACATACAGGGGGGGCCTTCTAAATTCGCTGGGTTAGGTTCTCAAAATGGCCGTGAATCGCCAAATCCGCGAATAACATTTGTGGACTGGGGAGGGGGGGGGTACATTTTTACTTGTGTACAAAGAGATGTATACTGTATTCTCTTTATGTGTTTGCCCTTAGGACAATTATTTCTTTTACCTGTAGTATTGTATAATAATAATAATTAACGGTTTATTGAAAAAGTTCTGCAGCCTGAAGGCTGAAAATATACATGGACATAAATGACTTATTACATACATTGGTGGTTTAACAAAAGCTTTCATTAGAGAAAGGTAAAGGAACATACAGATTAATGCTTCTAGTGGAGGTCACGTAGATCATGTGCGCTGAGGTGTTGAACAGCAGACATGTAGTGTAGTAACTCCCTCACAGATGGTGTTATGAGGGGCCTCACATGGTGTAGTAATTCCCTCACAGATGGTGTTATGAGGGACCTGACATGGTGTAGTAATTCCCTCACAGGTGGTGTTATGAGGGGCCTCACATGGTGTAGTAATTCCCTCACAGATGGTGTTATGAGGGGCCTCACATGGTGTAGTAATTCCCTCACAGATGGTGTTACGAGGGGCATCACGTGGTGTAGTAATTCCCTCACAGATTGTGTTATGAAGGGCCTCACTTGGTGTAGTAATTCCCTCACAGATGGTGTTACGAGGGGCATCACGTGGTGTAGTAATTCCCTCACAGATGGTGTTGAGGGGCCTCACATGGTGTAGTCACTTGCACCATGAATGTGTACCCTGTACTGTACTGTACTGTATTTTTTTAATGATGACATGATCAGCAATAAAGAGACGAAGAAACTCAAGCCTTTATACAGTAGTCCCTTGGTTAACGAACACAATTCGTTCCAGAAGGTCGTTCGTTAACCGAAACCATTGTTTCAATGGGATTTTGGGTAATTGGTTCCAGCTCACCGAAAATTACATACAAACTAAAAATAAATGCAGTAAAGTACACTTACTTTGAGTTGTGCATGTAGAAGGCTCCTGGTTGATGATGATGGGAATTAGAATGGGGGTGGAGGAGAAGGGAGAAGAGAAGGCAGTGGGGTGGAAGAGAAATCACCCCATGCTTCATGCCGCCATTTCACCCATAAAATTTTAAGTTCACTTGGTGTAATTCGAGATTATTTTCTTTAAATCAACACTGCACTGCACTATATATTGTCAATATGTGAAATAAATTTCGGAATGACCAATAATTGTACTGTAAAAGCGTAAAAATAGTTTATGTTCAAGAGAGTCTCAAGCAAGATGCTTCCTCCACTGAGCAGAGACACAAACTGACGCCATTCTGGGTGAGTCAAGTGGCTGTTTGGCGCGCTAAAAACTAGTTCTCTGTACTTCAATTATGTTAGATAATTGTTAAAATGACTGAAAAATTTAATATAAGACTTGAAAAATTATTGAATAGTACAACCTTCTTGATATTTACTCAAATGGTAACCCATTTAAGCCCTAAAACCGATTACTGTATTGGCGGACTAATACTCCAGCTGGTGAGCAGGCGAAAGCAGGCGAAAACATGTTGACACGATTTCGTAAGGATTTCGTTTACCGAATTTTTGTTCGTTAATCGAGTTGAAGATTCTTATGGAAGGTAATTCGTTAACCGAGGGATCGCTGTACTGTAGTCTACAAAATGTTACTTGAGTACAGTACTCAAGTAAATTTATATTTGTTACTTTACAACTCTGGTTAGCCAGAGGTCTTCAAAGTGAAGAGTTGTGCCAGACTGGCTGCAGGACAGATCATGGTCAGGCTGCAGCCTGTCTTGAAGCTTTGCCATTATCCATTAATGTTTAAACTTCTGCCTCACACATTCTCCCCAAAAAAGTATTGTTAGATTTTCGTTCACTACAATTTGAAACGTGAGGTGAAATGCTTTGATATGACCTCCACTGCATCATCATAAGTTGGTACACCTGCTTGCCATATCAGCAGCAGCTAGAGATTGGGGGTATGATTGGGGATGGGGGTCATCCTAGATACTTCAATAAAAAAATACAGAATCTGTCAAGTTATACAGTCGCTCCTCGACTTACGATGGGGTTCCATCCCGACGACCAGGTCGTAAGTTGAATTGGCCGTAAGTCGAAAAGGCGAAAATAATACATAGAAATTCTAAAATGGGTGTCTCTTTTTAATAATAATAATAAATAATATTTCTTCTCAGCACCACGAGAACTCTCACTTTTACGCTTGCCAGCCATTTTAAAGGGAATTAAAAAAAATTGTCAGTACACAGCGTGATGACTAACGTCGGGACTCGAAAATACGTAATGTGAAAAATATTTTATACGACCATGGCTGTCGTATGTCCGGGTCGTCGTAAGTCGAATGTCGTAAGTCGAGGAGAGACTGTACCGTATTAATGTACAGTGGTCCCTCGGTTAACGAGCGCCTCGGTTAACGAGTTTTCGGTTAACGAGTTACCTTCCATAAGATTCTTAACTTTGGTTAATGAGCAATCCTTCGATTAACGAGTTTCTTACGAGCCGACCTCCACATGTTTTAGCTTGCATTTGGCGGTCCACCAGCTGTAGTATTAGTCCGCCAATACAGTAATCGGTTCTAGGGCTCAAATTCCTTACCCTTTAAGTAAATAACAAGAAGTTTATACTATTCAATAATTTTAAAAGTTTAATATTAATTTTTTTAGTTATTTAAAAAATTATTGAACATAATTGAAGGTAGGGTCACTAGTTTGTGGCACGCCATCCAGCCTGCCAACACAGCATACAGGCGTCAGTCTTTGTGTCTTTTCAGTGAAGGTAACATCTTGCTTGAGACTCTCTTCAACTAAATGCTTTTTTTCTGTGTTTACAAGCAAATTATTGGTCATTTTGAAATTTATTTTACATATTGACAATATATAATGCAGTGCAGTGTTGATTTAAAGAAAATAATCTTGAATTACACCAAGAGAACTAAAATTTTATGGGTGAAATGGCGCCATGGGGTGACTTCTCTTCCACCCCAATGCCTTCTCTTCTCCCTTCTCCTCCATCCCCATTCTAATTCCCATCATCATCATCCACGAGCCTTCTACATACACACCTCAAAGTAAGTGTACTTTTCTACCTTTTTTGTTGAATTTAGGTAATTTTCGGTGAGCTGGAACCAATTACCCAAAAACCCATTGAAACAATGGTTTCGGTTAATGAGCATCCTTCTAGAACGGATTGTGCTCGTTAACCGAGGGACCACTGTATGTCTCGTGCTGGGTAGAAGCAAGACATATACCTGTATTAACAAGCCTCTGACTGATGATTACAATAACATTGAAAATGTTTCAGAACATCACATCTGAGACAGAGACTTCAGAATGGACTTCTTACCATTATGTCGCTGTAACAGAGTTTCATTCATACTGAGTTTCACAATATGCCTACTCAAATTGTTCATGATATGTCTGATTTATGAAGAGTGACTAAACAAATAATACTTGATATTATAAGTGAACAGTTACATTTTATACAGTACTACAGTACAGTACTGTACTGTATTTTGGTCTACATTGGGATCTGCCATGTTACTGATATGTTAATCCCATTGGTTTAACACTGAAATAAGTTTTCAAGTCAAGGGACTTGCAGGCAACAGAATCCCCTGTCTTCCTTAGTAAGTCATTTGTGGTTGTAAGTTTCAGTGTGGTACCAGTTGTTTTATGGCGCCTATTGCATTATGATACTATAGGTTCACTCACCCCAGTTCGCCGTGATATCTCAGTGTTACGTATACCCTCGTTGTGAAGGGCATGATAGTACCTCTCTCATATTGCAATGTCTCCCAAATAATTCCTCGTTCCACTCAATATAAGATCCCGTTGATGACTGGCATGGCGTTGGTATCCATTTACAACATCCACTCCGAGTCATGTAATATATGATCTGAAGCCACAGAGGGTTCACATTTGAAAATGTATAAAGTACAGTATACTTATTCATGCTCTAAGGTTGCAGAAGTAGACTTACCAACCCTTCAGAAACATGTCAGGTAACATTGCTAGGAAAGCCTCGAATCACAGTGACCCCATGGGTAATGATACCCTTTTTAGAGACTGTACATGTCTGTGTATGACGGGAGGACTTTCAGAGCTTCGGTAGCAATGATTGCCTTTTCATCGAAGAGTGTGACCCAGAAAGTACTGAGGGACTGACTGCTGCTTGAAGCTGTGGTGCAGTAATTCATCATAATATATTTCTATCAATTGTTCCTGTGGTTTGGGTGTGTTGTCATCTGGCAAATCTTCCACATTAACATTAAAAGGATTTCAAACACAACAATGTTTCTTGGTATCTTCAGCAGGAATAGTGTTCAAATTCTTCTCTCAGATTGTTCAAGTACTCCAAGACACTGCCATGAATTATCCTTAAAGTCTTCCAACATATGACCTAAGGATGATAATGGTCTCGTGATCCATTTGAATAGCTCGGCTCTCACAACCCATTCGAACAGTTTGGTCACCCATAGTTCAAGAACTACTGGGGTAGATGTACAGTTGACTCCACATGAACATACCACAGCCTGGGAGTTTGTGTGTGTGGGCTCGGGTGCAAGATGTGGCAACACAGTGCCGTAGTCAGGGCTGAATGAATGGGTGTGAAACAGTGTATTGTAATTACCCTGTTTGCAAGATACAAACAATAAAGGAGATAAATAGATAAACAAACCTTGTAATACGTGCTATGTAGCATTGTTGTATAGCCACGACTGAGTGACTAGGACTGAACTACTGTACTGTATGGGAAACCGGCAAACAGGGTGATCCACGGTTTCACACCCAAGACCACGGCGTTTTGGTGCCACATCTCATACCCAAGCCCTCACACACTCCCAGGCTGTAATACAGTAACTGTATTACATTAAAACAAACTGTGAAAGATCTGATGGTCAGTTTAGGTTACAAATAAAACCCTTTGTATGAGGAGTAATCAGGTGATGACATACAGTACAGTGTATAACTTCCGTTCAGTTAACTGATGATTTCCTTGCAAATACAGTACAGTATTACAGTACACTTTACTATATAGGTACAGTACTGTAGATTCATTTTTCAGTCAATAAGTTTACCAAGTTCATTGTTAAATTGTCTGATCAAGGAGATGTTTGGTAAATAGTTTCTGGGAAGTTAAAATGACCATTGTTTATAGACTCAGCAGAGTGGATGGTTGCAGGGTCCTTCCTGGAAATGAAGCAATTGGAATATTTGCTTGAGGTGTCAAGCATTCATGGTAAATTAATAAAGTTGGTGAGTTAGTAGGACTCTTGGTCACACATGATACTACCGTCGCTGTTTTATACAACTGAGAGACTTTTCAGTATGCAGTACAGTACAATACAGTGCAGTATATTGCTTTGAAGAGGTCAGAATTTAGTTTCATAATATCCTGAAACTGAAGCACTTATTTATAAAGTAACTATTATTTTTCACTTTGAATATTATCTTTTTCATTTCCATTTGTAATTTCTTTTTACCCTTATTCCCCCCCCCCCCCTCCCGCCCTGTTGTGGGTCGATGACCTGTGCCCGGGTGGGTTATTCACCATAAAAAAAAAATGCTAAGATGAATTTTATTTGAACTTATTCAATGTAGAACCCAATTTTTTTTTTCTCTCTCTCTCTTCCTTCTCCTAACACTAAAGCATTTTGTGACTACAGTCAACCCTCACTTTACGCGGTTAATTCAACCCACAGGGTACTGCGGAAAGTGAGAAACGCGTAAAGTGAACAACATAACATATGGGATTAATTGAAATAGAGACCGGGCTGACCCCCAAACTCCACTTTTTGACGACACACAACTATGTTGTAGTAAAAATTTTATCTTAACTTTATGATGGTATGCACACACAATTAATATAGAAGAGGTTAGGTTAGGAAAAATAAAGGTTAAGTTGGGAAAAATAAAGGTTAGGTTAGGAAAACTAAAAGTTAGGTTTAACACTTACATTAGTGTAAGAGATGGGTCGGCATACGGGGATGGAGGCTGGTTCCGAGGCAGAGGGCAGGCTACTGGCCCTCAGGTGAGTCTTCATCGGTGTCATCCACACTTACTAGTGCCTCCCTGACAAATCCCTCAAAGTCATCATCACTGTCTCTGCCTCTGTCACTATCACTGGCTTGGGCTGGCTGTGGTGGGTTGCGGGCGAAGAACTCTGTTATGCTTTGCTGATGGCTGGTGTTTGTGTTGTCGTGATAAACCTTGAAGTAGGGCTCCATAGTCTGCAACAGCTGGGTAGTGAAGATTTCATACCTGTTTGCGTCAGGGTCGTCGGAAAGGAGGAGCTTGACTTTCTCATTACACTCGATGGCACCCCTTACATTACTATGGAATAAGCAGCGTTCTTCTTGGGATGACGCACCACCTGCCTCTTCACTGACGTCGTCATCATCATCTACCATCTCGTCGGTAGTCACATCAGGATCCCTTATCACCTCCAGGATGTCGTCGTTGGTGGTCTCGGAGAAGCCTGCAGCTGTAACACTCTGCGCAGCTTCTCTGGCAAGGTCCACTGCAACTGCAACAGTCTGAACCTCACCAGTCACAGATTTTCTCTGCCTAACACCCGGAATGCCTTGCAACACATGTCTCCATGCGTGACGAACAGTTGCTACAGACAGCTGATCTCATGCCTCCACCAAGAAGTCCACAGCTTTCCTGACGTTGAATGTTCTCCAGAATTGTTTCAAAAGTACTTCTTGCTCTGCCAACTGTTGATCCTTGTCGTCTTCGCTCTTGCTATCGGTGTTGGTCTGACTCAGGTTACGCAACTCTTCCTTGGTGTTGGTGTAGTTGTTCAAGAGGTTGAATTTTTTCGTAGAGAATGCAGCTTTTACATTACAGATCAATTCTTGGTCCATGGGCTGTATTATAGACGTAGTGTTGGGAGGAAGGAAGACCACTTTTACGTTGGGGTGATGATCTATCAGTAGGGGCGAGTGTCCTGGTGCGTTGTCAGGCAGCAACAAAACCTTGAATGGCACATTCTGTTGCTCACAGAATTTCTTCACATCGGGAACGAAACAGTCATCAAACCAGGAGAGGGACAGTGTAGAGAACATCCACGCCTTACGTGCGGTCAGCCAATGGACATTTAGCTTGGTCATGTCCATGCTCTTGTAGGCGTGCGGCTTGCGTGCTGTGTGGATCACCGATAACTTGAGCTTACAGGTACCGGAGGCATTGGTGGTAAACAGGACGGTGATGCGCTCCTTCTGCAACTTCCGGCCCCGACACTTGCTGGCATTCTTCACAAGGAAGGTCTTGGAAGGTAAATTTTTCCAAAAAAGACCAGATTCGTCCATGTTAAACACCTGGTCGTCGGTGTACTGTCCTTCCTCCATAATCTCACGTAGAAACGGAGGAAATTCCCTAGTCGCAACACGGTCAGCACTAGCTTCTTCACCACCAATGTTGATATTGGTGATCTTGTTCCTCTTCTTAAATCGCTGTAACCACCCAGAGGAAGCATTAAAGGGTTTGGGCTCTGTAATTCCCATCTTTCGTGACACTGCAGCATACAGTTCACGTGCGTACTCCTTAACAGAGCACGTGTCCACCGCCATGTTCCGTCGCGCCTGACACACCAAGTAGCTCACAAGTAATTTTTCCGTCTTGGGAAGCACCTGGTTGTGGAAATACTTGATCAAAGAAGCACCTGTAGACTTTGTGATGTTCATGTGCTCCTTTATCTTGGCTGCATCCTTCTTTATCGTCCGGATCGTAGATTCGTTCACACCATGCTGGCGCGCCAAATCAACCTGTCTTGTTCCTTTCTCCAACTCTTGGATGATCTTGTACTTCACCTCGTAGCTTAAGGAATGTCGTGTCTTCTTTGGCTTAGGGCGGCTGGGTCCAGGCAAGGAAAGGTTTCTCTCTGGGGCCGGTGGTCCGGCGGAAGCCATTTTACAGAACAATGGATGCACGATTACACGGTGTGGCCTGGAGGGATGAAACTGCCGCGGCTAGGTCAAGCGTCGTCTTTCCTCCCTCCCTCCCTCCCCCGGGTGGACACATCGTATTACTTTAAACCAATTACAACTAGCAGCGGAGGGAGGTAGGGATGCATGGCCAATCACAGTCCGATACGTCATATGACATCACTGATAACGCAACAGAGACATGCACTGCGCAACCTTACCGCGCGGCTTGCCGAGGCGGAGGCGGGAGCAGGCGGGAGGGGCGAATATTAACAGCCTTGGGTTCTCATAGGAAAACTATTCCTTCAGTTACTGGTTATGATGTTGAGCACATCCTTACCAACTAAAACTGGAGATCTTATGTAGTCCTTTGCTTACTCTCATAATGTAGCTCTAATTTAACCATTTCGTTGCATTTCCCGCACTTGCCATTTTATTCTGACTACTGCCAGGCGATTTTATTCAGCTTAAGGTAACCTCTCGCAGCCAAAGAGTTTAGGGACAGTCAAGAGTTCAGCTCAAATCTCTGAATATCTCAGTTATTATACAAGTACTGGTACAGTATATTAATTTCCTCATCTGGTGCTTTCCACTCCTCAAAGAGAATAATCATGTTTTCACTAATTTGACCTGCCTCTATATTTTTACTCATCTCAGGAAGAGATTGAGGAGGGTTTGATTTAATTTGAGTAGGAATCACCTAGTCATCATCAGGAAGGTTTGAAGCTATGAGAAGCGGTCTGTTGATATTTTAGCTTCCTTTGTATATGGTGTGTAACCATGAAACCTTCGGGTTTGATAAATCTATGTAAATTATCAAAGACTGTACAAAATCCTAACTTATTTAACAACCTTTGAGAGGTGTGTACTGTATCCTAATTGATCTTTAGGACTGTTCTGAAGTCCTTGTCATCTTTTAGTTGGTTGAAAGATTCTTCATTAGAGTGGCTTCCATGAGAACAGTTTGGTTTGAACTCAAATGTAATAAAAAAAAATAATAAAATTCAGGCCAATTTTCTTTGTCCTTTTCATACTCTTACTCTTAAATAAATGTTACCAAACACTTGAAGTGAAATTCATTTTCATAAATGTTTCTATGTTTCAAACTTTTAAGATACCTGTACTGTTTATATCTTTCACATGATCATTGTTTTTATAAATTCTCTGCTGTGCTGTACTGTACTGTACTGTACTGTACTAGAATCATGATTAAAGAGATTTCACCTGTACTGGAAAAGAGTTACTGTACAGTACCAGGTCTTCATCCATATTCTTTTATGGTGAGATTTTTGAATCAAGAAATATTAACTACAAACTGTATTGTTCCGGGAAGTTAACAAAATTGACTCATAATTATTATTCCTGTATAATTATTAAAGTATTAATTTTTTGGGGGTACAGTATACAATTACTAAATAAAGAAGAATTTAGGACATTAGTTGACACTTGAGCACCACCACCACCTCCCATTCCCAAGACTTCTGCCCAGAATTCCCTTTGCTCTCATAGACAACAACAGAATGCACTAAAACATTGCATGCTTTATGGATACATAATAAGAGGCTCTGCCCTGGATCAATTCTTTATCCCTTTGGCCATACAATACAATTTTATGCCTCCCCCAATCTTTCCTTGTTTAGGCTCTGGGTACACTACTGTACTAGATGAAATGGTTAGATACTGTGTTGTATAAATAAGAAAATCAGACATAATTATTAATACATTAATTTAGTACAGGTACAGAGATATCTTTACCTCACACATATTCACACATATACTTTTAATTTTTCTTATTTTATACTTTTATATTATATTAAATTTATTTCCAAGCCACATTAGGGTATTGTAATGAGGTTTACACAATTTTTATAGTTTCATTACTTGTAAGAATGGCAACATGCCACATCATCCTCAGTTTTTCCCCTTTTCTAAGTCCTGGATGATTTTGTATTTTACTTCGTAACTTAGGGCGCGTCGTAACTTCTTGGGCTTGGGGCGGCTTGGTCCAGGTAATTCAAGGTTTTTCTGGGGTGGTGGGGGTCCAGCGGAAGCCATTGTTGAACAGATTAGACGGGCACAAGAGAGAACAGTATACGCGGAGACTGAGAACAATGAGATTGGCCCGGCTAGGTCAGTAGCTTCTTCCCTCCTGTGGCAGGCCACGTCATATTACACTAGACCAATCACAGCTAGTGGCGGAGGGAGGTAAGGATGTGTGGCCCAATCACAGTCCGATACGTCATAAGACATCAGCGATAACGCAACAGCGACATACTGCGCACCCCTCCCTGCGCCGCTTCCCGCGTATGGTCAAGAATGGACCGCGTGAATAAAAAATGGCGCGGCGCATCTGGGCCTCTCCAGCCGCTCGCCGCGTAAATGATGAAATTTACCGCGTAATTAAAACATTTCATTCTGGCAAGGCACCGCGTAAATGACCAAACGCGTAAACAAAATCTGCGTAAATCAAGACTATGCTGTACATGTACAGTATCTAATGGTACAGGACTATACTGTATCAGGTAGATAGTCACTGTCTACCTGATACACTTCATATATAGTGCTGGAAAGAAATCCAGATATTAGAAGATTTTACAGTAAAATACCTGTAGTATAATAATTTAAGATTCTGTACCTGCACAGTATGGGGCAGGGAAAAAACACTTTTATTTGAGTTGCAGGCTGCACTTTTCAGGCATCATTTGTATGGCTGTAACAAACATCTGTGCAAAATTTCATGCCATTCCATGCATATTTACCCTGCCGCATCGCGAACGACTTTTTGTCAACTTTTAGTGTATACCAAATATTAGGTGTCATTTAATGTTTTCCAGGATAATGATAAATTTTACATGGGCGACATCGATTTAATTCACATGTTATTTTACAGGTACACCGTATAGAAAATCATTACAAGTTCATATTGAAATTCTTTTTTGTGCGGAACCTTGGCATCATTTTCCTAGACAATAATCTTTGCCTAATATATCCATCTCTCGATTCGTATCCCGTCACTTCAGTGCAAGCTTCAGTCATCACTTTTATGCCTCTCTCGACCGCCTGAGTGCTGTTTGGCCACTTGGGCACCACTAATGGTGTCTCAAGAATGTCATTAACCTGTAGATTTGACAGAGAAGCAATGTAAGGAGGCTCAGTCTTGAGTTCATTCCTCCAGTTAATCATGGAATGATAGTTTTTTGCTTGCCACTTTAGTTTCGGAGTCACCACCTTTCTCATGTTGACTACAGGAGGCACATCCTCATTCCCATCTCCATCTATACCCTCCTCATCAGTATAGTTTAACAAATTCTCGTCAACAGCAGCATCAGAATCTTCCTCCTCCTCTTCAGATCTGCCAGTGCATTCTTTCTTTTGCTGATTCTCCTCTCTAATTTTTCTTATCGTTGAGACAGCTTTTTCTCTAACAGTCATGTCCTCATCTGCACACATACCAAGAAGAAGTTGATCTGTGTGGGCGAAGTATGCATTTCTCTGGACAGCCTTCTTCACTATCGTCTCCTCCTCACTATTCAGGTGTTTCATATATAGCAGGGACTGGAATACGTTCCTTGAGCCGTGTGTTACGTAAGGGTGTATCTTGATGTAAAACCACATTGGAGCACTGAACTTTATTATTGTAATGACATTTCTTTTCAACTCATGGCTGGGTCTTGATGTTGCTACATACAGCCTGAGGATTCTACTCCATAAGGTGTTCCACCTTGACACACAGGGAGGACCTGGCTCAATAGCAGTCAAGTCATCTTCAACAACACCTGTGATAACTCCTTTACAAATCCTATACAGGTATTTCTGATCCCAGGACAGATCTTTCTCCACTTCATCATTAAACACAGGGAAATCAGGGAAACTGACTGGCTGGAAGGCGACAACTGGAATTTACTTACCAGCATCAAAATCAATTTTCCCCCACTCTAATCAAGACGTGCGGCGTCTCAGAATGACTGCTTATGGGTGACTGAGGAAGCACGTGGTGATCCTGCGGTGTGAACTGCTTAACGGTAACTATTTGAATAATTTCAAGTGCGTCAACTTACCCAGGTCTCCCCTACATTACAGTACAGTAACACAACATTGAGAAATGAAATGAGAAAAGGCTGATAATCAATATAGACATAGCACCATACTCATCTGCAACAAGACAACTTAAATGAAATAAGAGATATGAAAAAAAAGTTGATAAACACTGAACAGAACATTGCACCGCCACAGCGGCTGTTTGGCTAGTACTGTAGGTAAATTTAAAAATTTCAGTAGAAAATGCGGCAGACTAAACCTCGACATACCAGCTTCAAATTTGGCATGAAGTCTTAGATATGTATAAGGAACAATGCCTGAAGAGTGCAACTTTGAGCAAAATTTCACTGCCCCCTACTGTACAGTATGTCTACATCCTGATGGTTTGAAAACTGTTTTAGAGTACAGTACCAGTGGTCCCCAAGCTTTTTATGCAAGTTGGCAACATTGAATGATCAGATGTATGGTGAGGGCCACACATCAAAAGAGGAAAGCTAATAAATTAGTTAATTACCTAATCACCAGTTTAACAAAATCAATTATAAAAAATATCACCCTTAAATGTAGGAATTTATATCAATACACTAGTCTAATCTCCCTCAAATGATAAAAGAATCATGAAATTTACTATAACTAACCTTTTACGGAAAGACTCGGAGGCTGCACAAAAACAGTTTTCAAACCACAGGTTAACTATCACTGGTCTAGACCATAACCGACTTTGCAGAGCTTAAGAGAAGTTACTTTATCTTGGGAATTTGTGTACTGTAATTTTTCTACCTCCAACAACTCCCACTAGGAGTTAAACCTGTACTGTAGAGGTGTAAACTGTCTGGTAGCCCCAAGTGATCTGGTAAATTCTGTAGATGCTGTTCTCTTATCTTGCTGTGTCTGTACAGTACCTTCTTTATTCTTAATGTTTTTTGGGTAAGTGTGCAGGGAAGTCAAACACGGTGTATAAAAATAGGACTCTTCAGGGAATATGTTACACAGTGTACTATCCTGGGTTACAAGCACAATGTCTATACTAAGCTGGTTGTGACTCGCTGTTCAAGTTCCTTCCAATCTGTCAATCCATTGCTTTGGTAATGCATGATTGGAAGTGACGTGTGCTGAGACTATGCCCTAGTTAGATGGTGTGATTTAGGGTATGTGATTGCATCTGGCTGTCATCAGCAGATGGAAGGAAGTTGAACATTATGTACATGTTACATGATAACACAGTGCTTATAGAAGTTTAGTGAGTAGGAAAACTTTATACTGTACACCACTTATAAAGAGCAACCCTCTAGTGTTACAATAGTGCCAGCTTCTTATACCGACCAAAACTTTAAGGGTGAATGAGGGGATTGTATGGAGAGTTGCAGGTTAGACCATTGCTTCAATCAGGAATGATAAGTTATTGTAGGGTTGCTGTAGGTTTTGGAGAGCCAGGTGCTGTGCTGCTCATGTGGGTTGTAGAAGTGTAGGATAAACATAGTACAGTATTGGAGTTTTAAAAATCTTTTTATTTGTCTGTAATTATAAATATTGCTGGAGGTATGTACGAGTTTATGAAGTCCAGACATGTACATATGATGTTGTTGTTAAAGTTAACTTTGATAAAGAACTATTAGCACAGCATTACTGAAACTTGTCTGTCATTAAGGGTTTATTCTGTCTGGGTGTACTGTATTCACAAAATGAAAACTGTTGTCCAGCCAGCACTGTGAGTTATGCTAGGGCAGGGAAAATAACTGCCAGCTCAAGAGAAGGCGAGGGAAATTTTTGCACAATAAGTCAGTTAGGATAGGTAAGGATAAGATTAGTACATACACCTGTACAGTATGTAAAAGAAGAATTTGGTGGCAGCAGAGTAACAGGTTGACAGTTTTAAGAAGGAAGCATTTTGGTGACAGCAAAATCAAGTTCAAAAGTTTTAAGAGAAACTTTTCGTAGCAGAATTGTTAACATTGATAATGGCAGACAATATACTGTAAGCCTACCTAAAATTAATTTGGTTGCAGTAGAAAAGTTAACGAAAAGGCACCTGGCAGCTGCAAAGAATGAATTAAATGACTGTATAAGATACTTAATTGTGGCAGACAATACTGTACACTGTACTTGGTAGGGTATTTGTTGGTGAGTCGTATGTAGAGTTTGGTGAAGACAATCTCTTCACTGAATTTTTGTTGATGACTGGGTGCTGGAGTATGATGGAAGGGATGTTTGGTGGTGGTAGTGTCATACAGAGTTTTTTTTTAAATTTTAATCAACTGCTATTTTATATTTTTTGTGGTGTATAAATTTGCCTGTACAATGGTTAACTGAGTGACTATATTGCATCACCTCTACAATGGTATTTTAGTGGCTATATTTATTGTAATGACTGTATCATATTACTAAGCCTAAACTGTACAAATATTAACTTATTGACCATAATTCTTACTTCACCTGTACAAATGTTAACCTGATTCTTTTAGCTTGTGACTTTTCAGTAATCAACTGTGTACTGTACTGTACACAGATACTGTTACTGTACTATGGTGTCACATGGGCCCCAGTCTGTCCTGTCTGACACAGACTAATTGTTAGGATTTGTGGGATCTTGTTTCCTGAACTTAAAGCACTTAATTAATAGATATTAATCTTGATGGGGCTCCCTGTTTTTTATAATTATTACCCCTTATGGGGCCCCAGTGCTAATAGCGAAGTTGGGGCATGTTAGGATTGGGGCCCATTTGACCTGTAACCTACCATGTTTGAGTTGATTTTTTCCTTCCCAAAGTGCTTGTTTACAACCTCACATTAGCCAGGCATACAAAGAATATCCCTTGCTAACGTTCGTATATAAATTTTTTGGTGTTTGTGTGTGTTTCATTAAGGTGGTCATATATGCCAGCGGCAGAAAAGTTATTCCCCAGACGTGGTCTGTATCAGTAATTGTTCCCCGGAGTGTAGCGAGAGGGTAATGCTTTCTATCCGTTCTTGTTTTAAGTTATATGGTACAGGCATATACCTGTTGGGCTTCTCAGACGTGTTTGATAATCTGTTTATTGCAGCATTTTCACTCTACAACGAGTTATGTTTGCATTTTTTCCGTTTCCTGGTGTTATGTTGTGTAGTGTGTGTGTGTGTGTGTGTGTTAGTGAACAGGTTTTACTAGATCTTGTATAATTTGATGCCCAACTGTGTTTATAGAAAGGTAATACTGTACAGTATATGTTGAACTTTATAGAATATGAGTTTTGGAGAATATTAATTATCTTGAGGGAGAATTATTACCACCACAAAGTATTACAGTATTTATTAGTTGTTAATTTGAGTACCTGTATGCTGGAGTCAGTTGATCTCTTATGGTTTGTTCTTAGAAAGTAACTATTGTCTTTATTACTTATTGTTTTCATCATCACCCATTATTATTTGTACAGTAATATTATTCAGGGTGGGAAAAACATGGTTATAGTAAAAATTAAACTAAATAAACCATGTTTTGGGATTTTTTAATTATTTTCTTGAGTTTGACACAATCAGTTGCATTGATTTAGCTTTCACATTTCAATAAAGAACTGTGCAGTACAGTAGTATATTTTCATCATAAACTGTCGCCTGGGAAGATACAGGAAGTATAATGTGTTGTCTAATGGTAGACCCTGCTGCCATATGGCATCACAAAAATTGTGACCAAGTCTCAATTGTTTCTCTTTCTTTGACAACATAACAGACATGAATCGTTTCTCACTCTTAATTTGTATATTTTTTTCCATTCTTTTTCCACCCCCCAGGTTCCAATGTGGGGCTCTGGACTTGCCGAGTTATCCCAAATTCCAACTTATTGAGGTATCCCCCCCCCCCCCCCACACAAATACAACAATAAAAAATTATCGACCCATATATGTGTACAGTACAGTACATGTAATTACTAAATGTAAAAAAATAACACTTGCCAGCACTGCAGGCAATGATTGAAGCATCATAGTAGGTGATACAGGGGTATGGTAGGTGATACAGATGTATGGTAGGTGACACAGAGGTATAGTAGGTGACACAGAGGTATGGTAGGTGATACAGAGGTATAGTAGGTGATACAGAGGCATGGTAGGTGATACAGAGGTATAGTAGGTGACACAGAGGTATGGTAGGTGATACAGAGGTATAGTAGGTGATACAGAGGCATGGTAGGTGATACAGAGGTATAGTAGGTGATACAGAGGTATGGTAGGTGACACAGGTATGGTAGGTGATACAGAGGTATGGTAGGTGATACAGAGGTATAGTAGGTGACACAGAGGTATAGTAGGTGACACAGAGGTATGGTAGGTGATACAGAGGTATGGTAGGTGATACAGAGGTATGGTAGGTGATACAGAGGCACGGTAGGTGATACAGAGGTATGGTAGGTGATACAGAGGTATGGTAGGTGACACAGAGGTATAGTAGGTGATACAGAGGTATGGTAGGTGATACAGAGGTATAGTAGGTGATACAGAGGCATGGTAGGTGATACAGAGGTATGGTAGGTGACACAGAGGTATAGTAGGTGATACAGAGGTATGGTAGGTGATACAGAGGTATGGTAGGTGATACAGAGGTATGGTAGGTGATACAGAGGTATGGTAGGTGATACAGAGGTATGGTAGGTGATACAGAGGCATGGTAGGTGATACAGAGGCATGGTAGGTGACACAGAGGTATGGTAGGTGATACAGAGGTATGGTAGGTGATACAGAGGTATGGTAGGTGATACAGAGGCATGGTAGGTGATACAGATGTATAGTAGGTGACACAGAGGTATAGTAGGTGACACAGAGGTATGGTAGGTGACACAGGTATGGTAGGTGATACAAAGGCATGGTAGGTGATACAGAGGTATGGTAGGTGACACAGGTATGGTAGGTGACACAGGTATGGTAGGTGATACAGAGGTATAGTAGGTGATACAGAGGCATGGTAGGTGATACAGAGGTATAGTAGGTGATACAGAGGTATGGTAGGTGACACAGAGGCATGGTAGGTGATACAGAGGCATGGTAGGTGACACAGAGGTATGGTAGGTGACACAGGTATGGTAGGTGACACAGTGGTATAGTAGGTGATACAGAGGTATTGTAGGTGATACAGAGGCATGGTAGGTGATACAGAGGCATGGTAGGTGACACAGAGGTATGGTAGGTGATACAGAGGCATGGTAGGTGATACAGAGGCATGGTAGGTGATACAGAGGTATGGTAGGTGACACAGGTATGGTAGGTGATACAGAGGCATGGTAGGTGATACAGAGGTATGGTAGGTGATACAGAGGTATGGTAGGTGATACAGAGGCATGGTAGGTGATACAGAGGTATGGTAGGTGATACAGAGGCATGGTAGGTGATACAGAGGTATGGTAGGTGATACAGAGGCATGGTAGGTGATACAGAGGTATGGTAGGTGATACAGAGGCATGGTAGGTGATACAGAGGCATGGTAGGTGATACAGAGGCATGGTAGGTGATACAGAGGCATGGTAGGTGATACAGAGGTATGGTAGGTGACACAGGTATGGTAGGTGACACAGGTATGGTAGGTGACACAGGTATGGTAGGTGACACAGGTATGGTAGGTGATACAGAGGTATAGTAGGTGATACAGAGGCATGGTAGGTGACACAGTGGTATGGTAGGTGATACAGAGGCATGGTAGGTGATACAGAGGCATGGTAGGTGATACAGAGGTATGGTAGGTGACACAGGTATGGTAGGTGATACAGAGGTATGGTAGGTGATACAGAGGCATGGTAGGTGATACAGAGGTATGGTAGGTGATACAGAGGCATGGTAGGTGATACAGAGGCATGGTAGGTGATACAGAGGCATGGTAGGTGATACAGAGGTATGGTAGGTGATACAGAGGCATGGTAGGTGATACAAAGGCATGGTAGGTGATACAGAGGTATGGTAGGTGACACAGGTATGGTAGGTGATACAGGTATGGTAGGTGATACAGAGGCATGGTTGGTGATACAGAGGCATGGTAGGTGATACAGAGGTATAGTAGGTGATACAGAGGTATGGTAGGTGATACAGAGGTATGGTAGGTGACAAAGAGGTATGGTAGGTGATACAGAGTTATAGTAGGTGACACAGGTATGGCAGGTGACACAGGTATGGTAGGTGATACAGAGGTATGGTAGGTGACACAGGTATGGTAGGTGATACAGAGGCATGGTAGGTGATACAGAGGCACGGTAGGTGACACAGGTATGGTAGGTGACACAGAGGCATGGTAGGTGATACAGAGGCATGGTAGGTGACACAGGTATGGTAGGTGACACAGGTATGGTAGGTGATACAGAGGTATGGTAGGTGATACAGAGGTATGGTAGGTGACACAGGTATGGTAGGTGATACAGAGGCATGGTAGGTGATACAGAGGTATAGTAGGTGACACAGGTATGGTAGGTGACACAGGTATGGTAGGTGATACAGAGGTATGGTAGGTGACACAGAGGTATGGTAGGTGACACAGGTATGGTAGGTGATACAGAGTTATAGTAGGTGACACAGGTATGGTAGGTGATACAGAGGCATGGTAGATGATACAGAGGTATGGTAGGTGACACAGGTATGGTAGGTGACTCAGGTATGGTAGGTGATACAGAGGCATGGTAGGTGATACAGAGGTATAGTAGGTGACACAGGTATGGTAGGTGATACAGAGGCATGGTAGGTGATACAGAGGTATAGTAGGTGACACAGGTATGGTAGGTGATACAGAGGCATGGTAGGTGATACAGAGTTATAGTAGATGACACAGGTATGGTTGGTGACACAGGTATGGTAGGTGATACAGAGGTATGGTAGGTGATACAGAGTTATAGTAGGTGACACAGGTATGGTATGTGATACAGAGGCATGGTAGGTGATACAGAGTTATAGTAGGTGACACAGGTATGGTAGGTGATACAGAGGTATAGTAGGTGACACAGAGGTATAGTAGGTGACACAGAGGTATGGTAGGTGATACAGAGGCATGGTAGATGACACAGAGGCATAGTAGGTGACACAGAGGTGTGGTAGGTGATACAGAGGTATGGTAGGTGATACAGAGGCATGGTAGGTGACACAGGTATGGTAGGTGACATAGAGGCATGGTAGGTGACAAAGGTATGGTAGGTGATACAGAGGTATGGTAGGTGATACAGAGTTATAGTAGGTGATACAGAGGTATGGTAGGTGATACAGAGGTATGGTAGGTGATACAGAGGCAGGGTAGGTGATACAGAGGTATGGTAGGTGACAAAGGTATGGTAGGTGATACAGAGGTATGGTAGGTGATACAGAGGTATGGTAGGTGATACAGAGGTATAGTAGGTGATACAGAGGTATGGTAGGTGACATAGAGGCATGGTAGGTGACATAGAGGCATGGTAGGTGACAGGTATGGTAGATAACACAGAGGTATGGTAGGTGATACAGAGGCATGGTAGGTGATACAGAGGTATGGTAGGTGATACAGAGGTATGGTAGGTGATACAGAGGTATGGTAGGTGACACAGAGGTATGGTAGGTGATACAGAGGTATGGTAGGTGACACAGAGGTATGGTAGGTGATACAGAGGTATGGTAGGTGATACAGAGGCATGGTAGGTAACACAGAGGCATGGTAGGTGACACAGAGGCATGGTAGGTGACACAGATGCATGGTAGGTGATACAGAGGTATGGTAGGTGGCACAGAGGTATGGTAGGTGACATAGAGGTATGGTAGGTAACACAGGTATGGTAGGTGACAGAGGTGTGGTAGGTGATACAGAGGTATGGTAGGTGACACAGGTATGGTAGGTGATATAGAGGTATGGTAGGTGATACAGAGGTATGGTAGGTGACACAGAGGTATGGTAGGTAACACAGAGGCATGGTAGGTGACACAGATGCATGGTAGGTGACACAAAGGTATGATAGGTGACACAGAGGTATGGTAGGTGACACAGAGGCACAGTAGGTGACACAGGTATGGTAGGTGACACAGAGGTATGGTAGGTGACACAGAGGCATGGTAGGTGACACAGATGCATGGTAGGTGACACAAAGGTATGATAGGTGACACAGAGGTATGGTAGGTGACACAGAGGCACAGTAGGTGACACAGGTATGGTAGGTGACACAGAGGTATGGTAGGTGACACATAGGCATGGTAGGTGACACAGATGCATGGTAGGTGATACAGAGGTATGGTAGGTGACACAGGCATGGTAGGTGACACAAAGGTATGGTAGGTGATGCAGAGGCATGGTAGGTGAAACAGAGGTAAGGTAGGTGATACAGAGATATGGTAGGTGACAGAGCCATGGTAGGTGACAGAGCCATGGTAGGTGACAGAGCCATTGTAGGTGACAGAGCCATGGTAGGTGACAGAGCCATGGTAGGTGACCAGATATGCCAAGATTCTCCCAGATAATTTTATATATCTCGGCATTTCCCGAGTTATACTATAATACATTCCGAGACCATATCCGTGCCGAGTTATGATCATGTCTTAATACAGCATAATACTGTTCAACCAGTTTAAGGAATTTGAATCATTATTTTTTTCCTTTAGAGTCTTCAAAACCTTTTCAAGTATGGAATAATTTGTGAATTATGTGCAATGTGCTTGGTTTTTTAAGTTTATTTCACCTCGATTTATTTTTGTTGAACTTATCATTACATCACAATGTACACAATTTACAAATTATTCAATACTGTACTTGAAAGACCTTCAGGCAACTCAAAAGGAAAATCGATGATAAAATTATGATATAAATTCCTTAAACTGGTTATATTAAACTGTACGTACAGCATTAAGACACGATCATACCTTATATAGATACAATATTGCATTACATTTCAAGTAAGCAGAGAACTGGGGGACCTTAGGTATACACATGCTGGATAGAGAAAGCACAATGTTGTGGATTATCATTATTATTATTATTGTAGAAGTCATACTACACCTTGGAATCTAAAATTTAAGCCTTGTCTTGAGGGTTTTAACTGATGGAGACTGAAAATAAATTAATAGATACTACCTATAACTAAAAAACTTAACATACTGGACTGGAATCTCTCTCACACACACACCTCTTTATAAAGAGATTTTTATGGAATATAAGCTGCAGTATCACACTATCCCAGGGTAAGTTAGGTTAATCTGTGATCTATTTCATTTCTGGGTTAGAGAATGATATCGTCTCCTTGTTTCTTCCTGTTTTGTGGTTGTTGAGGAAGGGCAAGAGATAGATAGGAAGGACAAGGGGTAAATAGGGAGGGAGGACGCAAGAAGAGTAGAAAGGGGTGAAGGCAAGGAGGGAGAGAGAAAGAAGGGTAAGGAGAGATAGAGAGGGAAGGAGAGAGAGAAAGATAGGGAGAGGTGCAGGCAAGGAGAAATAGAAAGGGAGGGAAAGAGAAAGATGGGTAGGGAGGAGTGCAGGCAGAGAGGTATAGAGAGGGAGAGGGGGGTGCAGGCAGGGAGATAGAGGGAGGGAAGGGCTGCAGGCAGAGAGGTATATAGAGGGAGGGGGGTGCAGGCAGGGAGATAGAGGGAGGGAAGGGCTGCAGGCAGAGAGGTATATAGAGGGAGGGGGGTGCAGGCAGGGAGATAGAGGGAGGGAAGGGGTGCAGGCAGAGAGGTATAGAGAGGGAGGGGGGTGCAGGCAGGGAGATAGAGGGAGGGAAGGGGTGCAGGCAGAGAGGTATAGAGAGGGAGGGGGGTGCAGGCAGGGAGATAGAGGGAGGGAAGGGGTGCAGGCAGAGAGGTATAGAGAGGGAGGGGGGTGCAGGCAGGGAGATAGAGGGAGGGAAGGGGTGCAGGCAGAGAGGTATAGAGAGGGAGGGGGTGCAGGCAGGGAGATAGAGGGAGGGAAGGGGTGCAGATAGACCTTTAGTAATAGAAACTAATTAATTTTAATGTGTCGAAATCAATTCGTATGCAAATATTGACTACCATATTTTTCGGCTTGGAAGACGCACCCTGATTTTGGAAATGAAATTCTAAAAAAAAAAAAAAAAAAATTACGGGTTTTAGCCCACCTGGGCACAGGTCACTGAGCCACATTGGGGCCTAGGGGGTGAAAATGTAGTAATAACAATAATAATAATAATAATAATAATAATAATAATAATAAAGAAATACAAAAATGAAAAACAAAATATCAAGAGTGAGAAATAATATACCTGTATGTATGTTGTGTTGTCAAAGTAAGAGAAACCATTGAGACCCTGCAGAAAGTCAGATCATCAACCTGGGACTTGGTCACATAGCAGCAGGGTCTACCATTAGACAATATATTATGCATCCAATGTCTTCCCAGACGGTAGTACCTCCTTGTTTGATACATTAGCTGCCGACTACCTACACCAGTGAAACTGTTGTTTGATATACAGCCCTTTTGGCACAAATACACACACCTCTTTGAATATCATCGCTTAGAACTGCTTATCAGTCGTCATTTTCATCAATTTAAAAAAAAATCTGTATAAGGTGAAATCTTTAATACAGCACTCATTTTATACAGCTGGTCACCTCCACATCTTAGGGGCTGTAGTGTTTACATTCTTTCTCGTTTTTGTCGGTATGACAACGACGGGAAATATTTTCGAACAGTAGAAGGTAAGCAAATGTAAACATGTATATCAACGTCTATATAAAACAAAAAATCTTTATTTAAAACAAAATAAAAGTAATAAAAAAAACTAGTTTTTTGCAAAACCAGTGACTGATTGGTTCTACATAATTATGAAACTGAAGAAAATAAGTCCTCCATTGTAGCTGTATTAAAATTAATGTAGAAAAATTAATATGGTTGTTTTAAGTAATGTTATTTAATGTTAATAAATGGAACAATGGAAGTAGATAACAATTAAGGGTAAAAAAATGTGGGGTCGTGTATGTAAGTGAGCACATGTGTAAACAGATCATCATTACTCTACATAAGAATATGAAAGCAACACTTATTTACTGTTCATATATGTTTTAATTAATGTTTCTGAATTTCTTTTTGATTGAATTATTGTTTATGTGTGCAAATTGAACAATACAATTCATTAATAATACGAAGAATATTAAAACACATGAGACAAGACGTCATTGTTTTTGTTGCTTACAAAACCATGACTGACTGGTTCTACATATAAAACTGAAGAAAATAAGACCCTGGTTGTAGCTGTAGTAAAATTAATATGGTTGTTTTAAGTAATGTTATTTAATGTTAATAAATGGAACAATGGAAGGAGCTAACAATTAAGGGTAAAAAAAAAAAGAGATCACGTATGTAAGTGAACACATGTGTAAACATATCATCATTACTCTACATAAGAATATGAAAGCAACACTTATTTACTGTTCATATATATTTTAATTACTGTTTCTGAATTAAAAAAAAATATCTACCCACCAGTGGTAATAAAGTTGAAAACATAAGGACAGCCAATGTTGTTGTGTGTGTGTTTTTACTTGGCTGACGAAGGTGTATTTAAATTTGGAAGATTTTAATTTTGTGGGGTTTATACAGTCTAAATGGGTATCCAAATATGAGAGCCTACTGTAAATAGGTGTCCAAATATGAGAGCCTACATATAAAGAAACAAACATTCCTGCATGTGAGACCAGCAGACAACCTTTAGCAATTCCTCAATAGATGGCGCTGCCGCACCACTGCCATTAGTAAACAAACCACACAGCAGCAAGGGTTTTTTTTTTTTCACAATATATCAACAATGTTAGTTAAATCAATAGTTTTATAGTACTGTATAGAGAATACCTGTAATTGTTAAGTACTGTAATGAGGTAACAGTCTTTGTAAGGGGGTGATTTCAAAAACCTCTGCTACAACTCATCGACTAGCATCCTGGAAGACGCATGGCAATTTTCGAGGTATATTTTTGTCATAAAAAGTGCGTCTTTTAAGCCGAAAAATACGGTAATAATTGGTAAAGTCAATATAAATCACTTAATTAAGAGTTGACTTTTCGTATAACGACTTGGGACATGAACACGTGAAACCGGATCAACCTTACCTCTTCAATGAACCTCAAGGCTTAGATGTGTGTATCTTATTTGGAGTTGGGACGAGACGAGATGAAGCTTTTTCGCTAATGGGAAGGCCAAGAGTGTAGTGAAGGATGAGAGGGGGGAGGGTGCTGGGCATACTGTACCACCAAAACAAGATATGTCTTCTTCATCTTTGACTAACAGTTTTTTATGGGAATAAATTTAATATGGAATCACAAGTCCGAAGGATCAGTTTTGGGTTATTCAGGGTGTCAGATGCAGCAGATAAACAACCCTTCTGACTCCTTTATGTAATGTAACAGTTGGGCCGGGAGGAGAGATTACTGTAGAGAGTTAGGACAAAAAAGTCTACTCCGTGTTGGCACATTAATGTGATCAGTGTTGTCGTACACTACAGTACAAGACGAGTCTCACATCCAGGAGGTGAGTGATATCCCTCCCTGGCTTCAGCAGAATTTGACACATTAGCTTGGTGGTGTACGGCATTTCAGGTAATAATTGTCATTCTTAAGCTATCAGGATAATGGATACATTGAGTACAGTCTTGTTTAGATATAGGGCATGAATATATATATATATATATATATATATATATATATATATATATATATATATATATATATATATATATATATATGCTGATAACCACCAGGAAAGAAGAAAACACGAAGTTCCCAAGCGCTTTCGTGTAATTCACATCTTCAGATGTGAATTACACGAAAGCGCTTGGGAACTTCGTGTTTTCTTCTTTCCTGGTGGTTATCAGCATATACCTAGATCACGCGCACCTACAGTGATTTACTTGCATATATATATATATATATATATATATATATATATATATATATATATATATATATATATATTTATATATATTTATATATATATATATATATACTGTAAGGTTCTATATTATTGTTAGTTAGGTTCTCAGGTCGCGAAGTGGAGCGTTGGACGTAAATAGATTCGTTTCCCTTTATCAAGGTAGAAGAGGCCTTTGAATTCTATTAAATGATACTATACTCACAGCACGCATCTATTCAAAACTGAACTGAACGAACCATTTGCCAGACTTCCTAGCCCTTGATCGATTAGTACATTCAGAAATAAGATAGTAGTTTAACATTGTTTCATGAATCGGGTATAATAGGGTATAGTAGGTCAATAGTTTCACCCTGAACTTGTGTCACTAACCAGGAGTAAAAAGGCAGTAGTCAGCATACCATAACCCAGGAGAGGACTTGGTGCTGCTGACGCGAAGATTGAGGACAAACCTCACCAGGTGCAGAGTGTTCCCTCACACACCTCTGTATTTCCTAACAATATATAATAAAAACTAATCCCATCTCATACCAGAGCAGGCAGTGAGATCTCAGCTGTTCCGTCTTAGTTTAGCCGAGGAGGGAAGGTGTAGCGACATGTCGTGTGTGATAAAATCTCTTGATAATATACCAAGTTTCGTGGAGATAAAAATTAGGGAAAGCATCATAGCATGTCACATGATCAGACTCGCATCTCCGTCTCAGTTGGGGTAAAGACGGCGATGGCATCTTATCTCCCCGAGTACTGTATACACTGAATTAATCACTTAAGTATGAAGTCAACCCTTTGAAAAGGTGACTTACTCCTTAGATTACTGAATAATTTTCTTAGGGGGTTAAGTGATCGACCTGAAAGGATAAAGTCATTGTACCGAGAGGTTGTCATCATACTCCAGTGTTGAAGTTTTCCTTGTCAAGGCTTTAGTTGAACCAAATATTAACTTAATATGAAACCTAACCTCTTCACGTCTAAATAAACTTTACCTTCGGCCTGTAGGTTACGTTTATTTAGATGTGAAGAGTATATATTTAGGTTAGGTTATGGTTAGATTAGGTAATGGTTATGTTTAGGTTAGCTTATGTTTAGGTTAGGGTTCCCCATTGCCTGACCCAGTCTCCCAAGGCTCATTATGGTTGAAGCCAGACTTGTCTCGTCTCTTCCTGCTGTTGTTTTGGGTTTAATCTTCCTCTTGTCTCTTCACCATTCATTTGTTTCGTTTCATGCAATAGACGACTGTTTGTTGTTTCTGCAGTTGTTGTAATTGTAAGTTTTAGCACCATTCACGCCGTCTTAAGTTTCCTCAATAGACAACAGACGGGTTTTAGATATCAGAATGGATTTTCGGGGCTGTAAATGGGGACTGACACGCTGTTGTGTCACCAATGCCCCGGCGGCACCACCACCATCAGGCATGTAGTGAGACGTCGCTCCATCACACTTGACACACTCGCAGATTTGTCAGCTCGGTGTTGTCTCTGCTCGTGTTTTACTCACATCGCCAACACACACACACACACACACACACTCCGCCTGACGTATTTATCTATAATTAAAAGATATGTAACGTTATGGATAATTCGTTTTATACAATTAGAAATATGTTTATATACATTGAACTATCGTCTTAATAAGGGTTTTCATTATTTTTATACTTAAAGACGATATATGCATTGAAATATTGTACATTAAGCGAACTGTAACAGATAATTCTTCTCATCAAATTGTATTATTTCATTATTTTAAGGCAAATATCTGTAACATTTACTGCAGTATCATAACAAACATTTCATTTTTATATGTATACAGTATATGCAGCATTTAGAGTACATTAAATTGAGGTGCTTAGGCTCTTTCGTGTTTTAAGGTACAGTATTAGGTACAGTAGATGTAGTTTCATAATGTTAATGAGACAGTAATTTAAAATTTGCAACATTACATATTTTAAAGAAATGTTCTAAGGCCTGTTAACTGCTGATTCCGTCTGGGTTAATGAGGCCGCAACATGTATATTATATCTGGTTTTAATAGCGAAACCCAATTGTCTGTTATCCATTTATTCAGGAACTATCTAGGATACAGTTCCAAGTGTATGTCACCGTAGGTTATCACTGTAGCTATGAGTGTTAAGAGGAGGACAGAGGCTATGTTAAATAGTCCTGCTAAATACGTCCTGTCGGTGTGAGGGGTTGAGTAACTATGCCGATGAGTAGTGACCCATCGAGGGAGAACTGAAATGTGTACGACGTCCTCCCCCGAGGGAAGACGGAACCATCCACGATGGCTCTCAATAACGTCTTCCTCTAGTCAAGGATATCAAACTACTGCCCGCAAGAGGTGGCCAGAGAGCCGGCTACTTAGTGCCTTAGCTCAGCACAATATGACGCGGCTTCCCGTGGGCACACCTTAGCACGTGCTCTGAACATGCTACCTCATAGCCTGTGGAAAGTTACAGAGGGTGAGAGAGTATATAAATCAAATGTAATTAACCCATTTATATAAATACTTCTGCCTATAAGACAGGGGCTATTATGGAAATATAAACAGTATATACATAACGAGGAATTATTTTTAACTCTTGTTTTTAATAGTTCAGTACAGTATAGTAACGGCCGTTTCATGTTGTATTAGTTTATATGCAAAATATATGGTGAATTAAATAAAAATTTAATTCACTGCATACAGTCGATATTTTTTTTCGTATTAAAACTCAGTTGGTTAGGTTTAGGTTAGATTAAGGTTAGGGGTAGTTTGGTTAGGTCTAGTTAAGAATAGGTGAGATGAAGGTAAGTTAGGTTTGGTTAACTTGGGAGTAAGTGTGGTTGGGTTAGGGGAAGGTCTGGTTGGGTTAGGTTATTGATAGGTTGTATTAAGGTTATATATAGGTTAGCTTTAGGGTAGATTAAATTAAGAGTCTAGGTTAGGTTAGATTAAGAGGTTGTCCAAAGGTTAGAAGTAAGTTAGGTAAGGTTTAGGGGTAGATTAAGGTAGAGGCTAGATTCTGGTAGGTTAGATTAATATTTGGATCCGAGATTTGGTTGGTGCTAAGACAGTGGGTGTAGCGTCACACACTATAACCACTGATAAGAACATCTTGAGTGTGGCTCTTGGTGTGAAAGACGTTATTAGATTAGATAAGAGCGTGTATTATCCCACAACTGTCACTTACTAAATGAAGACTGGTTGAGGGAGAGTGTAATGTACGTCTTGACGTTGAGATAAGACGATAACGTAAGTATTATGTGGATCCCGATGATGTTATTATAATGTGTTGCCACTATATATATATATATATATATATATATATATATATATATATATATATATAGGGAGAGAGAGGGGTGTCATTTCTCGAGCTGTACTGTAGCTTGGTGTATGTGGCCAGTTGTCACATTTCTCTTTGTTAGGCTCACATACATACATACATATACTGTATGTAGGAGATCTCGCACTAAGGGTGGAGGTGAGATGGGAAACTCACATGGCGTTTTCTATGTATATATATTATATACAATGCAGTGCTAGGGAGTTGTTGTGTGGTGAGGAGCTTGTTGAAAGGAAGTCTTGTCTGTTTGAGAGCGTTGTGTAGAATAACTTTCACGGCTGTTGTTGTTAAGATTGTCGGACCGTAGTCCGACACGGGCCTTTGCCTGTAGGCGGCCCGTTTGGTGGTTCCGGCTGGAGCTCTTGGAGCAGCAGACCGGATTAGGATTGGAGGTGGTCCCACCTGCAGATTGGAAGGATACTGCAGGTTGCAAGTGTGAGCGGACCCCCGATCAGTGGACGCTTACCACCAACCCCCACTCTTGGACGTGGTCAGTTTCGGAGTGGCGCCCCCCCCCCCCCCCCCCCGAACTGGGGTCCGCACTTGCTGGGAGAGTTTTTTAGTTTAACAAATTTATTGGCAGAGCTTGTAGTACAGTTTGCCTATTCTGAGTAATTCAGTCAGGTCTTGACACTGAGGGTGGTATCACTTCTCACTGTCACGCAGGACAGAGGTTCATACACAAAGAAATACATCATATTCATTAACAACTATAAATGTATAGAGGTCAGATTCATATGGATAATGTCACTGTTCACTGCCATGCAGGACAGAGGTTCGTACACAAAGATTTGCATCATATTCATTGACAGTACATATACATATATGTAAACACACACACACACATATACATACATATGCGTATATACATACACATATACATGTACACGTACATATACATGCACACACGCACACATACATACATATACGTCGGTCAGATTCATGTGGGTAATGTCACTTTTCACTGCCATACAGGACAGAGGTTCGTACACAAAGAATGCATCATATTCATTGACACTATATATAGGTCAGATTCATGTGGGTAATGCCACTGTTCACTGCCACGCAGGACAGAGGTTCGTACACAAAGAAGGAAATACATCACATTCACCAGCAGCATATATGGGTTAGTGGATCACATACATTGGAGTCATATTCTAGTTGAAGACTAATCAGTGTGGGCTAGCAAATTTGGGATAAACAGCAAGAATGTCCTCAAGCACACCTGATTCAATGAAGTAATTACATAGTTCAAGATACAGTAAGTCAGGTGGCCTGAAGTCTTTGACAGTGTCACATTCAATAATATAGTGTTCAAGTGTATGCTTTAAGGTTGATCACAAAGTTTACATGCTGAGTGTTCCGGTATGGGTACAGCGTTACTAACTTGCCAGATGTGTCTGTATCCTAGCCTAATTCTGGCCACGACTACATCACATTGTCTGGTTCTGTCCTTATGCTGGCCATACCGGTACCTCTTGTTACAAAATTTGTCATATTTACTAATGCTACAACTGTCAGGTCTCTCTGCATTTCTCACTTCTTCTAGATCAGAGTTCATGATTCTGACTTGAATGTTTTTAATTACGGCATTGGACAGGCCAAGGTCACGGTCAACATTTTCTTTCTTACACGCCTCATTGGCCAGTCTATCAGCACGGTCATGATACCTGATTCCAACATGGGACGGAATCCACACAAATTCGATACGAAAGTTGTTCTCATTGGCAGTTATCACATTCCTTTTAATATCACATGCAACTTTAGACATAGAACCTGACGGGCTGTTCATTGATTTCAAAGCACTTTGAGAGTCACAGAATATCACCCCACCTCCATTTTCTTTGAGGTAGTCTGTGGCTAAGTAGATTCCAGTTAGTTCAGTTTGTGTTGTGCTGGCCCAGTTGTTCAGCCTTTGCTTGTTTGACACTATCATCTCTTTTTCTTTATATATTACAATTGCACAGCCTGTTCTACCTGGGAGAGGATACTTTCTAAGCTATCTGGGTGGTGGGTATCGTGTGATGACCCGGAGTAGGTGGTGAATGTGGTCTGTGTCGGCCTTTCGGGTTAGAGTGGCCGCTGGTGTTGTGTGTGCTTCTTGGGAGATTTGAGTTCTGTTTCGGAGGCTTTGTGTGACCTCGCAGTCGAGGAGATAGTGTTCCAGTGGGTTGGCTGCTGGCTCCTGACAGTAGGTGCATTCCATGACGTCATTTCCGATCATCTGCCAGGAGCACTTGTACCCTAGTCGTAGTCGATGAAGGCTAACTTGGGTTTGTCTTGGTGTTTTATTGTCAGCGAAAGGTGGTTCCCCTTTTGTAGCCGCCAGGTACCATTTGGCTGATTGGGAACCAGCGTTGAATGCGTGAAGGAAGCTCTTTTTGATGTGGAGCTTGCTAGTCTTTCTGAGGTGATTCTTGATCTGTTGCACGCTTGCTGGAACTTGGATGTGTACGCTACTAGAACGTGTAGCTGCCTTGGCTGCTTCGTCTGCCACGTCGTTTCCTCCGATCCCTACATGACTGGGAATCCAGTGTAAGACGACGGGGCGGTTTTGGCTTTGGAATTCCTGTAGCTGTGCGAGGATCGAGGTTATGATGTGGAAGTTGTCTCTTGGTTGACTGTGTTGCAGCGCCTGCATGGCCGATTTCGAGTCCGTGTGAATTATGATGGACTTGTTGTGTTGTGTTGCAGCGTGTTGTAGGGCCTTTGAGATTGCTACCAGCTCTGTTTGTAGGGTGGAGCAGTCATTGGAAAGTCTCCATCGGAGGGTCTGACCTTGGGTGTAGAAGGCCGCTCCGGATCTATGATGTTTTGGATCCACCGAGCCGTCTGTGAAGTATGATGCTGCATCAGCCGGTGTCTCGGTGGCTATGGCTTCCAGAGTTATTTTTTTGAGGTCCTCCTTCTGGAGGTTGGCTTTACTATCGCCTAGGTCGGTAATTTTGAATGTGGCTGGTGGAGGGCTCCATGGTGGAGGAACAACGTAACCATTGTCTCGTGTGTCTTGGTTGTTCTTGACGATTGTTTCTGCTTGCAGGTGTCGGATGACCTCGCTTGCCTCGTGCGACCAGGTGGCCCCTCGCACTCTGTGGTCGAGGTGGAGGGAGGCACTGATTCGAATTTTGGCGAGGAGACCGGCTGTCACCTGCTTGACTCGTACTGCCAGGGGTGGTAGTTCGGTTTCCATTTGCAAATTGCAAATTCTGGTCCACATGGGTTCTCCGAGCATGGTCCTGAGAGCATTATTTTGGATGACTTCTAGCTTGGCTATTTGGTCTTCTCTCAGTCCAATGAGTGCTGGAGCACTGTAATCTACCAGCGATCTGATGGCGGCCGTGTAGTAGGCTTTGAGCACATGAAGGTTTGCTCCTGCGGTTGTGCTGGTGAGCGACCTCATTATATTGTGTCTGCTCTTCGTCCTGTGCCTGAGATACTCGAGTTGCGGCTTGAAGGTGAGTTTCTGGTCAAACCAGATTCCAAGACACTGGTGGGTGTTGGTCCAGACTACCGGCGTGTTTTGTATGGAGAGCATCTTGTCTGGTGTGTCTGTGCAGATGGCCATCGCTTTCGACTTGGCTGGATTTATCTTGAGTCCAAGTCTGTTGCACTCCTCTTCTATAAGTTGGAGTGCGTGTTGCGTGTTGGCTAGTCTGTTTGATCCTCTTACTATAAGCTGTAAGTCGTAATTTTCACGGCGAGGCTGGGGGTATTTATACGATTCTGCCGGAAGTGAGCGGCGCTGCTGATTGACTGAGGTGAAAGGCGGTAACTGGCCAATCATCGCGCAGTCCGAAAGCGAGGCTTGGTCTGAGGAACTCGCCAAGGGATGGCTGGTAAGTGACAAATCGGCAGTTGTAGGGGAGAGCATCCACTACAATACCACTGACATACGGTACATACTGTACCTGCTAGTTGGTAATCTTGAACTCTGGTCTTTTAATCAGAGAAAATAGCACCTCGGTTGGTTGTCATGGTGAATATATACTCCAAGTGTGAGCCTTGTAAGTCTTCCCGTTGAGGAGTCATGCCAAGTGTGAGTCTTGTAAGTCTTCCCGTTGAGGAGTCATGCCAAGTGTGAGCCTTGTAAGTCTTCCCGTTGAGGAGTCATGCCAAGTGTGAGCCTTGTAAGTCTTCCCGTTGAGGAGTCATGCCAAATGTGAGCCTTGTAAGTCTTCCCGTTGAGGAGTCATGCCAAGTATGAGCCTTGTAAGTCTTCCCGTTGAGGAGTCATGCCAAGTGTGAGCCTTGTAAGTCTTCCCGTTGAGAAGTCATGCCAAGTGTGAGTCTTGTAAGTCTTCCCGTTGAGGAGTCATGCCAAGTGTGAGCCTTGTAAGTCTTCCCGTTGAGGAGTCATGCCAAGTGTGAGTCTTGTAAGTCTTCCCGTTGAGAAGTCATGCCAAGTGTGAGCCTTGTAAGTCTTCCCGTTGAGAAGTCATGCCAAGTGTGAGCCTTGTAAGTCTTCCCGTTGAGAAGTCATGCTAAGTGTGAGCCTTGTAAGTCTTCCCGTTGAGGAGTCATGCCAAGTGTGAGCCTTGTAAGTCTTCCCGTTGAGGAGTCATGCTAAGTGTGAGCCTTGTAAGTCTTCCCGTTGAGGAGTCATGCCAAGTGTGAGCCTTGTAAGTCTTCCCGTTGAGGAGTCATGCTAAGTGTGAGCCTTGTAAGTCTTCCCGTTGAGAAGTCATGCTAAGTGTGAGCCTTGTAAGTCTTCCCGTTGAGGAGTCATGCCAAGTGTGAGTCTTGTAAGTCTTCCCGTTGAGGAGTCATGCTAAGTGTGAGCCTTGTAAGTCTTCCCGTTGAGGAGTCATGCTAAGTGTGAGTCTTGTAAGTCTTCCCGTTGAGGAGTCATGCCAACATATACAGGCAGCATAGACCGCCCTACTCCCTGGATCCCGTCAGCAGGAATAATGTTGAGACAAGAGATAAGATGCTGCCTCACCAGAGCATCAGACGAGAGTGTCACATTTGCTCTCTCATTTGGCAGTGGTTCTCTGGTCTTACCATCACGTGAGTGTTTTAATGTAAAGGAAGTGGGGTGATGAGAACAGGCATCAGGTAATTTCCTCAACGAAATGAGTAACTGATTGACAACTGATTCTGACAGCAATGATCAGATGACATCAACGTTCCTACTCTTCACTCTCAAAAGATAGTATGTTAGGTTTTTTCCTTAACTGAGGGTGTGACTGGTTCAGTTAAGGGGATTAAGTTTTGGATAAGAGGTTTAGTACTTATATTGAAGTCCTTTAGAGCTAGAAATGTATTTTTGTACTTACAGAAAGATGAGTTTTAGTGTCGGATAAATAATGTTTGGATCACCTGAACAATCTCCACCTCAGATTATTTCACCTGAAGATTAAACCCCAAACACTATTTTTGGGGGGGAGGGGAGGGGGGGGGTGTGATGTTAGGATAGGTTAGGTTGGTTAAATTTTAGGCGACATAGGCTAGGGTGGAGATTGTTCAGGTGATCCAAACATTATTTAACTAACGCTGAAACTTCTTTAAACTACTGTATTGCATAAAATTTAAATCCTAAAATTATCCAGTTATATATGAGACACTTTAACTAGAGGAGAAGTAAGGGATCTGTAAAAAGTGGTCCGTAAACTCATAGAAGTCTTACATGTAAATTAGTAATCCTAAACTCCTGCACAGCATGTGGGATAGACTGACTGGCACACTGAAGGGTTTAGAGAGGAGTGTTTGCTTAGGACAACCTTCCATTGTGGTCGTCTACCTGTGTGGGGCGGGGCTGGGGATAACAGAAAAAATCACACTTGGGCAAAATTCCCTTAGACCAATATTCCCCTGGACAAATCCCCTTCTCAGTTAAAGTGCAAAGTGGGACAAAATCTCCTCATTTTTTATGTTAATGGTTCTGAAAGTTTGATTAGGTTGGGTTAGGTTAGGTTTTTATCCTATGGGGATTTTGTCGTCGGGAGTTTTTGTCGGGGGGAAGGGAGGGGGGGTTGTCGTATACCCATAGCGGCGGTGTTGATGTACATTTGTGGATAAAGTGCCATGGATGCTTTTACTAGTGAGGTGGGATTAGGATTGTAAAAACATCTGAAATGAAAAGAAGATGCCAGATATCACCGAGTGTTTAGAGAAATTTGGCGCTAAGCGATGTAATACTCGAGGTGACGATTACCCCGTACGGCCGGTGAGAGAATGAAGTATCTTCCCAGTTTTGGCCATAGTATAACTTGACTACCCAACACAGTGAATGGTGCCACTGGTGACCCCTTTCCAAGGTTCCACAGGCCTGCCAACTATTTATGGTCTCAACCGTTCTGAAATGTATTCGTCACGACCCTGGGAAGATGCTTCATTCTGTCACTGTTCTTGTAATATAAGTGTCATGTTTAAGTGGGGTTGAAGAATGCTATTGGGATCAGCAACAAGTGAAGTATCTGCTTGTTGTTGTAGGTGCAGAATGTTATTATGGCCTTAGTCCCTATAGGCCCCAGTTCGTGTCTCCCTCTCCTAGCGTGGTCTACCTCTCCCGAAGCTGTCTACCCTCTCCACCATCATCCTGCATGTGGGCTGCTCATCCGCCACTGTCATCCCTCCTCCGCCACTGTCATCCTTCCTCCGCTACTGTCATCCTTCCTCCGCCACTGTCATCCCTCCTCCGGCACTGCCATCCGTCCTCCGCCACTGTCATCCTTCCTCCGCCACTGTCATCCTTCCTCCGCCACTGTCATCCTTCCTCCGCCACTGTCATCCTTCCTCCGCCACTGTCATCCTTCCTCCGCCACTGTCATCCTTCCTCCGCCACTGTCATCCTTTCTCCGCCACTGTCATCCTTCCTCCGCCACTGTCATCCCTCCTCCGCCACTGTCATCCCTCCTCCGCCACTGTCATCCCTCCGCCACTGTCATCCTTCCTCCGCCACTGTCATCCCTCCTCCGCCACTGTCATCCCTCCTCCGCCACTGTCATCATTTCTCCACCACTGTCACCCTTCCTCCGCCACTGTCATCCTTCCTCCGCCACTGTCATCCCACCTCCGCCACTGTCATCCTTCCTCCATCACTGTCATCCTTCCTCCGCCACTGTCATCCTTCCTCCATCACTGTCATCCTTCCTCCGCCACTGTCATCATTTCTCCATCACTGTCGTCCTTCCTCCATCATGTTAGAACTCATTTGACCTGTAGTGTGTTTCCATAATTTTCTTCGCTGTACTAAAAAAAATCGTTTTAAAATTAAGTTTGCAATATTATTCTTTCCTGTTAAAAAAAAAAGAAGACATTTTGGACGTAGAACTTAACCTAACCTAACATAACATAACATAACATAACATGAAATTTGGTTCCATAGGTCTGGCAGCACATTAGGGGCAGTGCGAATACAGGATATAGTACAACGAACGAGCCACAGTACACAAGGAGGTGGTGTGGCCGGGTTATTCACAGCTGGTGGACTAGGGTGGCCGGGTTATTCACAGCTGGGTGGACTAGGGTGGCCGGGTTATTGACAGCTGGTGGACTAGGACGGCCGGGTTATTCACAGCTGGAGGACTAGGACGGCCGGGTTATTCACAGTTGGTGGACTAGGACGGCCGGGTTATTCACAGCTGGTGGACTAGGACGGCCGGGTTATTCACAGTTGGTGGACTAGGACGGCCGGGTTATTCACAGCTGGTGGACTAGGACGGCCGGGTTATTCACAGCTGGTGGACTAGGACGGCTGGGTTATTCACAGCTGGTGGACTAGGGTGGCCGGATTATTCACATCTGGTGGACTAGGACGGCCGGGTTATTCACAGCTGGTGGACTAGGACGGCCGGGTTATTCACAGTTGGTGGACTAGGACGGCCGGGTTATTCACAGTTGGTGGACTAGGACGGCCGGGTTATTCACAGATGGTGGACTAGGACGGCCGGGTTATTCACAGCTGGTGGACTAGGACGGCCGGGTTATTCACAGTTGGTGGACTAGGACGGCCGGGTTATTCACAGCTGGTGGACTAGGACGGCCGGGTTATTCACAGCTGGTGGACTAGGACGGCCGGGTTATTCACAGTTGGTGGACTAGGACGGCCGGGTTATTCACAGTTGGTGGACTAGGACGGCCGGGTTATTCACAGTTGGTGGACTAGGACGGCCGGGTTATTCACAGCTGGTGGACTAGGACGGCCGGGTTATTCACAGCTGGTGGACTAGGACGGCCGGGTTATTCACAGCTGGTGGACTAGGGTGGCCGGGTCTACTGTACACTAGTGACCTGCCCCTAAAGAGATCCATCCTAACCTGCCTTTAATCATATCTATCTATCCAGCCCAAACTAAATTCTAACCTAACCAGACGAAAGCTAACCTACTTATAACCAAATTGAATGTCACCAAACCGTAAAATTCATGTTAAGATCTTGTTCTGGCTTTTATTCGTATGTCCTAAAATGTACACCCAATTTACTCATTATTTCCCCGTGTCTACTGGGTGTTGTGATCGGTGTGTAGGTACTACTACTTTGCTGTTACTCGGAATAGAGTATGACGATCATCCAGCTATGGTAAAATGATATGGGTTATTAGAGATGTCACCTAGGTTAGTGAGTTTTCAGGTGACTAAAGAGGTCGATACGGGACCGGCAACGTCGTCCACATTCGTTGCACAAGTGGAGAGCTCCATCTACTGGGGGGGGGGGGGGTGGCAGCATCTTTCCGACGTTGGCGCTTATCTGCCTAGGTTTGCAGTCGGGTTACCTCGAAAGTATTGACACCTTCTCGCGTGGTGCTCCTCCAAGCGTTACGATGTGGAGTAATCGACTCCCAGGAAAGGGGGTCGATTTGGCACCTTTTCCGGTTTGTCTTAAGACTATCCTTATACCTTTTCAATTGCCCGCCAGCGTTACGTTTACTATTCGTTAGGTGACTGTAAAGTAGCTGCTTTGGCAGTCTACTGTCGTCCATGCGGGTAACATGGCCAGTCCAACGTAGTTGTTCATGGTTAATGGTAGCCTCGATGTTCCTACAGTTGGTGTCAGCAAGAATGCTGCCATTTGTTCTCTTGTCTTCCCAGCGAACTCGGAGGATGGAACGTAGACTACGTTGGTGAAAGTTTTCATGTGCCTTGAGGTGCCTCCTGTTTGTGACCTGTGTCTCACTGCCATATAGTATGGTGGGCAGGACCACTGCTCGATATATGTACAGCTTTGTGGATAATTTCAGCTCCCTACAGCGAAAGACACGATTTCGGAGTCCGCCCAAAGTCTTGAGATACACATCTGATCCGATGCTGAATCTCTTCATCGATGTCTGCGGTGGTGGACAGGTGGGAGCCGAGATACTGAAAGTGGGCAACATTAGAGAGGGTAGGTGTGGCTGAACCAGGGGCAGGTTGAAGAAGAATCTGAGTCTTACGTACATTCACCTCAAGGCCAAAGTGTGTATACGCGTCTGCATAGGTGTTCAGGATCTCCTGTAGGTCGTGTTCAGTGTGAGCAACAAGGGTGAGGTCGTCTGCACACTGAAATTTAGTAATGGAAGCTGCCGACACCTTTGTTCTTGCCTGGAGTCGTCTTATGTTGAAAAGACCCCCCTTCACCTGGTACTTGATGTTCACCCCGCTGACTAAATTGGCACTGGCAAGAGTAAGGAAGGCAGCCAAGAAGATGAAATAGAGTGTTGGTGCCGGTACACATCCTTGTTTAACCCCTGTTTGGTTGGGGAAAAACTCTGACTGGGTGCCATTGTGCAGGACACTGCCGTTCATGCTGTCGTGGAGTTGCCTCACAATGGTGATGAATTTTGGTGGGCAGCCAAAATGGCTGAGGGTTCACCAGAGGGCTTCCCTGTTGACCGAGTCGAAGGCCTTGGTTAGGTCGATGAAAGCCATGTACAGGTCACGATTGGATTGGAAATAGTGTACTGGACGAGTGGAACAAGTTACCAAATATCATCATCAACTCGAATACCCTGGATGGCCTCAAACATAGGTTGGGTGGATATATGGCCAATAGGGGTTGGGTGTAAATGGGACTGCCCAGTATGGGCCAATAGGCCCCTTGCAGTTTCCTCCATTCTTATGTTCTTATGTAATGGTCAGCATCCTCGCCTCGCAAGCGAGCGGACCCGAGTTCGATTCTCAGGAAAGGTGAAACTGTGGGCAAGTTTCTCTACGCCATTTGCCTCTGTCTACCCAGCAGTACTTAGGAACCTAGATATTGATTGATGTGTGGATTATATTCCGGGGTAATTGTTAGCCAGTACAGTTGGCGAGTTGTCCTGTCTTCTCGGACTATTCCTTGACACCGGGTCATGCAGGTCTTTAACTCAGGGTGTGGTTGTTGTGTTGGCGACAGCTTCTGCACCTCTAACAAATTCACGCCTAAATGGCCCTTGGGCCAGTGTCAGTGTTATTGTTTTTTACAACGTTTTAGTGTTTCTTTCATTATGTTCGTAATATTATGAGTGTTTTTGTTCTTGTTGCAGGTGTGCACAACTCTCCTGGTGATTGGTGACCTCGCTTTCACAGTCAGTAAAGTAGAAAGTTTGTTGTGGTGGTGGGAGCCGTGGCCACGCCTGTGTAAACACGGGGGCTGGGTTCTTCTGTGTCCTGGTTGTTAGGGGTGATGGCTAAATAGTCAGCATTTTTCTCGGTGTTTTCTCCACACTTTGAAGTGAACCTGGCAAGTCTTGTAGATAACCAACCAGTGTTAGCTCAACAATCCTCGGCAAACCTAACCTAAACAACCAGTGTTAACCAAACAATCCTCGGCAAACCTAACCTAAACAACCAGTGTTAACTCAACAATCCTGGGCAAACCTAACCTAAACAAACCTAACCAACCAGTGTTATCTCAACAATCCTCGGCAAACCTAACCTAACCAACCAGTGTTAACCCAACAATCCTCGGTAAGCCTAACCTAACCAACCAGTGTTAACCCAACAATGCTCGGCAAACCTAACCCAACCCAATCAAACCATACAAGAAACTAGTAAATGACACCTGTGTTAACCCAACTTTTGTCACCATATCCAAGCTAAGGTATGTTAGGCTTAGGAATATTACTACAATAAAGAAAATTTACTTAAGTTCGATCTTAATTGTATCCATTCCTCGAGGAGTTATAGCCAACACAGATTTAAAAGGGCAATTCTAGTTTCCTTAAGGTAGGTGTTGAAGACTTCACTTGAACATGGCTAAAACATTTACCCAACACAACACAGCCATTCTTTATAACATAGAGGACATTACTTGGTCATTTGTTGATGTAAATAATATTGTTCTCTGTGTGTTAAGTGTTATTAAGTTTGTGATATTAGTCTACATTCTCTTCTCTTCTCTTGAGAGATACGGCAGGCTGTGTATTTCTGTAAGTACAAAAGTTGTCTGTACTGTACTCACACAGTTGTTTTCTGTCAGTAATCATTACCTGTATAAAGTTAAGTCCTCCAGCAATAAACAACGGAATATGACTAAACGTTAGACAAATGGTGCATGTGAGTGATTGATGTGTACATGTGAGTGAGTGATGTGTACATGTGAGTGAGTGATGTGTACATGTGAGTGAGTGATGTGTACATGTGAGTGATGTATACATGTGAGTGATGTGTACATGTGAGTGACTGATGTGTACATGTGAGTAATGTGTACATGTGAGTGAGTGATGTGAACGTGTGAGTGAGTGATGTACACATGTGAGTGATGTGTACATGTGAGTGAGTCTTGTGAACATGTGAGTGAGTGATGTGTACATGTGAGTGATTGCTGTATACATGCGAGTGATGTGTACTGTACATGTGAGTGAGTGATGTGTCATGTACACGTGAGTGATGTGTACTCTACATGTGAGTGAGTGATGTGTACTGTACATGTGAGTGATGTGTACTGTACATGTGAGTGAGTTATGTGTACTGTATATGTGAGTGATGTGTACTGTACATGTGAGTGAGTGATGTGTAATATACATGTGAGTGATGTGTACTGTACATGTGAGTGAGTGATGTGTACTGTACATGTGAGTGATGTGTACTGTACATGTGAGTGAGTGATGTGTAATGTACATGTGAGTGAGTGATGTGTACTGTACATGTGAGTGAGTGATGTGTACATGTGAGTGATGTGTTTTGTACATGTGAGTGTTGATGTGTACATGTGAGTGAGTGATGTGTACATGTGAGTGAGTGATGTGTAATGTACATGTGAGTGATGTGTATTGTACATGTGAGTGAGTGATGTGTACATGTGAGTGATGTGTATTGTACATGTGAGTGAGTGATGTGTAAATGTGAGTGAGTGATGTGTACATGTGAGTGAGTGATGTGTATTGTACATGTGAGTGAGTGATGTGTACATGTGAGTGAGTGATGTGTATTGTACATGTGAGTGAGTGATGTGTAAATGTGAGTGATGTGTATTGTACATGTGAGTGAGTGATGTGTACTGTACATGTGAGTGAGTGATGTGTACTGTACATGTGAGTGATGTGTACTGAACATGTGAGTGATGTGTATTGTACATATGAGTGAGTGATGTGTACTGTTTATGTGAGTTAGTGATGTGTACTGTACATGTGAGTGAGTGATGTGTACTGTACATGTGAGTGATGTGTATTGTACATGTGAGTGAGTGATGTGTACTGTACATGTGAGTGATGTGTACTGTATATGTGAGTGAGTGATGTGTACTGTACATGTGAGTGAGTGATGTGTACTGTACATGTGAGTGAGTGATGTGTACTGTACATGTGAGTGAGTGATGTGTACTGTACATGTGAGTGATGTGTACTGTACATGTGAGTGATGTGTACTGTACATGTGAGTGAGTGATGTGTACTGTATATGTGAGTGATGTGTACTGTATATGTGAGTGATGTGTACTGTACATGTGAGTGATGTATACTGTATATGTGAGTGATGTGTACTGTACATGTGAGTGATGTGTACTGTATATGTGAGTGATGTGTACTGTACATGTGAGTGATGTGTACTGTGCATGTGAGTGAGTGATGTGTACTGTATATGTGAGTTAGTGATGCGTACTGTATATGTGAGTGAGTGATGTGTACTGTACATGTGAGTGATGTGTACTGTATATGTGAGTTAGTGATGTGTACTGTACATGTGAGTGTTGTGTACTGTACATGTGAGTGATGTGTACTGTACATGTGAGTGAGTGATGTGTACTGTATATGTGAGTGATGTGTACTGTATATGTGAGTGATGTGTACTGTACATGTGAGTGATGTATACTGTATATGTGAGTGATGTGTACTGTACATGTGAGTGATGTGTACTGTATATGTGAGTGATGTGTACTGTACATGTGAGTGATGTGTACTGTGCATGTGAGTGAGTGATGTGTACTGTATATGTGAGTTAGTGATGCGTACTGTATATGTGAGTGAGTGATGTGTACTGTACATGTGAGTGATGTGTACTGTATATGTGAGTTAGTGATGTGTACTGTACATGTGAGTGATGTGTACTGTATATGTGAGTTAGTGATGTGTACTGTACATGTGAGTGATGTGTACTGTATATGTGAGTTAGTGATGTGTACTGTATATGTGAGTTAGTGATGTGTACTGTATATGTGAGTTAGTGATGTGTATTGTATATGTGAGTTAGTGATGTGTACTGTATATGTGAGTTAGTGATGTGTACTGTATATGTGAGTTAGTGATGTGTACTGTACATGTGAGTTAGTGATGTGTACTGTACATGTGAGTGATGTGTACTGTATATGTGAGTTAGTGATGTGTACTGTACATGTGAGTTAGTGATGTGTACTGTACATGTGAGTGATGTGTACTGTACATGTGAGTTAGTGATGTGTACTGTACATGTGAGTGATGTGTACTGTACATGTGAGTTAGTGATGTGTACTGTACATGTGAGTGATGTGTACTGTATATGTGAGTTAGTGATGTGTACTGTATATGTGAGTGATGTGTAGTGTACATGTGAGTGATGTGTACTGTATATGTGAGTGATGTGTACTGTACATGTGAGTGATGTGTACTGTGCATGTGAGTGAGTGGTGTGTACTGTATATGTGAGTTAGTGATGTGTACTGTATATGTGAGTGATGTGTACTGTACATGTGAGTGATGTATACTGTATATGTGAGTGATGTGTACTGTACATGTGAGTGATGTGTACTGTATATGTGAGTGATGTGTACTGTACATGTGAGTGATGTGTACTGTGCATGTGAGTGAGTGATGTGTACTGTATATGTGAGTTAGTGATGCGTACTGTATATGTGAGTGAGTGATGTGTACTGTACATGTGAGTGATGTGTACTGTATATGTGAGTTAGTGATGTGTACTGTACATGTGAGTGATGTGTACTGTATATGTGAGTTAGTGATGTGTACTGTATATGTGAGTTAGTGATGTGTACTGTATATGTGAGTTAGTGATGTGTACTGTACATGTGAGTTAGTGATGTGTACTGTACATGTGAGTGATGTGTACTGTATATGTGAGTTAGTGATGTGTACTGTACATGTGAGTTAGTGATGTGTACTGTACATGTGAGTGATGTGTACTGTACATGTGAGTTAGTGATGTGTACTGTACATGTGAGTGATGTGTACTGTACATGTGAGTGATGTGTACTGTACATGTGAGTGATGTGTACTGTACATGTTAGTGATGTGTACTGTATATGTGAGTGAGTGATGTATACTGTACATGAGTGATGTGTACTGTACATGTTAGTGAGTGATGTGTACTGTACATGTGAGTGATGTGTACTGTATATGTGAGTGAGTGATGTATACTGTACATGAGAGTGATGTGTACTGTACATGTTAGTGAGTGATGTGTACTGTACATGTGAGTGATGTGTACTGTACATGTTAGTGAGTGATGTGTACTGTATATGTGAGTTAGTGATGTGTACTGTACATGTGAGTGATGTGTACTGTACATGTGAGTGATGTGTACTGTACATGTGAGTTATGTGTACTGTACATGTGAGTTAGTGATGTGTACTGTACATGTGAGTGAGTGATGTGTACTGTACATGTGAGTGATGTGTACTGTACATGTTAGTGAGTGATGTGTACTGTATATGTGAGTTAGTGATGTGTACTGTACATGTGAGTGAGTGATGTGTACTGTACATGAGAGTGATGTGTACTGTACATGTTAGTGAGTGATGTGTACTGTATATGTGAGTTAGTGATGTGTACTGTACATGTGAGTGAGTGATGTGTGCTGTACATGTGAGTGATGTGTACTGTACATATGAGTGATGTGTACTGTACATGAGAGTGATGTGTACTGTACATGTTAGTGAGTGATGTGTACTGTATATGTGAGTTAGTGATGTGTACTGTACATGTGAGATAGTGATGTGTACTGTACATGAGAGTGATGTGTACTGTACATGTTAGTGAGTGATGTGTACTGTACATGTGAGTGATGTGTACTGTACATGTGAGAGTGATGTGTACTGTACATGTGAGTGAGTGATGTGTACTGTATATGTGAGAGTGATGTGTACTGTACATGTGAGTGATGTGTACTGTACATGTGAGTGAGTGATGTGTACTGTACATGTGAGTGATGTGTACTGTATATGTGAGTGAGTGATGTGTACTGTACATGTGAGTGATGTGTACTGTATATGTGAGTTAGTGATGTGTACTGTACATGTGAGTGAGTGATGTGTACTGTACATGTGAGTGAGTGATGTGTACTGTATATGTGAGTGATGTGTACTGTACATGTGAGTGATGTGTACTGTATATGTGAGTGATGTGTACTGTATATGTGAGTGATGTGTACTGTATATGTTAGTGAGTGATGTGTACTGTACATGTGAGTGATGTGTACTGTACATGTGAGAGTGATGTGTACTGGACATGTGAGTGATGTGTACTGTATATGTGAGTGATGTGTACTGTACATGTGAGTGATGTGTACTGTATATGTGAGTTAGTGATGTGTACTGTACATGTGAGTGAGTGATGTGTACTGGACATGTGAGTGATGTGTACTGTATATGTGAGTGATGTGTACTGTACATGTGAGTGATGTGTACTGTACATGTGAGTGATGTGTACTGTACATGTGAGTGATGTGTACTGTATATGTGAGTGATGTGTACTGTATATGTGAGTGATGTGTACTGTATATGTGAGTGATGTGTACTGTATATGTGAGTGATGTTTGGTCAGGGAGGGTGGCTGATGTTGGGGTCCATCTCCACGGGCCGGGATGTAGTGGGATGGGGCGGGAGGAAGGGAGGGAGGGAGGGATAAAGATATGTTCATATGTTAGTTTTCTTAATGGCTAACTTATTTAAATACGTTTTTCTTTTATTGCTTCTCCTGCCTACACAGATGAGGGTCACTGTCTCAGGAAGGTGAAGGTATAATAATTATTAAGAGACGTAAAGCAAAAAAGTTTATATAGCGACCTACAGGAAGTAAACTCATATATTTTAAAACCAAACTCATATAAAAGGCTTAAAGAAAGAAAAACCTTATAACAATAACACATGTTTTCCCAAGTTGTAGAAAAGATTCAAGTTGTTTGGTGTAGAATTTGTTAAACCTTGAAATATTTTAGCTTGATAAAAGTATGTGTGGGGCCTGTAGCACTTAATGTATATTGTTAATCCTTTGTTCATTATGACCTCAGTTGTCTCTTTCATACACGTGTTGACCTGTGTGGTTGACGGTGCCAGTGTTTTATTGTCTTGGGTAAGTGGTCATGATGTGTTGGCTGTTGTTGATGTTGAAAAAGACCAAGGGTAATGATAACATTTTGTTTATGATGTTGCAATTATTGGTAAGGATGATGCCGTAGTTTGTTGTTGTTGTTGCAAAATGGTGGTAACTTAGTTGTCCTTGAAGTTGCGGAAGTTAATTAGGTTATGTCTTTTTTGTAATTGATGTTGTAAAATATAGAAAGAATCATAACCTGGCTTTTGGTGTTGCAGAAGGTAGCAAAATAAAAAAGACACTAATTGCTAGGTAGTTATTGGTGTTGCAGAATATTACAGAATGAGAACATGGCTTTAGATGTTGTAAAATATATTTGGGACATATATATATAGGTTATTGGTGTTGCAGAAGATAGCATGGATCGTAATATGGTTTCTGATATCGCAAAAGATAGCAAGGAAACTCGACGCTTGAGAAAATACGGAAAAAACTTGTAATAATATTTGTGGTAGTGTTAGTTGGTGGATTAGTTAGCTTACAAAAACCGATTAACTCTCAGTGTGGCGAACATAGTGGACCAATTTATCGTCATCACGTGTCTGGGGGCGAGCACTGTACCAACGAAACGTCATGCAGTGTGTTGTGTTGGCCAGTACATGTCTTATTTCACCGACCCTCTCTAGTCATGGGTGAAATGGCCTCTAGTGTTCATAGTTAACTAGTTCTACTAGTCCACACAGTTTCTTAGTTCTAATAGTCCACATAGTTTCCTAGTTCTAGTAGTCCACATAGTTTCCAAGTTCTAATAGTCCACATAGTTTCCTAGTTCCAATAGTCCACATAGTTTCCTAGTTCTAGTAGTCCACATAGTTTCCTAGTTCTAATAGGCTCCATTCCTAATAAGGCCCACTTCTAATGGACACCAGTTCTAGTACGCACCGACTCTACTAGAGGAGCCCACTGCTAATAGGACCCAGTTCTTAAAACCGCGAAAAATTAGGATTGGTTCTTAGTCCTTTTAGGCCCCAGTACTAATGATTTGGCTAGTTGGAGCCTATTAGTACTGGGGCCCATTATACGAGCACAGCCACCATCCATTTCTGTTACCACTAGCGAAGTCAAGGCATCACAAGAGGCAGTAACCCATAGCTACATACAAAATCTGGAGAGAGAGAGAGAAAAATAGTTTGACATTTCGGTGACCTTTGCCTTTGTGAGAGTTGGGGATTAACTGGCCTTCACTGGCGGGCGTCAGTGTTTTATGCAAGAGTTTAATTGTATAATGTTTTTTGGTTATTGTGTAGGTCGCTCCAGGTTGACTGTAGAAGGGTTGCAGGTGAATTGGGTCCCAGTCTTGTTAGGGGTTCCATTTCTAATGGATCCTACTCCTAAGGGGTTCAATTTCTAATGGATTCTACTCCTAAGGGGTTCCATTTCTAATGGATTCTCCCCAAAGGGTTACGGTTCTAATGGATCCCATTCTAAGGGCTCACAGTCTTCAAAAGGCTGGGGCCAACTGTGTACCAACTTAATTTTATATTATCCGACTATTAACATTGAGAAGACATTCTTAATACTGAAGCCCAGTACTAATGGATAGAGTAGATGAGGCTGGGTTAGGTTAGGTTAGATTAGGTTAGGTTAGGTTAGGTTAGATTAGGTTAGGTTAGATTAAGTCAGGTTAGGCTGGGGCCTAACTCTGCCGATCTCTTGGCTCCATCATACATAGATAACATTTACACCATCCGTGGATAACATTTACACCATACTGTACATGGATAACATTTACACCATACTGTACATGAATAACATTTACACCATACTGTACATGGATAACATTTACACCATACTGTACATGGATAACATTTACACCATACTGTACATGAATAACATTTACACCATACTGTACATGGATAGCATTTACACCATACGTGGATAACATTTACACCATACATGGATAACATTTACACCATACGTGGATAACATTTACACCATACATGGATAACATTTACACCATACATGGATAACATTTACACCATACGTGGATAACATTTACACCATACATGGATAACATTTACACCTTACATGGATAACATTTACACATGTGGTCAGTTCAGGGGTTTTGTTAAATGACTAAATTTTTTAACATTAAATAAATGCCAAGTCAGTCAGGCATTAATATAAATGTTACCAGGGATTCAATTGAAAGCCTGAGATTATTAACTCGTTGGGCAGTTAGTGATACAGTGGCTCATGCTGTGTATTACCCCACAGTGATGTCTGACTCCCAGCGAGGACAAGCTAGTGAGTGTTGTGTTGTGCTGTGTTGCGTTCTTGTTGTGTTGTACTGTGTTTTGTTGCGTAGAGTTGTGTTATGTTGCGTAAGGTTGTGTGGTGCTGTGTTGCGTAGGGTTGTGTTGTATTGCGTTGTGTTGTATTGCGTTGTGTTGTATTGCGTAGGGCTGTGTTGTGTTATACTGTGTTGTTGTGTTGCACTGGTTTGTGTTGTGCTGTGCTGTGTTGCGTTGCGTTGTGCTGTGTTTAGTTGTACTGTGCTGTGTTGTTTTGTATTGTACTGTGTAGTGTTGCACTGTGTTGTGTTGTGACTGGCAGCAACAGAGTTCTTTAATGTAGGGATATCGAGTACCTGAACAATAAGAGAGCGAGACATGAAGACTTTCTCCTGTATTCCCACCGTGGCTAATGACGCTTTATGTGCTAGTCATCAACCTGCAGCGGCTAACTCGTTAAAGTTTCTTATTTTGTTTACATATTTAACTAAATGGCTAACAATATCAGTCGCTAATTAAACACCCAAATTTCAGGCCTTCAACTAAGCGCCTGAAGTAAGGAATTAGCTGTAACATATATTATACCACGAATTGGTTATGTGTTTTCCACTTTGCCATTCGTGTTCATACTATTGTTGCATTGTGGTAAAGATCAGTAGTTTATAACGTCCCGAAAACACGATTAATGTGTTGTTGACTTGAATTTTATGAGTGAGTTATTAAGTTGGTATAAGTTTGAATACGTTGGATAATGCTGCCCTCACTTTACACTACGGTTTACCCAGACATAGACCATTTAAAAGTGGTTAACATGTCTGAATATTGTTTGGGTGGGCGTGGTGTGTGGTGATGTACAGTATATGTATGTATGGGCGTGGTGTGTGGTGATGTACAGTATATGTATGTATGGGCGTGATATATATACTGTTCCTGTCCTTGGGCGTGGTGGCGGGTGTTTCACAGAGCACAGTTTTGAGAGCGACGCAGCCCTGGTAATCCAGTTAGTGAGGCCAACTGTGTAGGAGCTGACGCCCTTACCCTCCCCTCTCCTCCTTCACCCCCCACCCCTCTAGCGGGAGGAGACCTGGGGGAGCCGATGGAGGAAGGGAAGGATATTGCGGCCTGGGATATAGTGTAAGAGTGCTGGGGTACAGAGGAGGGTGGCGGGGTACAGGGGAGGGTGGCGGGGTACAGTGGAGGGCGGGGTACAGTGGAGGGTGACGGGGTACAGAGGAAGGTGGCGGGGTACAGAGGAGGGTGGCGGGGTACAGGGGAGGGTGACGGGGTACAGAGGACGGTGGCGGGGTACAGAGGAAGTGGCGGGGTACAGAGGAGGGTGGCGGGGTACAGGGGAGGGTGGCGGGGTACAGTGGAGGGTGACGGGGTACAGAGGAAGTGGCGGGGTACAGAGGAGGGTGGCGGGGTACAGGGGAGGGTGGCGGGGTACAGTGGAGGGTGACGGGGTACAGAGGAAGGTGGCGGGGTACAGGGGAGGGTGGCGGGGTACAGAGGAGGGTGACGGGGTACAGGGGAGGGTGGCGGGGTACAGGGGAGGGTGGCGGGGTACAGAGGAGGGTGGCGGGGTACAGAGGAGGGTGGCGGGGTACAGAGGAGGGTGACGGGGTACAGGGGAGGGTGGCGGGGTACAGGGGAGGGTGGCGGGGTACAGAGGAGGGTGACGGGGTACAGAGGAGGGTGGCGGGGTACAGTGGAGGGTGACGGGGTACAGAGGAGGGTGGCGGGGTACAGAGGAGGGTGACGGGGTACAGAGGAGGGTGGCGGGGTACAGAGGAGGGTGGCGGGGTACAGGGGAGGGTGACGGGGTACAGGGGAGGGTGGCGGGGTACAGAGGAGGGTGGCGGGGTACAGGGGAGGGTGGCGGGGTACAGAGGAGGGTGGCGGGGTACAGTGGAGGGTGGCGGGGTACAGGGGAGGGTGACGGGGTACAGGGGAGGGTGGCGGGGTACAGTGGAGGGTGACGGGGTACAGAGGAAGTGGCGGGGTACAGGGGAGGGTGACGGGGTACAGGGGAGGGTGACGGGGTACAGGGGAGGGTGGCGGGGTACAGGGGAGGGTGACGGGGTACAGAGGAGGGTGACGGGGTACAGGGGAGGGTGGCGGGGTACAGGGGAGGGTGACGGGGTACAGGGGAGGGTGACGGGGTACAGAGGAGGGTGACGGGGTACAGGGGAGGGTGGCGGGGTACAGGGGAGGGTGACGGGGTACAGGGGAGGGTGACGGGGTACAGAGGAGGGTGGCGGGGTACAGTGGAGGGTGACGGGGTACAGGGGAGGGTGGCGGGGTACAGGGGAGGGTGACGGGGTACAGGGGAGGGTGGCGGGGTACAGGGGAGGGTGACGGGGTACAGGGGAGGGTGGCGGGGTACAGGGGAGGGTGACGGGGTACAGAGGAAGTGGCGGGGTACAGGGGAGGGTGACGGGGTACAGAGGAGGGTGGCGGGGTACAGTGGAGGGTGGCGGGGTACAGAGGAGGGTGGCGGGGTACAGTGGAGGGTGACGGGGTACAGAGGAAGTGGCGGGGTACAGTGGAGGGTGGCGGGGTACAGGGGAGGGTGGCGGGGTACAGGGTGCCGTACAGTATCTTAGTGCTGTTTGTTTGTATAGTGAAGTATTAGGAGTGGCTGCAGTGAGTCTTAACCCGTGTGTTGTAATGATGTTAAGACTTTATTACCGTGGTGCAGTGTGTGACATTGTAGTGGTTATGATAATGCTTATTCTTGATACTGACAATAGTATTAATGCCTTTAATAATAAAGGTTGATGATTATTAATAATGGTAATAATTGTCAAAGCAGTAATAGTAATAATGTTGATTGTGATGATTATAATGTTGATTGTGATGATTATAATGTTGATTGTAATGAGTATAATGTTGATTGTGATGAGTATAATGTTGATTGTGATGAGTATAATGTTGATTGTGATGTTAAATATATGTATTCGAGCATTGGAAATCATACATCATGAATCATCGGTTATTATAAGTCAAGGAAAAGGTTTAAATTGTAAGCTTTATAGTATAAGTATCAGGTGTGATGTTAACGTTGCAAACTTGCAAGATATGAGAGATAAAGTTGTAGCAGTCAGAGGGTGAAGATACTGTACGTAAATTATATCTTAGTACAAGTACAGACGGCCAAAGAAGTATCGTGACTGAGCTTTTAAACAGTTGGCAGCTCTGATGTTATGTGTACAACAATGTATTAAAATTACACCATTAACTAAACCTTATCTGTCAAGTAATTGTACAGAATTTATATTAAAGATACTTAGTTACTGAAGGACACCATAATGTAAACTACCGAGATGCAGAGTTACCAATAAACTATTCTGGGTCACTTCATATTACTTTGCACTGCATTTATTTATGTTTTTATCTCATTATGTCGGGATACCACCTTTAGGCAGCTTAGGTAATGGAGTGTCACTTGCTGCCGTAAATTCATTTGTGTGTGTGTGTAAAGAGAAATAAAATACAAGTAATTCATGGTTGTACAAAGGCTGTTGTTATGAAAGCAGACAAAGGAAATGCAGTTGGAGTTGTTGTATTGTAGGAGTACATTAGTGGTGGTGGCCGGGGGACGCCTCACATGTTTTTATTGACTCACAAGACGGTGGCTGGCGGCAACACTCGTCTATATTACCATATACTGTAAGGGCTTGTTTCACTTGTCCAGTAATTATTAGTGCTATCAAATACCATTTATTTTTTAACATCATTGAAAAGCTAATTTAATTTTCCCTTAAAGGTCTTGTAGACTTAGTCATAACAGCTGAGTATGCAATAATTTAGATTTTTTTTAGGAAATTTTTTTAACACGTGTTCAATTGGACAATTTCGGGTACACTAGGATTCAGGGATTATCTCAATTTTATCACAGCTTTTAATAAGATGAAATGTAAGTGAACAAGCTTTAAACCACACCAACAATCATTCATATATTTACTGTATGTGTTGAGGAATATATATATATATATATATATATATATATATATATATATATATATATATATATATATATATATATATATATATATATATATATATATGCAAGTAAATCACTGTAGGTGCGCGTGATCTAGGTATATGCTGATAACCACCAGGAAAGAAGAAAACACGAAGCTCCCAAGCGCTTTCGTGTAATTCACATCTTCAGGGGTGAATACAGACTAAAGATGAGTACAAAACAAGGTGTATATATACAGAGAAGGGTGAGACCAGGTCCACAATGGTCAGGTATTAGGTAATGACCCTACTAATCTTTAAATAGCACACAACGGTCGGTAGTCAGGTCAGAGGGTAAGGTGACCCAACCTTCTCACCTGGTTACAAATCTTCTTAATTACAAAATTGTCCAGTTTGTACATACCATTACTCAAATTCATGTTGAATGCTTCGGTATGTTTAATGAGACTAGATTCTATGATGTTCATACTATCAATTGAATTACAAGAAACTATTAAGTAATATTTTACCACCTATAACCATATAACCATAACACACCCCACCCTCCACACACACACACAGTACCATAACACACCCCACCCTCCACACACACACACAGTACCATAACACACCCCACCCTCCACGCACACACACACACACACACACACACACACACACACACACATACATACATACATACATAT